>BTRK01000002.1:14854827-15357745 GCA_036245805.1 Pristionchus mayeri
GTCTTCTTCTCTCTCAGAGCAGGTTCACTCTCGACTCCTTGGTGGATCAGCTCCTTGAAATAGAATGTTCAGGCAAAATTTCAACATTTAGTCGATACCTTGGTACCACGGTCCTCCTTCTCTACTTCTTCTCTCTCATGAGCAGGCTCACTCTCGACTCCTTGGTGGATCAGCTCCTTGAAATAGAATGTTGAGGGCAAAATTTCAACATTTAGTCGATACCTTGGTACCACGGTCCTCCTTCTCTACTTCTTCCTCTCTCAGGAGCAGGTTCACTCTCGACTCCTTGGTGATCAGCTCCTTGAAATAGAATGTTCAGGCAAAATTTCAACATTTAGTCGATACCTTGGTACCACGGTCCTCCTTCTCTACTTCTTCTCTCTCATGAGCAGGCTCACTCTCGACTCCTTGGTGGATCAGCTCCTTGAAATAGAATGTTGAGGCAAAATTTCAACATTTAATCGATACCTTGGTACCACGGTCCCTCCTTCTCTACTTCTTCTCTCAGGAGCAGGTTCACTCTCGACTCCTTGGTGGATCAGCTCCTTGAAATAGAATGTTCAGGCAAAATTTCAACATTTAGTCGATACCTTGGTACCACGGTCCTCCTTCTCTACTTCTCTCTCTCAGGAGCAGGCTCACTCTCGACTCCTTGGTGGATCAGCTCCTTGAAATAGAATGTTGAGGCAACATTTTCAACATTTAGTCGATACCTTGGTACCCACGGTCCTCCTTCTCTACTTCTTCTTCTCAGGAGCAGGCTCACTCCTCGACTCTTGGTGGATCAGCTCCTTGAAATAGAATGTTGAGGCAAATTTTCAACATTTAGTCGATACCTTGGTACCACGGTCCTCTTCTCTACTTCTTCTCTCTCAGGAGCAGGTTCACTCTCGACTCTTGGTGGATCAGCTCCTTGAAATAGAATGTTCAGGCAAAATTTCAACATTTAGTCGATACCTTGGTACCACGGTCCTCCTTCTCTACTTCTTCTCTCTCATGAGCAGGCTCACTCTCGACTCCTTGGTGGATCAGCTCCTTGAAATAGAATGTTGAGGCAAAATTTCAACATTTAGTCGATACCTTGGTACCACGGTCCTCCTTCTCTACTTCTTCTCTCTCAGGAGCAGGTTCACTCTCGACTCCTTGGTGGATCAGCTCCTTGAAATAGAATGTTCAGGCAAAATTTCAACATTTAGTCGATACCTTGGTACCACGGTCCTCCTTCTCTACTTCTTCTCTCTCATGAGCAGGCTCACTCTCGACTCCTTGGTGGATCAGCTCCTTGAAATAGAATGTTGAGGCAAAATTTCAACATTTAATCGATACCTTGGTACCACGGTCCTCCTTCTCTACTTCTTCTCTCTCAGGAGCAGGTTCACTCTCGACTCCTTGGTGGATCAGCTCCTTGAAATAGAATGTTCAGGCAAAATTTCAACATTTAGTCGATACCTTGGTACCACGGTCCTCCTTCTCTACTTCTTCTCTCTCATGAGCAGGCTCACTCTCGACTCCTTGGTGGATCAGCTCCTTGAAATAGAATGTTGAGGCAAAATTTCAACATTTAATCGATACCTTGGTACCACGGTCCTCCTTCTCTACTTCTTCTCTCTCAGGAGCAGGCTCACTCTCGACTACTTGGTGGATCAGCTCCTTGAAATAGAATGTTGAGGCAAAATTTCAACATTTAGTCGATACCTTGGTACCACGGTCCTCCTTCTCTACTTCTTTTCTCTCAGGAGCAGGTTCACTCTCGACTCCTTGGTGGATCAGCTCCTTGAAATAGAATGTTCAGGCCAAAATTTCAACATTTAGTCGATACCTTGGTACCACGGTCCTCCTTCTCTACTTCTTCTCTCTCATGAGCAGGCTCACTCTCGACTCCTGGTGGATCAGCTCCTTGAAATAATGTTGAGGCAAAATTTCAACATTTAATCGATACCTTGGTACCACGGTCCTCCTTCTCTACTTCTTCTCTCTCAGGAGCAGGTTCACTCTCGACTCCTTGGTGGATCAGCTCCTTGAAATAGAATGTTCAGGCAAAATTTCAACATTTAGTCGATACCTTGGTACCACGGTCCTCCTTCTCTACTTCTTCTCTCTCATGAGCAGGCTCACTCTCGACTCCTTGGTGGATCAGCTCCTTGAAATAGAATGTTGAGGCAAAATTTCAACATTTAATCGATACCTTGGTACCACGGTCCTCCTTCTCTACTTCTACTCTCTCAGGAGCAGGCTCACTCTCGACTACTTGGTGGATCAGCTCCTTGAAATAGAATGTTGAGGCAAAATTTCAACATTTAGTCGATACCTTGGTACCACGGTCCTCCTTCTCTACTTTCTTCTCTCTCAGGAGCAGGCTCACTCTCGACTCCTTGGTGGATCAGCTCCTTGAAATAGAATGTTGAGGCAAAATTTCAACATTTAGTCGATACCTTGGTACCACGGTCCTCCTCTCTACTTCTTCTCTCTCAGGAGCAGGTTCACTCTCGACTCCTTGGTGGATCAGCTCCTTGAAAATAGAATGTTCAGGCAAAATTTCAACATTTAGTCGATACCTTGGTACCACGGTCCTCCTTCTCTACTTCTTCTCTCTCATGAGCAGGCTCACTCTCGACTCCTTGGTGGATCAGCTCCTTGAAATAGAATGTTGAGGCAAAATTTCAACATTTAATCGATACCTGGGTACCACGTCCTCCTTCTCTACTTCTTCTCTCTCAGGAGCAGGCTCACTCTCGACTACTGGTGGATCAGCTCCTTGAAATAGAATGTTGAGGCAAAATTTCAACATTTAGTCGATACCTTGGTACCACGGTCCTCCTTCTCTACTTCTTCTCTCTCAGGAGCAGGCTCACTCTCGACTCTTGGTGGATCAGCTCCTTGAAATAGAATGTTCAGGCAAAAATTTCAACATTTAGTCGATACCTTGGTACCACGGTCCTCCTTCTCTACTTCTTCTCTCTCAGGAGCAGGCTCACTCTCGACTACTTGGTGGATCAGCTCCTTGAAATAGAATGTTGAGGCAAAATTTCAACATTTAGTCGATACCTGGTACCACGGTCCTCCTTCTCTACTTCTTTTCTCTCAGGAGCAGGTTCACTCTCGACTCCTTGGTGGATCAGCTCCTTGAAATAGAATGTTCAGGCAAAATTTCAACATTTAGTCGATACCTTGTACCACGGTCCTCCTTCTCTACTTCTTCTCTCTCATGAGCAGGCTCACTCTCGACTCCTTGGTGGATCAGCTCCTTGAAATAGAATGTTGAGGCAAATTTCAACATTTAATCGATACCTTGGTACCACGGTCCTCTTCTCTACTTCTTCTCTCTCAGGAGCAGGTTCACTCTCGACTCCTTGGTGGATCAGCTCCTTGAAATAGAATGTTCAGGCAAAATTTCAACATTTAGTCGATACCTTGGTACCACGGTCCTCCTTCTCTACTTCTTCTCTCTCATGAGCAGGCTCACTCTCGACTCCTTGGTGGATCAGCTCCTTGAAATAGAATGTTGAGGCAAAATTTCAACATTTAATCGATACCTTGGTACCACGGTCCTCCTTCTCTACTTCTTCTCTCTCAGGAGCAGGCTCACTCTCGACTACTTGGTGGATCAGCTCCTTGAAATAGAATGTTGAGGCAAAATTTCAACATTTAGTCGATACCTTGGTACCACGGTCCTCCTTCTCTACTTCTTCTCTCTCAGGAGCAGGCTCACTCTCGACTCCTTGGTGGATCAGCTCCTTGAAATAGAATGTTGAGGCAAAAATTTCAACATTTTAGTCGATACCTTGGTACCACGGTCCTCCTTCTCTACTTCTTCTCTCTCAGGAGCAGGTTCACACTCTCGACTCCTTGGTGGATCAGCTCCTTGAAATAGAATGTTCAGGCAAAATTTCAACATTTAGTCGATACCTTGGTACCACGGTCCTCCTTCTCTTACTTCTTCTCTCTCATGAGCAGGCTCACTCTCTCGACTCCTTGGTGGATCAGCTCCTTGAAATAGAATGTTGAGGCAAAATTTCAACATTTAATCGATACCTTGGTACCACGGTCCTCCTTCTCTACTTCTTCTCTCTCAGGAGCAGGCTCACTCTCGACTACTTGGTGGATCAGCTCCTTGAAATAGAATGTTGAGGCAAAAATTTCAACATTTTTCGATACCTTGGTACCACGGTCCTCCTTCTCTACTTCTTCTCTCTCAGGAGCAGGCTCACTCTCGACTCCTTGGTGGATCAGCTCCTTGAAATAGAATGTTCAGGCAAAATTTCAACATTTAGTCGATACCTTGTTACCACGGTCCCCCTTCTCTACTTCTTCTCTCTCAGGAGCAGGTTCACTCTCGACTCCTTGGTGGATCAGCTCCTTGAAATAGAATGTTGAGGCAAAATTTCAACATTTAATCGATACCTTGGCACCACGGTCCTCCTTCTCTACTTCTTCTCTCTCAGGAGCAGGCTCACTCTCGACTCCTTGGTGGATCAGCTCCTTGAAATAGAATGTTGAGGCAAAATTTCAAACATTTAGTCGATACCTTGGTACCACGGTCCTCCTTTCTCTACTTCTTCTCTCTCAGGAGCAGGCTCACTCTCGACTCCTTGGTGGATCAGCTCCTTGAAATAGAATGTTGAGGCAAAATTTCAACATTTAGTCGATAACCTTGGTACCACGGTCCTCCCTTCTCTACTTCTTCTCTCTCAGGAGCAGGTTCACTCTCGACTCCTTGGTGGATCAGCTCCTTGAAATAGAATGTTCAGGCAAAATTTCAACATTTAGTCGATACCTTGGTACCACGGTCCTCCTTCTCTACTTATTCTCTCTCATGAGCAGGCTCACTCTCGACTCCTTGGTGGATCAGCTCCTTGAAATAGAATGTTGAGGCAAAATTTCAACATTTAATCGATACCTGTACCACGGTCCTCCTCTCTACTTCTTCTCTCTCAGGAGCAGGCTCACTCTCGACTCCTTGGTGGATCAGCTCCTTGAAATAGAATGTTGAGGCAAAATTTCAACATTTAGTCGATACCTTGGTACCACGGTCCTCCTTCTCTACTTCTTCTCTCTCAGGAGCAGGCTCACTCTCGACTCCTTGGTGGATCAGCTCCTTGAAATAGAATGTTGAGGCAAAATTTCAACATTTAATCGATACCTTGGTACCACGGTCCTCCTTCTCTACTTCTTCTCTCTCAGGAGCAGGTTCACTCTCGACTCCTTGGTGGATCAGCTCCTTGAAATAGAATGTTCAGGCAAAATTTCAACATTTAGTCGATACCTTGGTACCACGGTCCTCCTTCTCTACTTCTTCTCTCTCATGAGCAGGCTCACTCTCGACTCCTTGGTGGATCAGCTCCTTGAAATAGAATGTTGAGGCAAAATTTCAACATTTAATCGATACCTTGGTACCACGGTCCTCCTTCTCTACTTCTTCTCTCTCAGGAGCAGGCTCACTCTCGACTACTTGGTGGATCAGCTCCTTGAAATAGAATGTTGAGGCAAAATTTCAACATTTAGTCGATACCTTGGTACCACGGTCCTCCTTCTCTACTTCTTCTCTCTCAGGAGCAGGCTCACTCTCGACTCCTTGGTGGATCAGCTCCTTGAAATAGAATGTTCAGGCAAAATTTCAACATTTAGTCGATACCTTGTTACCACGGTCCCCCTTCTCTACTTCTTCTCTCTCAGGAGCAGGTTCACTCTCGACTCCTTGGTGGATCAGCTCCTTGAAATAGAATGTTGAGGCAAAATTTCAACATTTAGTCGATACCTTGGCACCACGGTCCTCCTTCTCTACTTCTTCTCTCTCAGGAGCAGGCTCACTCTCGACTCCTTGGTGGATCAGCTCCTTGAAATAGAATGTTGAGGCAAAATTTCAACATTTAGTCGATACCTTGGTACCACGGTCCTCCTTCTCTACTTCTTCTCTCTCAGGAGCAGGCTCACTCTCGACTCCTTGGTGGATCAGCTCCTTGAAATAGAATGTTGAGGCAAAATTTCAACATTTAGTCGATACCTTGGTACCACGGTCCTCCTTCTCTACTTCTTCTCTCTCAGGAGCAGGTTCACTCTCGACTCCTTGGTGGATCAGCTCCTTGAAATAGAATGTTCAGGCAAAATTTCAACATTTAGTCGATACCTTGGTACCACGGTCCTCCTTCTCTACTTCTTCTCTCTCATGAGCAGGCTCACTCTCGACTCCTTGGTGGATCAGCTCCTTGAAATAGAATGTTGAGGCAAAATTTCAACATTTAATCGATACTTGGTACCACGGTCCTCCTTCTCTACTTCTTCTCTCTCAGGAGCAGGCTCACTCTCGACTACTTGGTGGATCAGCTCCTTGAAATAGAATGTTGAGGCAAAATTTCAACATTTAGTCGATACCTTGGTACCACGGTCCTCCTTCTCTACTTCTTCTCTCTCAGGAGCAGGCTCACTCTCGACTCCTTGGTGGATCAGCTCCTTGAAATAGAATGTTGAGGCAAAATTTCAACATTTAGTCGATACCTTGGTACCACGGTCCTCCTTCTCTACTTCTTCTCTCTCAGGAGCAGGCTCACTCTCGACTCCTTGGTGGATCAGCTCCTTGAAATAGAATGTTGAGGCAAAATTTCAACATTTAGTCGATACCTTGGTACCACGGTCCTCCTTCTCTACTTCTTCTCTCTCAGGAGCAGGTTCACTCTCGACTCCTTGGTGGATCAGCTCCTTGAAATAGAATGTTCAGGCAAAATTTCAACATTTAGTCGATACCTTGGTACCACGGTCCTCCTTCTCTACTTCTTCTCTCTCATGAGCAGGCTCACTCTCGACTCCTTGGTGGATCAGCTCCTTGAAATAGAATGTTGAGGCAAAATTTTCAACATTTAATCGATACCTGGTACCACGGTCACTCCTTCTCTACTTCTTCTCTCTCAGGAGCAGGCTCACTCTCGACTACTTGGTGGATCAGCTCCTTGAATAGAATGTTGAGGCAAAATTTCAACATTTAGTCGATACCTTGGTACCACGGTCCTCCTTCTCTACTTCTTCTCTCTCAGGAGCAGGCTCACTCTCGACTCCTTGGTGGATCAGCTCCTTGAAATAGAATGTTGAGGCAAAATTTCAACATTTAGTCGATACCTTGGTACCACGGTCCTCCTTCTCTACTTCTTCTCTCTCAGGAGCAGGCTCACTCTCGACTCCTTGGTGGATCAGCTCCTTGAAATAGAATGTTGAGGCAAAATTTCAACATTTAGTCGATACCTTGGTACCACGGTCCTCCTTCTCTACTTCTTCTCTCTCAGGAGCAGGTTCACTCTCGACTCCTTGGTGGATCAGCTCCTTGAAATAGAATGTTCAGGCAAAATTTCAACATTTAGTCGATACCTTGGTACCACGGTCCTCCTTCTCTACTTCTTCTCTCTCATGAGCAGGCTCACTCTCGACTCCTTGGTGGATCAGCTCCTTGAAATAGAATGTTGAGGCAAAATTTCAACATTTAATCGATACCTTGGTACCACGGTCCTCCTTCTCTACTTCTTCTCTCTCAGGAGCAGGCTCACTCTCGACTACTTGGTGGATCAGCTCCTTGAAATAGAATGTTGAGGCAAAATTTCAACATTTAGTCGATACCTTGGTACCACGGTCCTCCTTCTCTACTTCTTCTCTCTCAGGAGCAGGCTCACTCTCGACTCCTTGGTGGATCAGCTCCTTGAAATAGAATGTTGAGGCAAAATTTCAACATTTAATCGATACCTTGGTACCACGGTCCTCCTTCTCTACTTCTTCTCTCTCAGGAGCAGGCTCACTCTCGACTACATGGTGGATCAGCTCCTTGAAATAGAATGTTGAGGCAAAATTTCAACATTTAGTCGATACCTTGGTACCACGGTCCTCCTATCTCTACTTCTTCTCTCTCAGGAGCAGGCTCACTCTCGACTCCTTGGTGGATCAGCTCCTTGAAATAGAATGTTGAGGCAAAATTTCAACATTTAGTCGATACCTTGGTACCACGGTCCTCCTTCTCTACTTCTTCTTTCTCAGGAGCAGGCTCACTCTCGACTCCTTGGTGGATCAGCTCCTTGAAATAGAATGTTGAGGCAAAATTTCAACATTTAGTCGATACCTTGGTACCACGGTCCTCCTTCTCTACTTCTTCTCTCTCAGGAGCAGGTTCACTCTCGACTCCTTGGTGGATCAGCTCCTTGAAATAGAATGTTCAGGCAAAATTTCAACATTTAGTCGATACCTTGGTACCACGGTCCTCCTTCTCTACTTCTTCTCTCTCATGAGCAGGCTCACTCTCGACTCCTTGGTGGATCAGCTCCTTGAAATAGAATGTTGAGGCAAAATTTCAACATTTAATCGATACCTTGGTACCACGGTCCTCCTTCTCTACTTCTTCTCTCTCAGGAGCAGGCTCACTCTCGACTACTTGGTGGATCAGCTCCTTGAAATAGAATGTTGAGGCAAAATTTCAACATTTAGTCGATACCTTGGTACCACGGTCCTCCTTCTCTACTTCTTCTCTCTCAGGAGCAGGCTCACTCTCGACTCCTTGGTGGATCAGCTCCTTGAAATAGAATGTTCAGGCAAAATTTCAACATTTAGTCGATACCTTGTTACCACGGTCCCCCTTCTCTACTTCTTCTCTCTCAGGAGCAGGTTCACTCTCGACTCCTTGGTGGATCAGCTCCTTGAAATAGAATGTTGAGGCAAAATTTCAACATTTAATCGATACCTTGGCACCACGGTCCTCCTTCTCTACTTCTTCTCTCTCAGGAGCAGACTCACTCTCGACTCCTTGGTGGATCAGCTCCTTGAAATAGAATGTTGAGGCAAAATTTCAACATTTAGTCGATACCTTGGTACCACGGTCCTCCTTCTCTACTTCTTCTCTCTCAGGAGCAGGCTCACTCTCGACTCCTTGGTGGATCAGCTCCTTGAAATAGAATGTTGAGGCAAAATTTCAACATTTAGTCGATACCTTGGTACCACGGTCCTCCTTCTCTACTTCTTCTTTCTCAGGAGCAGGCTCACTCTCGACTCCTTGGTGGATCAGCTCCTTGAAATAGAATGTTGAGGCAAAATTTCAACATTTAGTCGATACCTTGGTACCACGGTCCTCCTTCTCTACTTCTTCTCTCTCAGGAGCAGGTTCACTCTCGACTCCTTGGTGGATCAGCTCCTTGAAATAGAATGTTCAGGCAAAATTTCAACATTTAGTCGATACCTTGGTACCACGGTCCTCCTTCTCTACTTCTTCTCTCTCATGAGCAGGCTCACTCTCGACTCCTTGGTGGATCAGCTCCTTGAAATAGAATGTTGAGGCAAAATTTCAACATTTAATCGATACCTTGGTACCACGGTCCTCCTTCTCTACTTCTTCTCTCTCAGGAGCAGGCTCACTCTCGACTACTTGGTGGATCAGCTCCTTGAAATAGAATGTTGAGGCAAAATTTCAACATTTAGTCGATACCTTGGTACCACGGTCCTCCTTCTCTACTTCTTCTCTCTCAGGAGCAGGCTCACTCTCGACTCCTTGGTGGATCAGCTCCTTGAAATAGAATGTTGAGGCAAAATTTCAACATTTAATCGATACCTTGGTACCACGGTCCTCCTTCTCTACTTCTTCTCTCTCAGGAGCAGGCTCACTCTCGACTACTTGGTGGATCAGCTCCTTGAAATAGAATGTTGAGGCAAAATTTCAACATTTAGTCGATACCTTGGTACCACGGTCCTCCTATCTCTACTTCTTCTCTCTCAGGAGCAGGCTCACTCTCGACTCCTTGGTGGATCAGCTCCTTGAAATAGAATGTTGAGGCAAAATTTCAACATTTAGTCGATACCTTGGTACCACGGTCCTCCTTCTCTACTTCTTCTTTCTCAGGAGCAGGCTCACTCTCGACTCCTTGGTGGATCAGCTCCTTGAAATAGAATGTTGAGGCAAAATTTCAACATTTAGTCGATACCTTGGTACCACGGTCCTCCTTCTCTACTTCTTCTCTCTCAGGAGCAGGTTCACTCTCGACTCCTTGGTGGATCAGCTCCTTGAAATAGAATGTTCAGGCAAAATTTCAACATTTAGTCGATACCTTGGTACCACGGTCCTCCTTCTCTACTTCTTCTCTCTCAGGAGCAGGCTCACTCTCGACTCCTTGGTGGATCAGCTCCTTGAAATAGAATGTTGAGGCAAAATTTCAACATTTAGTCGATACCTTGGTACCACGGTCCTCCTTCTCTACTTCTTCTCTCTCATGAGCAGGCTCACTCTCGACTCCTTGGTGGATCAGCTCCTTGAAATAGAATGTTGAGGCAAAATTTCAACATTTAATAGATACCTTGGTACCACGGTCCTCCTTCTCTACTTCTTCTCTCTCAGGAGCAGGCTCACTCTCGACTACTTGGTGGATCAGCTCCTTGAAATAGAATGTTGAGGCAAAATTTCAACATTTAGTCGATACCTTGGTACCACGGTCCTCCTTCTCTACTTCTTCTCTCTCAGGAGCAGGCTCACTCTCGACTCCTTGGTGGATCAGCTCCTTGAAATAGAATGTTCAGGCAAAATTTCAACATTTAGTCGATACCTTGTTACCACGGTCCTCCTTCTCTACTTCTTCTCTCTCAGGAGCAGGTTCACTCTCGACTCCTTGGTGGATCAGCTCCTTGAAATAGAATGTTGAGGCAAAATTTCAACATTTAATCGATACCTTGGCACCACGGTCCTCCTTCTCTACTTCTTCTCTCTCAGGAGCAGGCTCACTCTCGACTCCTTGGTGGATCAGCTCCTTGAAATAGAATGTTGAGGCAAAATTTCAACATTTAGTCGATACCTTGGTACCACGGTCCTCCTTCTCTACTTCTTCTCTCTCATGAGCAGGCTCACTCTCGACTCCTTGGTGGATCAGCTCCTTGAAATAGAATGTTCAGGCAAAATTTCAACATTTAGTCGATACCTTGGTACCACGGTCCTCCTTCTCTACTTCTTCTCTCTCATGAGCAGGCTCACTCTCGACTCCTTGGTGGATCAGCTCCTTGAAATAGAATGTTGAGGCAAAATTTCAACATTTAGTCGATACCTTGGTACCACGGTCCTCCTTCTCTACTTCTTCTCTCTCAGGAGCAGGCTCACTCTCGACTCCTTGGTGGATCAGCTCCTTGAAATAGAATGTTGAGGCAAAATTTCAACATTTAGTCGATACCTTGGTACCACGGTCCTCCTTCTCTACTTCTTCTCTCTCAGGAGCAGGTTCACTCTCGACTCCTTGGTGGATCAGCTCCTTGAAATAGAATGTTCAGGCAAAATTTCAACATTTAGTCGATACCTTGGTACCACGGTCCTCCTTCTCTACTTCTTCTCTCTCAGGAGCAGGCTCACTCTCGACTCCTTGGTGGATCAGCTCCTTGAAATAGAATGTTGAGGCAAAATTTCAACATTTAGTCGATACCTTGGTACCACGGTCCTCCTTCTCTACTTCTTCTCTCTCATGAGCAGGCTCACTCTCGACTCCTTGGTGGATCAGCTCCTTGAAATAGAATGTTGAGGCAAAATTTCAACATTTAATAGATACCTTGGTACCACGGTCCTCCTTCTCTACTTCTTCTCTCTCAGGAGCAGGCTCACTCTCGACTACTTGGTGGATCAGCTCCTTGAAATAGAATGTTGAGGCAAAATTTCAACATTTAATCGATACCTTGGCACCACGGTCCTCCTTCTCTACTTCTCTCTCAGGAGCAGGCTCACTCTCGACTCCTTGGTGGATCAGCTCCTTGAAATAGAATGTTGAGGCAAAATTTCAACATTTAGTCGATACCTTGGTACCACGGTCCTCCTTCTCTACTTCTTCTCTCTCATGAGCAGGCTCACTCTCGACTCCTTGGTGGATCAGCTCCTTGAAATAGAATGTTCAGGCAAAATTTCAACATTTAGTCGATACCTTGGTACCACGGTCCTCCTTCTCTACTTCTTCTCTCTCATGAGCAGGCTCACTCTCGACTCCTTGGTGGATCAGCTCCTTGAAATAGAATGTTGAGGCAAAATTTCAACATTTAGTCGATACCTTGGTACCACGGTCCTCCTTCTCTACTTCTTCTCTCTCAGGAGCAGGCTCACTCTCGACTCCTTGGTGGATCAGCTCCTTGAAATAGAATGTTGAGGCAAAATTTCAACATTTAGTCGATACCTTGGTACCACGGTCCTCCTTCTCTACTTCTTCTTTCTCAGGAGCAGGCTCACTCTCGACTCCTTGGTGGATCAGCTCCTTGAAATAGAATGTTGAGGCAAAATTTCAACATTTAGTCGATACCTTGGTACCACGGTCCTCCTTCTCTACTTCTTCTCTCTCAGGAGCAGGTTCACTCTCGACTCCTTGGTGGATCAGCTCCTTGAAATAGAATGTTCAGGCAAAATTTCAACATTTAGTCGATACCTTGGTACCACGGTCCTCCTTCTCTACTTCTTCTCTCTCATGAGCAGGCTCACTCTCGACTCCTTGGTGGATCAGCTCCTTGAAATAGAATGTTGAGGCAAAATTTCAACATTTAATAGATACCTTGGTACCACGGTCCTCCTTCTCTACTTCTTCTCTCTCAGGAGCAGGCTCACTCTCGACTACTTGGTGGATCAGCTCCTTGAAATAGAATGTTGAGGCAAAATTTCAACATTTAGTCGATACCTTGGTACCACGGTCCTCCTTCTCTACTTCTTCTCTCTCAGGAGCAGGCTCACTCTCGACTCCTTGGTGGATCAGCTCCTTGAAATAGAATGTTCAGGCAAAATTTCAACATTTAGTCGATACCTTGTTACCACGGTCCTCCTTCTCTACTTCTTCTCTCTCAGGAGCAGGCTCACTCTCGACTCCTTGGTGGATCAGCTCCTTGAAATAGAATGTTGAGGCAAAATTTCAACATTTAATCGATACCTTGGTACCACGGTCCTCCTTCTCTACTTCTTCTCTCTCAGGAGCAGGCTCACTCTCGACTACTTGGTGGATCAGCTCCTTGAAATAGAATGTTGAGGCAAAATTTCAACATTTAGTCGATACCTTGGTACCACGGTCCTCCTATCTCTACTTCTTCTCTCTCAGGAGCAGGCTCACTCTCGACTCCTTGGTGGATCAGCTCCTTGAAATAGAATGTTGAGGCAAAATTTCAACATTTAGTCGATACCTTGGTACCACGGTCCTCCTTCTCTACTTCTTCTTTCTCAGGAGCAGGCTCACTCTCGACTCCTTGGTGGATCAGCTCCTTGAAATAGAATGTTGAGGCAAAATTTCAACATTTAGTCGATACCTTGGTACCACGGTCCTCCTTCTCTACTTCTTCTCTCTCAGGAGCAGGTTCACTCTCGACTCCTTGGTGGATCAGCTCCTTGAAATAGAATGTTCAGGCAAAATTTCAACATTTAGTCGATACCTTGGTACCACGGTCCTCCTTCTCTACTTCTTCTCTCTCAGGAGCAGGCTCACTCTCGACTCCTTGGTGGATCAGCTCCTTGAAATAGAATGTTGAGGCAAAATTTCAACATTTAGTCGATACCTTGGTACCACGGTCCTCCTTCTCTACTTCTTCTCTCTCATGAGCAGGCTCACTCTCGACTCCTTGGTGGATCAGCTCCTTGAAATAGAATGTTGAGGCAAAATTTCAACATTTAATAGATACCTTGGTACCACGGTCCTCCTTCTCTACTTCTTCTCTCTCAGGAGCAGGCTCACTCTCGACTACTTGGTGGATCAGCTCCTTGAAATAGAATGTTGAGGCAAAATTTCAACATTTAGTCGATACCTTGGTACCACGGTCCTCCTTCTCTACTTCTTCTCTCTCAGGAGCAGGCTCACTCTCGACTCCTTGGTGGATCAGCTCCTTGAAATAGAATGTTCAGGCAAAATTTCAACATTTAGTCGATACCTTGTTACCACGGTCCTCCTTCTCTACTTCTTCTCTCTCAGGAGCAGGTTCACTCTCGACTCCTTGGTGGATCAGCTCCTTGAAATAGAATGTTGAGGCAAAATTTCAACATTTAATCGATACCTTGGCACCACGGTCCTCCTTCTCTACTTCTTCTCTCTCAGGAGCAGGCTCACTCTCGACTCCTTGGTGGATCAGCTCCTTGAAATAGAATGTTGAGGCAAAATTTCAACATTTAGTCGATACCTTGGTACCACGGTCCTCCTTCTCTACTTCTTCTCTCTCATGAGCAGGCTCACTCTCGACTCCTTGGTGGATCAGCTCCTTGAAATAGAATGTTCAGGCAAAATTTCAACATTTAGTCGATACCTTGGTACCACGGTCCTCCTTCTCTACTTCTTCTCTCTCATGAGCAGGCTCACTCTCGACTCCTTGGTGGATCAGCTCCTTGAAATAGAATGTTGAGGCAAAATTTCAACATTTAGTCGATACCTTGGTACCACGGTCCTCCTTCTCTACTTCTTCTCTCTCAGGAGCAGGCTCACTCTCGACTCCTTGGTGGATCAGCTCCTTGAAATAGAATGTTGAGGCAAAATTTCAACATTTAGTCGATACCTTGGTACCACGGTCCTCCTTCTCTACTTCTTCTTTCTCAGGAGCAGGCTCACTCTCGACTCCTTGGTGGATCAGCTCCTTGAAATAGAATGTTGAGGCAAAATTTCAACATTTAGTCGATACCTTGGTACCACGGTCCTCCTTCTCTACTTCTTCTCTCTCAGGAGCAGGTTCACTCTCGACTCCTTGGTGGATCAGCTCCTTGAAATAGAATGTTCAGGCAAAATTTCAACATTTAGTCGATACCTTGGTACCACGGTCCTCCTTCTCTACTTCTTCTCTCTCAGGAGCAGGCTCACTCTCGACTCCTTGGTGGATCAGCTCCTTGAAATAGAATGTTGAGGCAAAATTTCAACATTTAGTCGATACCTTGGTACCACGGTCCTCCTTCTCTACTTCTTCTCTCTCATGAGCAGGCTCACTCTCGACTCCTTGGTGGATCAGCTCCTTGAAATAGAATGTTGAGGCAAAATTTCAACATTTAATAGATACCTTGGTACCACGGTCCTCCTTCTCTACTTCTTCTCTCTCAGGAGCAGGCTCACTCTCGACTACTTGGTGGATCAGCTCCTTGAAATAGAATGTTGAGGCAAAATTTCAACATTTAGTCGATACCTTGGTACCACGGTCCTCCTTCTCTACTTCTTCTCTCTCAGGAGCAGGCTCACTCTCGACTCCTTGGTGGATCAGCTCCTTGAAATAGAATGTTCAGGCAAAATTTCAACATTTAGTCGATACCTTGTTACCACGGTCCTCCTTCTCTACTTCTTCTCTCTCAGGAGCAGGTTCACTCTCGACTCCTTGGTGGATCAGCTCCTTGAAATAGAATGTTGAGGCAAAATTTCAACATTTAATCGATACCTTGGCACCACGGTCCTCCTTCTCTACTTCTTCTCTCTCAGGAGCAGGCTCACTCTCGACTCCTTGGTGGATCAGCTCCTTGAAATAGAATGTTGAGGCAAAATTTCAACATTTAGTCGATACCTTGGTACCACGGTCCTCCTTCTCTACTTCTTCTCTCTCATGAGCAGGCTCACTCTCGACTCCTTGGTGGATCAGCTCCTTGAAATAGAATGTTCAGGCAAAATTTCAACATTTAGTCGATACCTTGGTACCACGGTCCTCCTTCTCTACTTCTTCTCTCTCATGAGCAGGCTCACTCTCGACTCCTTGGTGGATCAGCTCCTTGAAATAGAATGTTGAGGCAAAATTTCAACATTTAGTCGATACCTTGGTACCACGGTCCTCCTTCTCTACTTCTTCTCTCTCAGGAGCAGGCTCACTCTCGACTCCTTGGTGGATCAGCTCCTTGAAATAGAATGTTGAGGCAAAATTTCAACATTTAGTCGATACCTTGGTACCACGGTCCTCCTTCTCTACTTCTTCTCTCTCAGGAGCAGGCTCACTCTCGACTCCTTGGTGGATCAGCTCCTTGAAATAGAATGTTGAGGCAAAATTTCAACATTTAGTCGATACCTTGGTACCACGGTCCTCCTTCTCTACTTCTTCTCTCTCATGAGCAGGCTCACTCTCGACTCCTTGGTGGATCAGCTCCTTGAAATAGAATGTTGAGGCAAAATTTCAACATTTAATAGATACCTTGGTACCACGGTCCTCCTTCTCTACTTCTTCTCTCTCAGGAGCAGGCTCACTCTCGACTACTTGGTGGATCAGCTCCTTGAAATAGAATGTTGAGGCAAAATTTCAACATTTAGTCGATACCTTGGTACCACGGTCCTCCTTCTCTACTTCTTCTCTCTCAGGAGCAGGCTCACTCTCGACTCCTTGGTGGATCAGCTCCTTGAAATAGAATGTTCAGGCAAAATTTCAACATTTAGTCGATACCTTGTTACCACGGTCCTCCTTCTCTACTTCTTCTCTCTCAGGAGCAGGTTCACTCTCGACTCCTTGGTGGATCAGCTCCTTGAAATAGAATGTTGAGGCAAAATTTCAACATTTAATCGATACCTTGGCACCACGGTCCTCCTTCTTTACTTCTTCTCTCTCAGGAGCAGGCTCACTCTCGACTCCTTGGTGGATCAGCTCCTTGAAATAGAATGTTGAGGCAAAATTTCAACATTTAGTCGATACCTTGGTACCACGGTCCTCCTTCTCTACTTCTTCTCTCTCATGAGCAGGCTCACTCTCGACTCCTTGGTGGATCAGCTCCTTGAAATAGAATGTTCAGGCAAAATTTCAACATTTAGTCGATACCTTGGTACCACGGTCCTCCTTCTCTACTTCTTCTCTCTCATGAGCAGGCTCACTCTCGACTCCTTGGTGGATCAGCTCCTTGAAATAGAATGTTGAGGCAAAATTTCAACATTTAGTCGATACCTTGGTACCACGGTCCTCCTTCTCTACTTCTTCTCTCTCAGAGGCAGGCTCTCTCTCGACTCCTTGGTGGATCAGCTCCTTGAAATAGAATGTTCAGGCAAAATTTCAACATTTAGTCGATACCTTGGTACCACGGTCCTCCTTCTCTACTTCTTCTCTCTCATGAGCAGGCTCACTCTCGACTCCTTGGTGGATCAGCTCCTTGAAATAGAATGTTGAGGCAAAATTTCAACATTTAGTCGATACCTTGGTACCACGGTCCTCCTTCTCTACTTCTTCTCTCTCATGAGCAGGCTCACTCTCGACTCCTTGGTGGATCAGCTCCTTGAAATAGAATGTTCAGGCAAAATTTCAACATTTAGTCGATACCTTGGTACCACGGTCCTCCTTCTCTACTTCTTCTCTCTCATGAGCAGGCTCACTCTCGACTCCTTGGTGGATCAGCTCCTTGAAATAGAATGTTGAGGCAAAATTTCAACATTTAGTCGATACCTTGGTACCACGGTCCTCCTTCTCTACTTCTTCTCTCTCAGAGGCAGGCTCTCTCTCGACTCCTTGGTGGATCAGCTCCTTGAAATAGAATGTTCAGGCAAAATTTCAACATTTAGTCGATACCTTGGTACCACGGTCCTCCTTCTCTACTTCTTCTCTCTCATGAGCAGGCTCACTCTCGACTCCTTGGTGGATCAGCTCCTTGAAATAGAATGTTGAGGCAAAATTTCAACATTTAATCGTTACCTTGGCACCATGGTCCTCCTTCTCTACTTCTTCTTTCTCAGGAGCAGGCTCACTCTCGACTCCTTGGTGGATCAGCTCCTTGAAATAGAATGTTGAGGCAAAATTTCAACATTTAGTCGATACCTTGGTACCACGGTCCTCCTTCTCTACTTCTTCTCTCTCAGGAGCAGGTTCACTCTCGACTCCTTGGTGGATCAGCTCCTTGAAATAGAATGTTCAGGCAAAATTTCAACATTTAGTCGATACCTTGGTACCACGGTCCTCCTTCTCTACTTCTTCTCTCTCATGAGCAGGCTCACTCTCGACTCCTTGGTGGATCAGCTCCTTGAAATAGAATGTTCAGGCAAAATTTCAACATTTAGTCGATACCTTGGTACCACGGTCCTCCTTCTCTACTTCTTCTCTCTCAGGAGCAGGCTCACTCTCGACTCCTTGGTGGATCAGCTCCTTGAAATAGAATGTTGAGGCAAAATTTCAACATTTAGTCGATACCTTGGTACCACGGTCCTCCTTCTCTACTTCTTCTCTCTCAGGAGCAGGCTCACTCTCGACTCCTTGGTGGATCAGCTCCTTGAAATAGAATGTTGAGGCAAAATTTCAACATTTAGTCGATACCTTGGTACCACGGTCCTCCTTCTCTACTTCTTCTCTCTCAGGAGCAGGCTCACTCTCGACTCCTTGGTGGATCAGCTCCTTGAAATAGAATGTTGAGGCAAAATTTCAACATTTAATCGATACCTTGGCACCACGGACCTCCTTCTCTACTTCTTCTCTCTCAGGAGCAGGCTCACTCTCGACTTCTTGGTGGATCAGCTCCTTGAAATAGAATGTTGAGGCAAAATTTCAACATTTAGTCGATACCTTGGTACCACGGTCCTCCTTCTCTACTTCTTCTCTCTCATGAGCAGGCTCACTCTCGACTCCTTGGTGGATCAGCTCCTTGAAATAGAATGTTGAGGCAAAATTTCAACATTTAGTCGATACCTTGGTACCACGGTCCTCCTTCTCTACTTCTTCTCTCTCAGAGGCAGGCTCTCTCTCGACTCCTTGGTGGATCAGCTCCTTGAAATAGAATGTTCAGGCAAAATTTCAACATTTAGTCGATACCTTGGTACCACGGTCCTCCTTCTCTACTTCTTCTCTCTCAGGAGCAGGCTCACTCTCGACTCCTTGGTGGATCAGCTCCTTGAAATAGAATGTTGAGGCAAAATTTCAACATTTAGTCGATACCTTGGTACCACGGTCCTCCTTCTCTACTTCTTCTCTCTCAGGAGCAGGCTCACTCTCGACTCCTTGGTGGATCAGCTCCTTGAAATAGAATGTTGAGGCAAAATTTCAACATTTAATCGATACCTTGGCACCACGGACCTCCTTCTCTACTTCTTCTCTCTCAGGAGCAGGCTCACTCTCGACTTCTTGGTGGATCAGCTCCTTGAAATAGAATGTTGAGGCAAAATTTCAACATTTAGTCGATACCTTGGTACCACGGTCCTCCTTCTCTACTTCTTCTCTCTCATGAGCAGGCTCACTCTCGACTCCTTGGTGGATCAGCTCCTTGAAATAGAATGTTGAGGCAAAATTTCAACATTTAGTCGATACCTTGGTACCACGGTCCTCCTTCTCTACTTCTTCTCTCTCAGAGGCAGGCTCTCTCTCGACTCCTTGGTGGATCAGCTCCTTGAAATAGAATGTTCAGGCAAAATTTCAACATTTAGTCGATACCTTGGTACCACGGTCCTCCTTCTCTACTTCTTCTCTCTCATGAGCAGGCTCACTCTCGACTCCTTGGTGGATCAGCTCCTTGAAATAGAATGTTGAGACAAAATTTCAACATTTAATCGTTACCTTGGCACCATGGTCCTCCTTCTCTACTTCTTCTTTCTCAGGAGCAGGCTCACTCTCGACTCCTTGGTGGATCAGCTCCTTGAAATAGAATGTTCAGGCAAAATTTCAACATTTAGTCGATACCTTGGTACCACGGTCCTCCTTCTCTACTTCTTCTCTCTCATGAGCAGGCTCACTGTCGACTCCTTGGTGGATCAGCTCCTTGAAATAGAATGTTGAGGCAAAATTTCAACATTTAGTCGATACCTTGGTACCACGGTCCTCCTTCTCTACTTCTTCTCTCTCAGGAGCAGGCTCACTCTCGACTCCTTGGTGGATCAGCTCCTTGAAATAGAATGTTGAGGCAAAATTTCAACATTTAGTCGATACCTTGGTACCACGGTCCTCCTTCTCTACTTCTTCTCTCTCAGAGGCAGGCTCTCTCTCGACTCCTTGGTGGATCAGCTCCTTGAAATAGAATGTTCAGGCAAAATTTCAACATTTAGTCGATACCTTGGTACCACGGTCCTCCTTCTCTACTTCTTCTCTCTCATGAGCAGGCTCACTCTCGACTCCTTGGTGGATCAGCTCCTTGAAATAGAATGTTGAGACAAAATTTCAACATTTAATCGTTACCTTGGCACCATGGTCCTCCTTCTCTACTTCTTCTTTCTCAGGAGCAGGCTCACTCTCGACTCCTTGGTGGATCAGCTCCTTGAAATAGAATGTTCAGGCAAAATTTCAACATTTAGTCGATACCTTGGCACCACGGTCCTCCTTCTCTACTTCTTCTCTCTCAGGAGCAGGCTCACTCTCGACTCCTTGGTGGATCAGCTCCTTGAAATAGAATGTTGAGGCAAAATTTCAACATTTAGTCGATACCTTGGTACCACGGTCCTCCTTCTCTACTTCTTCTCTCTCATGAGCAGGCTCACTCTCGACTCCTTGGTGGATCAGCTCCTTGAAATAGAATGTTCAGGCAAAATTTCAACATTTAGTCGATACCTTGGTACCACGGTCCTCCTTCTCTACTTCTTCTCTCTCATGAGCAGGCTCACTCTCGACTCCTTGGTGGATCAGCTCCTTGAAATAGAATGTTGAGGCAAAATTTCAACATTTAGTCGATACCTTGGTACCACGGTCCTCCTTCTCTACTTCTTCTCTCTCAGAGGCAGGCTCTCTCTCGACTCCTTGGTGGATCAGCTCCTTGAAATAGAATGTTCAGGCAAAATTTCAACATTTAGTCGATACCTTGGTACCACGGTCCTCCTTCTCTACTTCTTCTCTCTCATGAGCAGGCTCACTCTCGACTCCTTGGTGGATCAGCTCCTTGAAATAGAATGTTGAGGCAAAATTTCAACATTTAGTCGATACCTTGGTACCACGGTCCTCCTTCTCTACTTCTTCTCTCTCATGAGCAGGCTCACTCTCGACTCCTTGGTGGATCAGCTCCTTGAAATAGAATGTTCAGGCAAAATTTCAACATTTAGTCGATACCTTGGTACCACGGTCCTCCTTCTCTACTTCTTCTCTCTCATGAGCAGGCTCACTCTCGACTCCTTGGTGGATCAGCTCCTTGAAATAGAATGTTGAGGCAAAATTTCAACATTTAGTCGATACCTTGGTACCACGGTCCTCCTTCTCTACTTCTTCTCTCTCAGAGGCAGGCTCTCTCTCGACTCCTTGGTGGATCAGCTCCTTGAAATAGAATGTTCAGGCAAAATTTCAACATTTAGTCGATACCTTGGTACCACGGTCCTCCTTCTCTACTTCTTCTCT
Source organism: Pristionchus mayeri (assembly GCA_036245805.1). Lineage (NCBI taxonomy): Eukaryota > Metazoa > Nematoda > Chromadorea > Rhabditida > Neodiplogasteridae > Pristionchus > Pristionchus mayeri. Next base: position 14,875,993 of record BTRK01000002.1, read on the forward strand.
CTCATGAGCAGGCTCACTCTCGACTCCTTGGTGGATCAGCTCCTTGAAATAGAATGTTGAGGCAAAATTTCAACATTTAATCGTTACCTTGGCACCATGGTCCTCCTTCTCTACTTCTTCTTTCTCAGGAGCAGGCTCACTCTCGACTCCTTGGTGGATCAGCTCCTTGAAATAGAATGTTGAGGCAAAATTTCAACATTTAGTCGATACCTTGGTACCACGGTCCTCCTTCTCTACTTCTTCTCTCTCAGGAGCAGGTTCACTCTCGACTCCTTGGTGGATCAGCTCCTTGAAATAGAATGTTCAGGCAAAATTTCAACATTTAGTCGATACCTTGGTACCACGGTCCTCCTTCTCTACTTCTTCTCTCTCAGAGGCAGGCTCTCTCTCGACTCCTTGGTGGATCAGCTCCTTGAAATAGAATGTTCAGGCAAAATTTCAACATTTAGTCGATACCTTGGTACCACGGTCCTCCTTCTCTACTTCTTCTCTCTCATGAGCAGGCTCACTCTCGACTCCTTGGTGGATCAGCTCCTTGAAATAGAATGTTGAGGCAAAATTTCAACATTTAGTCGATACCTTGGTACCACGGTCCTCCTTCTCTACTTCTTCTCTCTCATGAGCAGGCTCACTCTCGACTCCTTGGTGGATCAGCTCCTTGAAATAGAATGTTCAGGCAAAATTTCAACATTTAGTCGATACCTTGGTACCACGGTCCTCCTTCTCTACTTCTTCTCTCTCATGAGCAGGCTCACTCTCGACTCCTTGGTGGATCAGCTCCTTGAAATAGAATGTTGAGGCAAAATTTCAACATTTAGTCGATACCTTGGTACCACGGTCCTCCTTCTCTACTTCTTCTCTCTCATGAGCAGGCTCACTCTCGACTCCTTGGTGGATCAGCTCCTTGAAATAGAATGTTCAGGCAAAATTTCAACATTTAGTCGATACCTTGGTACCACGGTCCTCCTTCTCTACTTCTTCTCTCTCATGAGCAGGCTCACTCTCGACTCCTTGGTGGATCAGCTCCTTGAAATAGAATGTTGAGGCAAAATTTCAACATTTAGTCGATACCTTGGTACCACGGTCCTCCTTCTCTACTTCTTCTCTCTCAGAGGCAGGCTCTCTCTCGACTCCTTGGTGGATCAGCTCCTTGAAATAGAATGTTCAGGCAAAATTTCAACATTTAGTCGATACCTTGGTACCACGGTCCTCCTTCTCTACTTCTTCTCTCTCATGAGCAGGCTCACTCTCGACTCCTTGGTGGATCAGCTCCTTGAAATAGAATGTTGAGGCAAAATTTCAACATTTAATCGTTACCTTGGCACCATGGTCCTCCTTCTCTACTTCTTCTTTCTCAGGAGCAGGCTCACTCTCGACTCCTTGGTGGATCAGCTCCTTGAAATAGAATGTTGAGGCAAAATTTCAACATTTAGTCGATACCTTGGTACCACGGTCCTCCTTCTCTACTTCTTCTCTCTCAGGAGCAGGTTCACTCTCGACTCCTTGGTGGATCAGCTCCTTGAAATAGAATGTTCAGGCAAAATTTCAACATTTAGTCGATACCTTGGTACCACGGTCCTCCTTCTCTACTTCTTCTCTCTCAGAGGCAGGCTCTCTCTCGACTCCTTGGTGGATCAGCTCCTTGAAATAGAATGTTCAGGCAAAATTTCAACATTTAGTCGATACCTTGGTACCACGGTCCTCCTTCTCTACTTCTTCTCTCTCAGGAGCAGGCTCACTCTCGACTCCTTGGTGGATCAGCTCCTTGAAATAGAATGTTGAGGCAAAATTTCAACATTTAATCGATACCTTGGCACCACGGAGCTCCTTCTCTACTTCTTCTCTCTCAGGAGCAGGCTCACTCTCGACTTCTTGGTGGATCAGCTCCTTGAAATAGAATGTTCAGGCAAAATTTCAACATTTAGTCGATACCTTGGTACCACGGTCCTCCTTCTCTACTTCTTCTCTCTCATGAGCAGGCTCACTCTCGACTCCTTGGTGGATCAGCTCCTTGAAATAGAATGTTGAGGCAAAATTTCAACATTTAGTCGATACCTTGGTACCACGGTCCTCCTTCTCTACTTCTTCTCTCTCAGAGGCAGGCTCTCTCTCGACTCCTTGGTGGATCAGCTCCTTGAAATAGAATGTTCAGGCAAAATTTCAACATTTAGTCGATACCTTGGTACCACGGTCCTCCTTCTCTACTTCTTCTCTCTCATGAGCAGGCTCACTCTCGACTCCTTGGTGGATCAGCTCCTTGAAATAGAATGTTGAGGCAAAATTTCAACATTTAATCGTTACCTTGGCACCATGGTCCTCCTTCTCTACTTCTTCTTTCTCAGGAGCAGGCTCACTCTCGACTCCTTGGTGGATCAGCTCCTTGAAATAGAATGTTGAGGCAAAATTTCAACATTTAGTCGATACCTTGGTACCACGGTCCTCCTTCTCTACTTCTTCTCTCTCAGGAGCAGGTTCACTCTCGACTCCTTGGTGGATCAGCTCCTTGAAATAGAATGTTCAGGCAAAATTTCAACATTTAGTCGATACCTTGGTACCACGGTCCTCCTTCTCTACTTCTTCTCTCTCATGAGCAGGCTCACTCTCGACTCCTTGGTGGATCAGCTCCTTGAAATAGAATGTTCAGGCAAAATTTCAACATTTAGTCGATACCTTGGTACCACGGTCCTCCTTCTCTACTTCTTCTCTCTCAGGAGCAGGCTCACTCTCGACTCCTTGGTGGATCAGCTCCTTGAAATAGAATGTTGAGGCAAAATTTCAACATTTAGTCGATACCTTGGTACCACGGTCCTCCTTCTCTACTTCTTCTCTCTCAGGAGCAGGCTCACTCTCGACTCCTTGGTGGATCAGCTCCTTGAAATAGAATGTTGAGGCAAAATTTCAACATTTAGTCGATACCTTGGTACCACGGTCCTCCTTCTCTACTTCTTCTCTCTCAGGAGCAGGCTCACTCTCGACTCCTTGGTGGATCAGCTCCTTGAAATAGAATGTTGAGGCAAAATTTCAACATTTAATCGATACCTTGGCACCACGGACCTCCTTCTCTACTTCTTCTCTCTCAGGAGCAGGCTCACTCTCGACTTCTTGGTGGATCAGCTCCTTGAAATAGAATGTTGAGGCAAAATTTCAACATTTAGTCGATACCTTGGTACCACGGTCCTCCTTCTCTACTTCTTCTCTCTCATGAGCAGGCTCACTCTCGACTCCTTGGTGGATCAGCTCCTTGAAATAGAATGTTGAGGCAAAATTTCAACATTTAGTCGATACCTTGGTACCACGGTCCTCCTTCTCTACTTCTTCTCTCTCAGAGGCAGGCTCTCTCTCGACTCCTTGGTGGATCAGCTCCTTGAAATAGAATGTTCAGGCAAAATTTCAACATTTAGTCGATACCTTGGTACCACGGTCCTCCTTCTCTACTTCTTCTCTCTCATGAGCAGGCTCACTCTCGACTCCTTGGTGGATCAGCTCCTTGAAATAGAATGTTGAGACAAAATTTCAACATTTAATCGTTACCTTGGCACCATGGTCCTCCTTCTCTACTTCTTCTTTCTCAGGAGCAGGCTCACTCTCGACTCCTTGGTGGATCAGCTCCTTGAAATAGAATGTTCAGGCAAAATTTCAACATTTAGTCGATACCTTGGTACCACGGTCCTCCTTCTCTACTTCTTCTCTCTCATGAGCAGGCTCACTGTCGACTCCTTGGTGGATCAGCTCCTTGAAATAGAATGTTGAGGCAAAATTTCAACATTTAGTCGATACCTTGGTACCACGGTCCTCCTTCTCTACTTCTTCTCTCTCAGGAGCAGGCTCACTCTCGACTCCTTGGTGGATCAGCTCCTTGAAATAGAATGTTGAGGCAAAATTTCAACATTTAGTCGATACCTTGGTACCACGGTCCTCCTTCTCTACTTCTTCTCTCTCAGAGGCAGGCTCTCTCTCGACTCCTTGGTGGATCAGCTCCTTGAAATAGAATGTTCAGGCAAAATTTCAACATTTAGTCGATACCTTGGTACCACGGTCCTCCTTCTCTACTTCTTCTCTCTCATGAGCAGGCTCACTCTCGACTCCTTGGTGGATCAGCTCCTTGAAATAGAATGTTGAGACAAAATTTCAACATTTAATCGTTACCTTGGCACCATGGTCCTCCTTCTCTACTTCTTCTTTCTCAGGAGCAGGCTCACTCTCGACTCCTTGGTGGATCAGCTCCTTGAAATAGAATGTTCAGGCAAAATTTCAACATTTAGTCGATACCTTGGTACCACGGTCCTCCTTCTCTACTTCTTCTCTCTCATGAGCAGGCTCACTGTCGACTCCTTGGTGGATCAGCTCCTTGAAATAGAATGTTGAGGCAAAATTTCAACATTTAGTCGATACCTTGGTACCACGGTCCTCCTTCTCTACTTCTTCTCTCTCAGGAGCAGGCTCACTCTCGACTCCTTGGTGGATCAGCTCCTTGAAATAGAATGTTCAGGCAAAATTTCAACATTTAGTCGATACCTTGGTACCACGGTCCTCCTTCTCTACTTCTTCTCTCTCACGAGCAGGCTTACTGTCGACTCCTTGGTGGATCAGCTCCTTGAAATAGAATGTTGAGGCAAAATTTCAACATTTAATCGATACCTTGGTACCACGGTCCTCCTTCTCTACTTCTTCTCTCTCACGAGCAGGCTTACTGTCGACTCCTTGGTGGATCAGCTCCTTGAAATAGAATGTTGAGGCAAAATTTCAACATTTAATCGATACCTTGGTACCACGGTCCTCCTTCTCTACTTCTTCTCTCTCAGGAGCAGGCTCACTCTCGACTACTTGGTGGATCAGCTCCTTGAAATAGAATGTTGAGGCAAAATTTCAACATTTAGTCGATACCTTGGTACCACGGTCCTCCTTCTCTACTTCTTCTCTCTCAGGAGCAGGCTCACTCTCGACTCCTTGGTGGATCAGCTCCTTGAAATAGAATGTTCAGGCAAAATTTCAACATTTAGTCGATACCTTGTTACCACGGTCCTCCTTCTCTACTTCTTCTCTCTCAGGAGCAGGTTCACTCTCGACTCCTTGGTGGATCAGCTCCTTGAAATAGAATGTTGAGGCAAAATTTCAACATTTAGTCGATACCTTGGTACCACGGTCCTCCTTCTCTACTTCTTCTCTCTCACGAGCAGGCTTACTGTCGACTCCTTGGTGGATCAGCTCCTTGAAATAGAATGTTGAGGCAAAATTTCAACATTTAATCGATACCTTGGTACCACGGTCCTCCTTCTCTACTTCTTCTCTCTCAGGAGCAGGCTCACTCTCGACTACTTGGTGGATCAGCTCCTTGAAATAGAATGTTGAGGCAAAATTTCAACATTTAGTCGATACCTTGGTACCACGGTCCTCCTTCTCTACTTCTTCTCTCTCAGAGGCAGGCTCACTCTCGACTCCTTGGTGGATCAGCTCCTTGAAATAGAATGTTCAGGCAAAATTTCAACATTTAGTCGATACCTTGGTACCACGGTCCTCCTTCTCTACTTCTTCTCTCTCACGAGCAGGCTTACTGTCGACTCCTTGGTGGAGCAGCTCCTTGAAATAGAATGTTGAGGCAAAATTTCAACATTTAGTCGATACCTTGGTACCACGGTCCTCCTTCTTTACTTCTTCTCTCTCAGGAGCAGGTTCACTCTCGACTCCTTGGTGGATCAGCTCCTTGAAATAGAATGTTCAGGCAAAATTTCAACATTTAGTCGATACCTTGGTACCACGGTCCTCCTTCTCTACTTCTTCTCTCTCATGAGCAGGCTCACTGTCGACTCCTTGATGGATCAGCTCCTTGAAATAGAATGTTCAGGCAAAATTTCAACATTTAGTCGATACCTTGGTACCACGGTCCTCCTTCTCTACTTCTTCTCTCTCATGAGCAGGCTCACTCTCGACTCCTTGGTGGATCAGCTCCTTGAAATAGAATGTTCAGGCAAAATTTCAACATTTAGTCGATACCTTGGTACCACGGTCCTCCTTCTCTACTTCTTCTTTCTCAGGAGCAGGCTCACTCTCGACTCCTTGGTGGATCAGCTCCTTGAAATAGAATGTTCAGGCAAAATTTCAACATTTAGTCGATACCTTGGTACCACGGTCCTCCTTCTCTACTTCTTCTCTCTCAGGAGCAGGTTCACTCTCGACTCCCTGGTGGATCAGCTCCTTGAAATAGAATGTTGAGGCAAAATTTCAACATTTAGTCTATACCTTGGTACCACGGTCCTCCTTCTCTACTTCTTCTCTCTCAGGAGCAGGTTCACTCTCGACTCCTTGGTGGATCAGCTCCTTGAAATAGAATGTTGAGGCAAAATTTCAACATTTAATCGATACCTTGGCACCACGGTCCTCCTTCTCTACTTCTTCTTTCTCAGGAGCAGGCTCACTCTCGACTCCTTGGTGGATCAGCTCCTTGAAATAGAATGTTGAGGCAAAATTTCAACATTTAGTCGATACCTTGGTACCACGGTCCTCCTTCTCTACTTCTTCTCTCTCATGAGCAGGCTCACTCTCGACTCCTTGGTGGATCAGCTCCTTGAAATAGAATGTTGAGTCAAAATTTCAACATTTAGTCGATACCTTGGTACCACGGTCCTCCTTCTCTACTTCTTCTCTCTCAGGAGCAGGTTCACTCTCGACTCCTTGGTGGATCAGCTCCTTGAAATAGAATGTTGAGGCAAAATTTCAACATTTAGTCGATACCTTGGTACCACGGTCCTCCTTCTCTACTTCTTCTCTCTCACGAGCAGGCTTACTGTCGACTCCTTGGTGGATCAGCTCCTTGAAATAGAATGTTGAGGCAAAATTTCAACATTTAATCGATACCTTGGTACCACGGTCCTCCTTCTCTACTTCTTCTCTCTCACGAGCAGGCTTACTGTCGACTCCTTGGTGGATCAGCTCCTTGAAATAGAATGTTGAGGCAAAATTTCAACATTTAATCGATACCTTGGTACCACGGTAGTCCTTCTCTACTTCTTCTCTCTCAGGAGCAGGCTCACTCTCGACTACTTGGTGGATCAGCTCCTTGAAATAGAATGTTGAGGCAAAATTTCAACATTTAGTCGATACCTTGGTACCACGGTCCTCCTTCTCTACTTCTTCTCTCTCAGGAGCAGGCTCACTCTCGACTCCTTGGTGGATCAGCTCCTTGAAATAGAATGTTCAGGCAAAATTTCAACATTTAGTCGATACCTTGGTACCACGGTCCTCCTTCTCTACTTCTTCTCTCTCATGAGCAGGCTCACTGTCGACTCCTTGGTGGATCAGCTCCTTGAAATAGAATGTTGAGGCAAAATTTCAACATTTAGTCGATACCTTGGTACCACGGTCCTCCTTCTCTACTTCTTCTCTCTCAGGAGCAGGCTCACTCTCGACTCCTTGGTGGATCAGCTCCTTGAAATAGAATGTTGAGGCAAAATTTCAACATTTAGTCGATACCTTGGTACCACGGTCCTCCTTCTCTACTTCTTCTCTCTCAGAGGCAGGCTCTCTCTCGACTCCTTGGTGGATCAGCTCCTTGAAATAGAATGTTCAGGCAAAATTTCAACATTTAGTCGATACCTTGGTACCACGGTCCTCCTTCTCTACTTCTTCTCTCTCATGAGCAGGCTCACTCTCGACTCCTTGGTGGATCAGCTCCTTGAAATAGAATGTTGAGACAAAATTTCAACATTTAATCGTTACCTTGGCACCATGGTCCTCCTTCTCTACTTCTTCTTTCTCAGGAGCAGGCTCACTCTCGACTCCTTGGTGGATCAGCTCCTTGAAATAGAATGTTCAGGCAAAATTTCAACATTTAGTCGATACCTTGGTACCACGGTCCTCCTTCTCTACTTCTTCTCTCTCATGAGCAGGCTCACTGTCGACTCCTTGGTGGATCAGCTCCTTGAAATAGAATGTTGAGGCAAAATTTCAACATTTAGTCGATACCTTGGTACCACGGTCCTCCTTCTCTACTTCTTCTCTCTCAGGAGCAGGCTCACTCTCGACTCCTTGGTGGATCAGCTCCTTGAAATAGAATGTTCAGGCAAAATTTCAACATTTAGTCGATACCTTGGTACCACGGTCCTCCTTCTCTACTTCTTCTCTCTCACGAGCAGGCTTACTGTCGACTCCTTGGTGGATCAGCTCCTTGAAATAGAATGTTGAGGCAAAATTTCAACATTTAATCGATACCTTGGTACCACGGTCCTCCTTCTCTACTTCTTCTCTCTCACGAGCAGGCTTACTGTCGACTCCTTGGTGGATCAGCTCCTTGAAATAGAATGTTGAGGCAAAATTTCAACATTTAATCGATACCTTGGTACCACGGTCCTCCTTCTCTACTTCTTCTCTCTCAGGAGCAGGCTCACTCTCGACTACTTGGTGGATCAGCTCCTTGAAATAGAATGTTGAGGCAAAATTTCAACATTTAGTCGATACCTTGGTACCACGGTCCTCCTTCTCTACTTCTTCTCTCTCAGGAGCAGGCTCACTCTCGACTCCTTGGTGGATCAGCTCCTTGAAATAGAATGTTCAGGCAAAATTTCAACATTTAGTCGATACCTTGTTACCACGGTCCTCCTTCTCTACTTCTTCTCTCTCAGGAGCAGGTTCACTCTCGACTCCTTGGTGGATCAGCTCCTTGAAATAGAATGTTGAGGCAAAATTTCAACATTTAGTCGATACCTTGGTACCACGGTCCTCCTTCTCTACTTCTTCTCTCTCACGAGCAGGCTTACTGTCGACTCCTTGGTGGATCAGCTCCTTGAAATAGAATGTTGAGGCAAAATTTCAACATTTAATCGATACCTTGGTACCACGGTCCTCCTTCTCTACTTCTTCTCTCTCAGGAGCAGGCTCACTCTCGACTACTTGGTGGATCAGCTCCTTGAAATAGAATGTTGAGGCAAAATTTCAACATTTAGTCGATACCTTGGTACCACGGTCCTCCTTCTCTACTTCTTCTCTCTCAGAGGCAGGCTCACTCTCGACTCCTTGGTGGATCAGCTCCTTGAAATAGAATGTTCAGGCAAAATTTCAACATTTAGTCGATACCTTGGTACCACGGTCCTCCTTCTCTACTTCTTCTCTCTCACGAGCAGGCTTACTGTCGACTCCTTGGTGGAGCAGCTCCTTGAAATAGAATGTTGAGGCAAAATTTCAACATTTAGTCGATACCTTGGTACCACGGTCCTCCTTCTTTACTTCTTCTCTCTCAGGAGCAGGTTCACTCTCGACTCCTTGGTGGATCAGCTCCTTGAAATAGAATGTTCAGGCAAAATTTCAACATTTAGTCGATACCTTGGTACCACGGTCCTCCTTCTCTACTTCTTCTCTCTCATGAGCAGGCTCACTGTCGACTCCTTGATGGATCAGCTCCTTGAAATAGAATGTTCAGGCAAAATTTCAACATTTAGTCGATACCTTGGTACCACGGTCCTCCTTCTCTACTTCTTCTCTCTCATGAGCAGGCTCACTCTCGACTCCTTGGTGGATCAGCTCCTTGAAATAGAATGTTCAGGCAAAATTTCAACATTTAGTCGATACCTTGGTACCACGGTCCTCCTTCTCTACTTCTTCTTTCTCAGGAGCAGGCTCACTCTCGACTCCTTGGTGGATCAGCTCCTTGAAATAGAATGTTCAGGCAAAATTTCAACATTTAGTCGATACCTTGGTACCACGGTCCTCCTTCTCTACTTCTTCTCTCTCAGGAGCAGGTTCACTCTCGACTCCCTGGTGGATCAGCTCCTTGAAATAGAATGTTGAGGCAAAATTTCAACATTTAGTCTATACCTTGGTACCACGGTCCTCCTTCTCTACTTCTTCTCTCTCAGGAGCAGGTTCACTCTCGACTCCTTGGTGGATCAGCTCCTTGAAATAGAATGTTGAGGCAAAATTTCAACATTTAATCGATACCTTGGCACCACGGTCCTCCTTCTCTACTTCTTCTTTCTCAGGAGCAGGCTCACTCTCGACTCCTTGGTGGATCAGCTCCTTGAAATAGAATGTTGAGGCAAAATTTCAACATTTAGTCGATACCTTGGTACCACGGTCCTCCTTCTCTACTTCTTCTCTCTCATGAGCAGGCTCACTCTCGACTCCTTGGTGGATCAGCTCCTTGAAATAGAATGTTGAGTCAAAATTTCAACATTTAGTCGATACCTTGGTACCACGGTCCTCCTTCTCTACTTCTTCTCTCTCAGGAGCAGGTTCACTCTCGACTCCTTGGTGGATCAGCTCCTTGAAATAGAATGTTGAGGCAAAATTTCAACATTTAGTCGATACCTTGGTACCACGGTCCTCCTTCTCTACTTCTTCTCTCTCACGAGCAGGCTTACTGTCGACTCCTTGGTGGATCAGCTCCTTGAAATAGAATGTTGAGGCAAAATTTCAACATTTAATCGATACCTTGGTACCACGGTCCTCCTTCTCTACTTCTTCTCTCTCACGAGCAGGCTTACTGTCGACTCCTTGGTGGATCAGCTCCTTGAAATAGAATGTTGAGGCAAAATTTCAACATTTAATCGATACCTTGGTACCACGGTAGTCCTTCTCTACTTCTTCTCTCTCAGGAGCAGGCTCACTCTCGACTACTTGGTGGATCAGCTCCTTGAAATAGAATGTTGAGGCAAAATTTCAACATTTAGTCGATACCTTGGTACCACGGTCCTCCTTCTCTACTTCTTCTCTCTCAGGAGCAGGCTCACTCTCGACTCCTTGGTGGATCAGCTCCTTGAAATAGAATGTTCAGGCAAAATTTCAACATTTAGTCGATACCTTGTTACCACGGTCCTCCTTCTCTACTTCTTCTCTCTCAGGAGCAGGTTCACTCTCGACTCCTTGGTGGATCAGCTCCTTGAAATAGAATGTTGAGGCAAAATTTCAACATTTAGTCGATACCTTGGTACCACGGTCCTCCTTCTCTACTTCTTCTCTCTCACGAGCAGGCTTACTGCCGACTCCTTGGTGGATCAGCTCCTTGAAATAGAATGTTGAGGCAAAATTTCAACATTTAATCGATACCTTGGTACCACGGTCCTCCTTCTCTACTTCTTCTCTCTCAGGAGCAGGCTCACTCTCGACTACTTGGTGGATCAGCTCCTTGAAATAGAATGTTGAGGCAAAATTTCAACATTTAGTCGATACCTTGGTACCACGGTCCTCCTTCTCTACTTCTTCTCTCTCAGAGGCAGGCTCACTCTCGACTCCTTGGTGGATCAGCTCCTTGAAATAGAATGTTCAGGCAAAATTTCAACATTTAGTCGATACCTTGGTACCACGGTCCTCCTTCTCTACTTCTTCTCTCTCACGAGCAGGCTTACTGTCGACTCCTTGGTGGAGCAGCTCCTTGAAATAGAATGTTGAGGCAAAATTTCAACATTTAGTCGATACCTTGGTACCAGGGTCCTCCTTCTTTACTTCTTCTCTCTCAGGAGCAGGTTCACTCTCGACTCCTTGGTGGATCAGCTCCTTGAAATAGAATGTTCATGCAAAATTTCAACATTTAGTCGATACCTTGGTACCACGGTCCTCCTTCTCTACTTCTTCTCTCTCATGAGCAGGCTCACTCTCGACTCCTTGGTGGATCAGCTCCTTGAAATAGAATGTTGAGGCAAAATTTCAACATTTAGTCGATACCTTGGTACCACGGTCCTCCTTCTCTACTTCTTCTCTCTCAGGAGCAGGTTCACTCTCGACTCCTTGGTGGATCAGCTCCTTGAAATAGAATGTTGAGGCAAAATTTCAACATTTAATCGATACCTTGGCACCACGGTCCTCCTTCTCTACTTCTTCTTTCTCAGGAGCAGGCTCACTCTCGACTCCTTGGTGGATCAGCTCCTTGAAATAGAATGTTGAGGCAAAATTTCAACATTTAGTCGATACCTTGGTACCACGGTCCTCCTTCTCTACTTCTTCTCTCTCATGAGCAGGCTCACTCTCGACTCCTTGGTGGATCAGATCCTTGAAATAGAATGTTCAGGCAAAATTTCAACATTTAGTCGATACCTAGGTACCACGGTCCTCCTTCTCTACTTCTTCTCTCTCATGAGCAGGCTCACTCTCGACTCCTTGGTGGATCAGCTCCTTGAAATAGAATTTTCAGGCAAAATTTCAACATTTAGTCGATACCTTGGTACCACGGTCCTCCTTCTCTACTTCTTCTCTCTCACGAGCAGGCTTACTGTCGACTCCTTCGTGGATCAGCTCCTTGAAATAGAATGTTGAGGCAAAATTTCAACATTTAATCGATACCTTGGCACCACGGTCCTCCTTCTCTACTTCTTCTTTCTCGGCAGCAGGCTCACTCTCGACTCCTTGGTGGATCAGCTCCTTGAAATAGAATGTTCAGGCAAAATTTCAACATTTAGTCGATACCTTGGTACCACGGTCCTCCTTCTCTACTTCTTCTCTCTCATGAGCAGGCTCACTGTCGACTCCTTGGTGGATCAGCTCCTTGAAATAGAATGTTGAGGCAAAATTTCAACATTTAGTCGATACCTTGGTACCACGGTCCTCCTTCTCTACTTCTTCTCTCTCAGGAGCAGGTTCACTCTCGACTCCTTGGTGGATCAGCTCCTTGAAATAGAATGTTGAGGCAAAATTTCAACATTTAATCGATACCTTGGCACCACGGTCCTCCTTCTCTACTTCTTCTTTCTCGGGAGCAGGCTCACTGTCGACTCCTTGGTGGATCAGCTCCTTGAAATAGAATGTTGAGGCAAAATTTCAACATTTAGTCGATACCTTGGTACCACGGTCCTCCTTCTCTACTTCTTCTCTCTCATGAGCAGGCTCACTGTCGACTCCTTGGTGGATCAGCTCCTTGAAATAGAATGTTGATGCAAAATTTCAACATTTAGTCGATACCTTGGTACCACGGTCCTCCTTCTCTACTTCTTCTCTCTCAGGAGCAGGTTCACTCTCGACTCCTTGGTGGATCAGCTCCTTGAAATAGAATGTTGAGGCAAAATTTCAACATTTAATCGATACCTTGGCACCACGGTCCTCCTTCTCTACTTCTTCTTTCTCGGGAGCAGGCTCACTGTCGACTCCTTGGTGGATCAGCTCCTTGAAATAGAATGTTGAGGCAAAATTTCAACATTTAGTCGATACCTTGGTACCACGGTCCTCCTTCTCTACTTCTTCTCTCTCAGGAGCAGGTTCACTCTCGACTCCTTGGTGGATCAGCTCCTTGAAATAGAATGTTGAGGCAAAATTTCAACATTTAATCGATACCTTGGCACCACGGTCCTCCTTCTCTACTTCTTCTCTCTCAGGAGCAGGTTCACTCTCGACTCCTTGGTGGATCAGCTCCTTGAAATAGAATGTTGAGGCAAAATTTCAACATTTAATCGATACCTTGGCACCACGGTCCTCCTTCTCTACTTCTTCTTTCTCAGGAGCAGGCTCACTCTCGACTCCTTGGTGGATCAGCTCCTTGAAATAGAATGTTGAGGCAAAATTTCAACATTTAGTCGATACCTTGGTACCACGGTCCTCCTTCTCTACTTCTTCTCTCTCATGAGCAGGCTCACTCTCGACTCCTTGGTGGATCAGCTCCTTGAAATAGAATGTTCAGGCAAAATTTCAATATTTAGTCGATACCTTGGTACCACGGTCCTCCTTCTCTACTTCTTCTTTCTCAGGAGCAGGCTCACTCTCGACTCCTTGGTGGATCAGATCCTTGAAATAGAATGTTCAGGCAAAATTTCAACATTTAGTCGATACCTAGGTACCACGGTCCTCCTTCTCTACTTCTTCTCTCTCATGAGCAGGCTCACTCTCGACTCCTTGGTGGATCAGCTCCTTGAAATAGAATTTTCAGGCAAAATTTCAACATTTAGTCGATACCTTGGTACCACGGTCCTCCTTCTCTACTTCTTCTCTCTCACGAGCAGGCTTACTGTCGACTCCTTCGTGGATCAGCTCCTTGAAATAGAATGTTGAGGCAAAATTTCAACATTTAATCGATACCTTGGCACCACGGTCCTCCTTCTCTACTTCTTCTTTCTCGGCAGCAGGCTCACTCTCGACTCCTTGGTGGATCAGCTCCTTGAAATAGAATGTTCAGGCAAAATTTCAACATTTAGTCGATACCTTGGTACCACGGTCCTCCTTCTCTACTTCTTCTCTCTCATGAGCAGGCTCACTGTCGACTCCTTGGTGGATCAGCTCCTTGAAATAGAATGTTGAGGCAAAATTTCAACATTTAGTCGATACCTTGGTACCACGGTCCTCCTTCTCTACTTCTTCTCTCTCAGGAGCAGGTTCACTCTCGACTCCTTGGTGGATCAGCTCCTTGAAATAGAATGTTGAGGCAAAATTTCAACATTTAATCGATACCTTGGCACCACGGTCCTCCTTCTCTACTTCTTCTTTCTCGGGAGCAGGCTCACTCTCGACTCCTTGGTGGATCAGCTCCTTGAAATAGAATGTTCAGGCAAAATGTCAACATTTAGTCGATACCTTGGTACCACGGTCCTCCTTCTCTACTTCTTCTCTCTCACGAGCAGGCTTACTGTCGACTCCTTGGTGGAGCAGCTCCTTGAAATAGAATGTTCAGGCAAAATTTCAACATTTAGTCGATACCTTGGTACCACGGTCCTCCTTCTCTACTTCTTCTCTCTCATGAGCAGGCTCACTCTCGACTCCTTGGTGGATCAGCTCCTTGAAATAGAATGTTCAGGCAAAATTTCAACATTTAGTCGATACCTTGGTACCACGGTCCTCCTTCTCTACTTCTTCTTTCTCAGGAGCAGGCTCACTCTCGACTCCTTGGTGGATCAGCTCCTTGAAATAGAATGTTCAGGCAAAATTTCAACATTTAGTCGATACCTTGGTACCACGGTCCTCCTTCTCTACTTCTTCTCTCTCATGAGCAGGCTCACTCTCGACTCCTTGGTGGATCAGCTCCTTGAAATAGAATGTTCAGGCAAAATTTCAACATTTAGTCGATACCTTGGTACCACGGTCCTCCTTCTCTACTTCTTCTCTCTCATGAGCAGGCTCACTCTCGACTCCTTGGTGGATCAGCTCCTTGAAATAGAATGTTCAGGCAAAATTTCAACATTTAGTCGATACCTTGGTACCACGGTCCTCCTTCTCTACTTCTTCTTTCTCAGGAGCAGGCTCACTCTCGACTCCTTGGTGGATCAGCTCCTTGAAATAGAATGTTCAGGCAAAATTTCAACATTTAGTCGATACCTTGGTACCACGGTCCTCCTTCTCTACTTCTTCTCTCTCCTGAGCAGGCTCACTCTCGACTCCTTGGTGGATCAGCTCCTTGAAATAGAATGTTCAGGCAAAATTTCAACATTTAGTCGATACCTTGGTACCACGGTCCTCCTTCTCTACTTCTTCTCTCTCAGGAGCAGGTTCACTCTCGACTCCTTGGTGGATCAGCTCCTTGAAATAGAATGTTGAGGCAAAATTTCAACATTTAATCGATACCTTGGCACCACGGTCCTCCTTCTCTACTTCTTCTTTCTCGGGAGCAGGCTCACTCTCGACTCCTTGGTGGATCAGCTCCTTGAAATAGAATGTTCAGGCAAAATGTCAACATTTAGTCGATACCTTGGTACCACGGTCCTCCTTCTCTACTTCTTCTCTCTCACGAGCAGGCTTACTGTCGACTCCTTGGTGGAGCAGCTCCTTGAAATAGAATGTTCAGGCAAAATTTCAACATTTAGTCGATACCTTGGTACCACGGTCCTCCTTCTCTACTTCTTCTCTCTCATGAGCAGGCTCACTCTCGACTCCTTGGTGGATCAGCTCCTTGAAATAGAATGTTCAGGCAAAATTTCAACATTTAGTCGATACCTTGGTACCACGGTCCTCCTTCTCTACTTCTTCTTTCTCAGGAGCAGGCTCACTCTCGACTCCTTGGTGGATCAGCTCCTTGAAATAGAATGTTCAGGCAAAATTTCAACATTTAGTCGATACCTTGGTACCACGGTCCTCCTTCTCTACTTCTTCTCTCTCATGAGCAGGCTCACTCTCGACTCCTTGGTGGATCAGCTCCTTGAAATAGAATGTTCAGGCAAAATTTCAACATTTAGTCGATACCTTGGTACCACGGTCCTCCTTCTCTACTTCTTCTCTCTCATGAGCAGGCTCACTCTCGACTCCTTGGTGGATCAGCTCCTTGAAATAGAATGTTCAGGCAAAATTTCAACATTTAGTCGATACCTTGGTACCACGGTCCTCCTTCTCTACTTCTTCTTTCTCAGGAGCAGGCTCACTCTCGACTCCTTGGTGGATCAGCTCCTTGAAATAGAATGTTCAGGCAAAATTTCAACATTTAGTCGATACCTTGGTACCACGGTCCTCCTTCTCTACTTCTTCTCTCTCATGAGCAGGCTCACTCTCGACTCCTTGGTGGATCAGCTCCTTGAAATAGAATGTTCAGGCAAAATTTCAACATTTAGTCGATACCTTGGTACCACGGTCCTCCTTCTCTACTTCTTCTCTCTCATTAGCAGGCTCACTGTCGACTCCTTGGTGGATCAGCTCCTTGAAATAGAATGTTGAGGCAAAATTTCAACATTTAGTCGATACCTTGGTACCACGGTCCTCCTTCTCTACTTCTTCTCTCTCAGGAGCAGGTTCACTCTCGACTCCTTGGTGGATCAGCTCCTTGAAATAGAATGTTGAGGCAAAATTTCAACATTTAATCGATACCTTGGCACCACGGTCCTCCTTCTCTACTTCTTCTCTCTCAGGAGCAGGTTCACTCTCGACTCCTTGGTGGATCAGCTCCTTGAAATAGAATGCTGAGGCAAAATTTCAACATTTAATCGATACCTTGGCACCACGGTCCTCCTTCTCTACTTCTTCTTTCTCGGGAGCAGGCTCACTCTCGACTCCTTGGTGGATCAGCTCCTTGAAATAGAATGTTCAGGCAAAATTTCAACATTTAGTCGATACCTTGGTACAACGGTCCTCCTTCTCTACTTCTTCTCTCTCACGAGCAGGCTTACTGTCGACTCCTTGGTGGATCAGCTCCTTGAAATAGAATGTTCAGGCAAAATTTCAACATTTAGTCGATACCTTGGTACCACGGTCCTCCTTCTCTACTTCTTCTCTCTCCTGAGCAGGCTCACTCTCGACTCCTTGGTGGATCAGCTCCTTGAAATAGAATGTTCAGGCAAAATTTCAACATTTAGTCGATACCTTGGTACCACGGTCCTCCTTCTCTACTTCTTCTCTCTCATGAGCAGGCTCACTGTCGACTCCTTGGTGGATCAGCTCCTTGAAATAGAATGTTGAGGCAAAATTTCAACATTTAATCGATACCTTGGCACCACGGTCCTCCTTCTCTACTTCTTCTTTCTCAGGAGCAGGCTCACTCTCGACTCCTTGGTGGATCAGCTCCTTGAAATAGAATGTTCAGGCAAAATTTCAACATTTAGTCGATACCTTGGTACCACGGTCCTCCTTCTCTACTTCTTCTCTCTCATGAGCAGGCTCACTGTCGACTCCTTGGTGGATCAGCTCCTTGAAATAGAATGTTCAGGCAAAATTTCAACATTTAGTCGATACCTTGGTACCACGGTCCTCCTTCTCTACTTCTTCTCTCTCATGAGCAGGCTCACTCTCGACTCCTTGGTGGATCAGCTCCTTGAAATAGAATGTTCAGGCAAAATTTCAACATTTAGTCGATACCTTGGTACCACGGTCCTCCTTCTCTACTTCTTCTCTCTCATTAGCAGGCTCACTGTCGACTCCTTGGTGGATCAGCTCCTTGAAATAGAATGTTGAGGCAAAATTTCAACATTTAGTCGATACCTTGGTACCACGGTCCTCCTTCTCTACTTCTTCTCTCTCAGGAGCAGGTTCACTCTCGACTCCTTGGTGGATCAGCTCCTTGAAATAGAATGTTGAGGCAAAATTTCAACATTTAATCGATACCTTGGCACCACGGTCCTCCTTCTCTACTTCTTCTTTCTCAGGAGCAGGCTCACTCTCGACTCCTTGGTGGATCAGCTCCTTGAAATAGAATGTTCAGGCAAAATTTCAACATTTAGTCGATACCTTGGTACCACGGTCCTCCTTCTCTACTTCTTCTCTCTCAGGAGCAGGTTCACTCTCGACTCCTTGGTGGATCAGCTCCTTGAAATAGAATGTTGAGGCAAAATTTCAACATTTAATCGATACCTTGGCACCACGGTCCTCCTTCTCTACTTCTTCTTTCTCGGGAGCAGGCTCACTCTCGACTCCTTGGTGGATCAGCTCCTTGAAATAGAATGTTCAGGCAAAATTTCAACATTTAGTCGATACCTTGGTACAACGGTCCTCCTTCTCTACTTCTTCTCTCTCACGAGCAGGCTTACTGTCGACTCCTTGGTGGATCAGCTCCTTGAAATAGAATGTTCAGGCAAAATTTCAACATTTAGTCGATACCTTGGTACCACGGTCCTCCTTCTCTACTTCTTCTCTCTCCTGAGCAGGCTCACTCTCGACTCCTTGGTGGATCAGCTCCTTGAAATAGAATGTTCAGGCAAAATTTCAACATTTAGTCGATACCTTGGTACCACGGTCCTCCTTCTCTACTTCTTCTCTCTCATGAGCAGGCTCACTGTCGACTCCTTGGTGGATCAGCTCCTTGAAATAGAATGTTGAGGCAAAATTTCAACATTTAATCGATACCTTGGCACCACGGTCCTCCTTCTCTACTTCTTCTTTCTCAGGAGCAGGCTCACTCTCGACTCCTTGGTGGATCAGCTCCTTGAAATAGAATGTTCAGGCAAAATTTCAACATTTAGTCGATACCTTGGTACCACGGTCCTCCTTCTCTACTTCTTCTCTCTCACGAGCAGGCTCACTGTCGACTACTTGGTGGATCAGCTCCTTGAAATAGAATGTTCAGGCAAAATTTCAACATTTAGTCGATACCTTGGTACCACGGTCCTCCTTCTCTACTTCTTCTCTCTCATGAGCAGGCTCACTGTCGACTCCTTGGTGGATCAGCTCCTTGAAATAGAATGTTCAGGCAAAATTTCAACATTTAGTCGATACCTTGGTACCACGGTCCTCCTTCTCTACTTCTTCTCTCTCATGAGCAGGCTCACTCTCGACTCCTTGGTGGATCAGCTCCTTGAAATAGAATGTTGAGGCAAAATTTCAACATTTAATCGATACCTTGGTACCACGGTCCTCCTTCTCTACTTCTTCTCTCTCAGGAGCAGGCTCACTCTCGACTCCTTGGTGGATCAGCTCCTTGAAATAGAATGTTCAGGCAAAATTTCAACATTTAGTCGATACCTTGTTACCACGGTCCTCCTTCTCTACTTCTTCTCTCTCAGGAGCAGGTTCACTCTCGACTCCTTGGTGGATCAGCTCCTTGAAATAGAATGTTGAGGCAAAATTTCAACATTTAATCGATACCTTGGCACCACGGTCCTCCTTCTCTACTTCTTCTCTCTCAGGAGCAGGCTCACTCTCGACTCCTTGGTGGATCAGCTCCTTGAAATAGAATGTTGAGGCAAAATTTCAACATTTAGTCGATACCTTGGTACCACGGTCCTCCTTCTCTACTTCTTCTCTCTCATGAGCAGGCTCACTCTCGACTCCTTGGTGGATCAGCTCCTTGAAATAGAATGTTCAGGCAAAATTTCAACATTTAGTCGATACCTTGGTACCACGGTCCTCCTTCTCTACCTCTTCTCTCTCATGAGCAGGCTCACTCTCGACTCCTTGGTGGATCAGCTCCTTGAAATAGAATGTTCAGGCAAAATTTCAACATTTAGTCGATACCTTGGTACCACGGTCCTCCTTCTCTACTTCTTCTCTCTCACGAGCAGGCTCACTGTCGACTACTTGGTGGATCAGCTCCTTGAAATAGAATGTTCAGGCAAAATTTCAACATTTAGTCGATACCTTGGTACCACGGTCCTCCTTCTCTACTTCTTCTCTCTCATGAGCAGGCTCACTGTCGACTCCTTGGTGGATCAGCTCCTTGAAATAGAATGTTCAGGCAAAATTTCAACATTTAGTCGATACCTTGGTACCACGGTCCTCCTTCTCTACTTCTTCTCTCTCATGAGCAGGCTCACTCTCGACTCCTTGGTGGATCAGCTCCTTGAAATAGAATGTTGAGGCAAAATTTCAACATTTAATCGATACCTTGGTACCACGGTCCTCCTTCTCTACTTCTTCTCTCTCAGGAGCAGGCTCACTCTCGACTCCTTGGTGGATCAGCTCCTTGAAATAGAATGTTCAGGCAAAATTTCAACATTTAGTCGATACCTTGTTACCACGGTCCTCCTTCTCTACTTCTTCTCTCTCAGGAGCAGGTTCACTCTCGACTCCTTGGTGGATCAGCTCCTTGAAATAGAATGTTGAGGCAAAATTTCAACATTTAATCGATACCTTGGCACCACGGTCCTCCTTCTCTACTTCTTCTCTCTCAGGAGCAGGCTCACTCTCGACTCCTTGGTGGATCAGCTCCTTGAAATAGAATGTTGAGGCAAAATTTCAACATTTAGTCGATACCTTGGTACCACGGTCCTCCTTCTCTACTTCTTCTCTCTCATGAGCAGGCTCACTCTCGACTCCTTGGTGGATCAGCTCCTTGAAATAGAATGTTCAGGCAAAATTTCAACATTTAGTCGATACCTTGGTACCACGGTCCTCCTTCTCTACCTCTTCTCTCTCATGAGCAGGCTCACTCTCGACTCCTTGGTGGATCAGCTCCTTGAAATAGAATGTTGAGGCAAAATTTCAACATTTAGTCGATACCTTGGTACCACGGTCCTCCTTCTCTACTTCTTCTCTCTCAGGAGCAGGCTCACTCTCGACTCCTTGGTGGATCAGCTCCTTGAAATAGAATGTTCAGGCAAAATTTCAACATTTAGTCGATACCTTGGTACCACGGTCCTCCTTCTCTACTTCTTCTCTCTCAGGAGCAGGCTCACTCTCGACTCCTTGGTGGATCAGCTCCTTGAAATAGAATGTTGAGGCAAAATTTCAACATTTAGTCGATACCTTGGTACCACGGTCCTCCTTCTCTACTTCTTCTTTCTCAGGAGCAGGCTCACTCTCGACTCCTTGGTGGATCAGCTCCTTTAAATAGAATGTTGAGGCAAAATTTCAACATTTAGTCGATACCTTGGTACCACGGTCCTCCTTCTCTACTTCTTCTCTCTCAGGAGCAGGTTCACTCTCGACTCCTTGGTGGATCAGCTCCTTGAAATAGAATGTTCAGGCAAAATTTCAACATTTAGTCGATACCTTGGTACCACGGTCCTCCTTCTCTACTTCTTCTCTCTCATGAGCAGGCTCACTCTCGACTCCTTGGTGGATCAGCTCCTTGAAATAGGATGTTGAGGCAAAATTTCAACATTTAATCGATACCTTGGTACCACGGTCCTCCTTCTCTACTTCTTCTCTCTCAGGAGCAGGCTCACTCTCGACTACTTGGTGGATCAGCTCCTTGAAATAGAATGTTGAGGCAAAATTTCAACATTTAGTCGATACCTTGTTACCACGGTCCTCCTTCTCTACTTCTTCTCTCTCAGGAGCAGGTTCACTCTCGACTCCTTGGTGGATCAGCTCCTTGAAATAGAATGTTGAGGCAAAATTTCAACATTTAATCGATACCTTGGCACCACGGTCCTCCTTCTCTACTTCTTCTCTCTCAGGAGCAGGTTCACTCTCGACTCCTTGGTGGATCAGCTCCTTGAAATAGAATGTTCAGGCAAAATTTCAACATTTAGTCGATACCTTGGTACCACGGTCCTCCTTCTCTACTTCTTCTCTCTCATGAGCAGGCTCACTCTCGACTCCTTGGTGGATCAGCTCCTTGAAATAGGATGTTGAGGCAAAATTTCAACATTTAATCGATACCTTGGTACCACGGTCCTCCTTCTCTACTTCTTCTCTCTCAGGAGCAGGCTCACTCTCGACTACTTGGTGGATCAGCTCCTTGAAATAGAATGTTCAGGCAAAATTTCAACATTTAGTCGATACCTTGGTACCACGGTCCTCCTTCTCTACTTCTTCTTTCTCAGGAGCAGGCTCACTCTCGACTCCTTGGTGGATCAGCTCCTTTAAATAGAATGTTGAGGCAAAATTTCAACATTTAGTCGATACCTTGGTACCACGGTCCTCCTTCTCTACTTCTTCTCTCTCAGGAGCAGGTTCACTCTCGACTCCTTGGTGGATCAGCTCCTTGAAATAGAATGTTCAGGCAAAATTTCAACATTTAGTCGATACCTTGGTACCACGGTCCTCCTTCTCTACTTCTTCTCTCTCATGAGCAGGCTCACTCTCGACTCCTTGGTGGATCAGCTCCTTGAAATAGGATGTTGAGGCAAAATTTCAACATTTAATCGATACCTTGGTACCACGGTCCTCCTTCTCTACTTCTTCTCTCTCAGGAGCAGGCTCACTCTCGACTACTTGGTGGATCAGCTCCTTGAAATAGAATGTTGAGGCAAAATTTCAACATTTAGTCGATACCTTGTTACCACGGTCCTCCTTCTCTACTTCTTCTCTCTCAGGAGCAGGTTCACTCTCGACTCCTTGGTGGATCAGCTCCTTGAAATAGAATGTTGAGGCAAAATTTCAACATTTAATCGATACCTTGGCACCACGGTCCTCCTTCTCTACTTCTTCTCTCTCAGGAGCAGGTTCACTCTCGACTCCTTGGTGGATCAGCTCCTTGAAATAGAATGTTCAGGCAAAATTTCAACATTTAGTCGATACCTTGGTACCACGGTCCTCCTTCTCTACTTCTTCTCTCTCATGAGCAGGCTCACTCTCGACTCCTTGGTGGATCAGCTCCTTGAAATAGGATGTTGAGGCAAAATTTCAACATTTAATCGATACCTTGGTACCACGGTCCTCCTTCTCTACTTCTTCTCTCTCAGGAGCAGGCTCACTCTCGACTACTTGGTGGATCAGCTCCTTGAAATAGAATGTTGAGGCAAAATTTCAACATTTAGTCGATACCTTGTTACCACGGTCCTCCTTCTCTACTTCTTCTCTCTCAGGAGCAGGTTCACTCTCGACTCCTTGGTGGATCAGCTCCTTGAAATAGAATGTTGAGGCAAAATTTCAACATTTAATCGATACCTTGGCACCACGGTCCTCCTTCTCTACTTCTTCTCTCTCAGGAGCAGGCTCTCTCTCGACTCCTTGGTGGATCAGCTCCTTGAAATAGAATGTTCAGGCAAAATTTCAACATTTAGTCGATACCTTGGTACCACGGTCCTTCTTCTCTACTTCTTCTCTCTCATGAGCAGGCTCACTCTCGACTCCTTGGTGGATCAGCTCCTTGAAATAGGATGTTGAGGCAAAATTTCAACATTTAATCGATACCTTGGTACCACGGTCCTCCTTCTCTACTTCTTCTCTCTCAGGAGCAGGCTCACTCTCGACTACTTGGTGGATCAGCTCCTTGAAATAGAATGTTGAGGCAAAATTTCAACATTTAGTCGATACCTTGTTACCACGGTCCTCCTTCTCTACTTCTTCTCTCTCAGGAGCAGGTTCACTCTCGACTCCTTGGTGGATCAGCTCCTTGAAATAGAATGTTGAGGCAA
The DNA here is from genome assembly GCA_036245805.1 of Pristionchus mayeri. Lineage (NCBI taxonomy): Eukaryota > Metazoa > Nematoda > Chromadorea > Rhabditida > Neodiplogasteridae > Pristionchus > Pristionchus mayeri. The sequence goes on from BTRK01000002.1 coordinate 14,899,551, forward strand.
AATTTCAACATTTAATCGATACCTTGGCACCACGGTCCTCCTTCTCTACTTCTTCTCTCTCAGGAGCAGGCTCTCTCTCGACTCCTTGGTGGATCAGCTCCTTGAAATAGAATGTTCAGGCAAAATTTCAACATTTAGTCGATACCTTGGTACCACGGTCCTTCTTCTCTACTTCTTCTCTCTCATGAGCAGGCTCACTCTCGACTCCTTGGTGGATCAGCTCCTTGAAATAGAATGTTGAGGCAAAATTTCAACATTTAATCGTTACCTTGGCACCATGGTCCTCCTTCTCTACTTCTTCTTTCTCAGGAGCAGGCTCACTCTCGACTCCTTGGTGGATCAGCTCCTTGAAATAGAATGTTCAGGCAAATTTCAACATTTAGTCGATACCTTGGTACCACGGTCCTCCTTCTCTACTTCTTCTCTCTCATGAGCAGGTTCACTCTCGACTCCTTGGTGGATCAGCTCCTTGAAATAGAATGTTCAGGCAAAATTTCAACATTTAGTCGATACCTTGGTACCACGGTCCTCCTTCTCTACTTCTTCTCTCTCAGGAGCAGGTTCACTCTCGACTCCTTGGTGGATCAGCTCCTTGAAATAGAATGTTCAGGCAAAATTTCAACATTTAGTCGATACCTTGGTACCACGGTCCTCCTTCTCTACTTCTTCTCTCTCATGAGCAGGCTCACTCTCGACTCCTTGGTGGATCAGCTCCTTGAAATAGGATGTTGAGGCAAAATTTCAACATTTAATCGATACCTTGGTACCACGGTCCTCCTTCTCTACTTCTTCTCTCTCAGGAGCAGGCTCACTCTCGACTACTTGGTGGATCAGCTCCTTGAAATAGAATGTTGAGGCAAAATTTCAACATTTAGTCGATACCTTGTTACCACGGTCCTCCTTCTCTACTTCTTCTCTCTCAGGAGCAGGTTCACTCTCGACTCCTTGGTGGATCAGCTCCTTGAAATAGAATGTTGAGGCAAAATTTCAACATTTAATCGATACCTTGGCACCACGGTCCTCCTTCTCTACTTCTTCTCTCTCAGGAGCAGGTTCACTCTCGACTCCTTGGTGGATCAGCTCCTTGAAATAGAATGTTCAGGCAAAATTTCAACATTTAGTCGATACCTTGGTACCACGGTCCTCCTTCTCTACTTCTTCTCTCTCATGAGCAGGCTCACTCTCGACTCCTTGGTGGATCAGCTCCTTGAAATAGGATGTTGAGGCAAAATTTCAACATTTAATCGATACCTTGGTACCACGGTCCTCCTTCTCTACTTCTTCTCTCTCAGGAGCAGGCTCACTCTCGACTACTTGGTGGATCAGCTCCTTGAAATAGAATGTTGAGGCAAAATTTCAACATTTAGTCGATACCTTGTTACCACGGTCCTCCTTCTCTACTTCTTCTCTCTCAGGAGCAGGTTCACTCTCGACTCCTTGGTGGATCAGCTCCTTGAAATAGAATGTTGAGGCAAAATTTCAACATTTAATCGATACCTTGGCACCACGGTCCTCCTTCTCTACTTCTTCTCTCTCAGGAGCAGGCTCTCTCTCGACTCCTTGGTGGATCAGCTCCTTGAAATAGAATGTTCAGGCAAAATTTCAACATTTAGTCGATACCTTGGTACCACGGTCCTTCTTCTCTACTTCTTCTCTCTCATGAGCAGGCTCACTCTCGACTCCTTGGTGGATCAGCTCCTTGAAATAGAATGTTGAGGCAAAATTTCAACATTTAATCGTTACCTTGGCACCATGGTCCTCCTTCTCTACTTCTTCTTTCTCAGGAGCAGGCTCACTCTCGACTCCTTGGTGGATCAGCTCCTTGAAATAGAATGTTCAGGCAAAATTTCAACATTTAGTCGATACCTTGGTACCACGGTCCTCCTTCTCTACTTCTTCTCTCTCATGAGCAGGATCACTGTCGACTCCTTGGTGGATCAGCTCCTTGAAATAGAATGTTGAGGCAAAATTTCAACATTTAGTCGATACCTTGGTACCACGGTCCTCCTTCTCTACTTCTTCTCTCTCAGGAGCAGGCTCACTCTCGACTCCTTGGTGGATCAGCTCCTTGAAATAGAATGTTGAGGCAAAATTTCAACATTTAGTCGATACCTTGGTACCACGGTCCTCCTTCTCTACTTCTTCTTTCTCAGGAGCAGGCTCACTCTCGACTCCTTTTTGGATCAGCTCCTTGAAATAGAATGTTGAGGCAAAATTTCAACATTTAGTCGATACCTTGGTACCACGGTCCTCCTTCTCTACTTCTTCTCTCTCAGGAGCAGGCTCACTCTCGACTCCTTGGTGGATCAGCTCCTTGAAATAGAATGTTCAGGCAAAATTTCAACATTTAGTCGATATCTTGTTACCACGGTCCTCCTTCTCTACTTCTTCTCTCTCAGGAGCAGGTTCACTCTCGACTCCTTGGTGGATCAGCTCCTTGAAATAGAATGTTGAGGCAAAATTTCAACATTTAATCGATACCTTGGCACCACGGTCCTCCTTCTCTACTTCTTCTCTCTCAGGAGCAGGCTCACTCTCGACTCCTTGGTGGATCAGCTCCTTGAAATAGAATGTTCAGGCAAAATTTCAACATTTAGTCGATATCTTGTTACCACGGTCCTCCTTCTCTACTTCTTCTCTCTCAGGAGCAGGTTCACTCTCGACTCCTTGGTGGATCAGCTCCTTGAAATAGAATGTTCAGGCAAAATTTCAACATTTAGTCGATACCTTGGTACCACGGTCCTTCTTCTCTACTTCTTCTCTCTCATGAGCAGGCTCACTCTCGACTCCTTGGTGGATCAGCTCCTTGAAATAGAATGTTGAGGCAAAATTTCAACATTTAATCGTTACCTTGGCACCATGGTCCTCCTTCTCTACTTCTTCTTTCTCAGGAGCAGGCTCACTCTCGACTCCTTGGTGGATCAGCTCCTTGAAATAGAATGTTCAGGCAAAATTTCAACATTTAGTCGATACCTTGGTACCACGGTCCTCCTTCTCTACTTCTTCTCTCTCATGAGCAGGATCACTGTCGACTCCTTGGTGGATCAGCTCCTTGAAATAGAATGTTGAGGCAAAATTTCAACATTTAGTCGATACCTTGGTACCACGGTCCTCCTTCTCTACTTCTTCTCTCTCAGGAGCAGGCTCACACTCGACTCCTTGGTGGATCAGCTCCTTGAAATAGAATGTTGAGGCAAAATTTCAACATTTAGTCGATACCTTGGTACCACGGTCCTCCTTCTCTACTTCTTCTTTCTCAGGAGCAGGCTCACTCTCGACTCCTTGGTGGATCAGCTCCTTGAAATAGAATGTTGAGGCAAAATTTCAACATTTAGTCGATACCTTGGTACCACGGTCCTCCTTCTCTACTTCTTCTCTCTCAGGAGCAGGCTCACTCTCGACTCCTTGGTGGATCAGCTCCTTGAAATAGAATGTTCAGGAAAAATTTCAACATTTAGTCGATATCTTGTTACCACGGTCCTCCTTCTCTACTTCTTCTCTCTCAGGAGCAGGTTCACTCTCGACTCCTTGGTGGATCAGCTCCTTGAAATAGAATGTTGAGGCAAAATTTCAACATTTAATCGATACCTTGGCACCACGGTCCTCCTTCTCTACTTCTTCTCTCTCAGGAGCAGGCTCACTCTCGACTCCTTGGTGGATCAGCTCCTTGAAATAGAATGTTGAGGCAAAATTTCAACATTTAGTCGATACCTTGGTACCACGGTCCTCCTTCTCTACTTCTTCTCTCTCATGAGCAGGCTCACTCTCGACTCCTTGGTGGATCAGCTCCTTGAAATAGAATGTTCAGGCAAAATTTCAACATTTAGTCGATACCTTGGTACCACGGTCCTCCTTCTCTACCTCTTCTCTCTCATGAGCAGGCTCACTCTCGACTCCTTGGTGGATCAGCTCCTTGAAATAGAATGTTGAGGCAAAATTTCAACATTTAGTCGATACCTTGGTACCACGGTCCTCCTTCTCTACTTCTTCTCTCTCAGAGGCAGGCTCTCTCTCGACTCCTTGGTGGATCAGCTCCTTGAAATAGAATGTTCAGGCAAAATTTCAACATTTAGTCGATACCTTGGTACCACGGTCCTCCTTCTCTACTTCTTCTCTCTCATGAGCAGGCTCACTCTCGACTCCTTGGTGGATCAGCTCCTTGAAATAGAATGTTGAGGCAAAATTTCAACATTTAATCGTTACCTTGGCACCATGGTCCTCCTTCTCTACTTCTTCTTTCTCAGGAGCAGGCTCACTCTCGACTCATTGGTGGATCAGCTCCTTGAAATAGAATGTTCAGGCAAAATTTCAACATTTAGTCGATACCTTGGTACCACGGTCCTCCTTCTCTACTTCTTCTCTCTCATGAGCAGGCTCACTGTCGACTCCTTGGTGGATCAGCTCCTTGAAATAGAATGTTGAGGCAAAATTTCAACATTTAATCGTTACCTTGGCACCATGGTCCTCCTTCTCTACTTCTTCTTTCTCGGGAGCAGGCTCACTCTCGACTCCTTGGTGGATCAGCTCCTTGAAATAGAATGTTCAGGCAAAATTTCAACATTTAGTCGATACCTTGGTACCACGGTCCTCCTTCTCTACTTCTTCTCTCTCAGGAGCAGGTTCACTCTCGACTCCTTGGTGGATCAGCTCCTTGAAATAGAATGTTCAGGCAAAATTTCAACATTTAGTCGATACCTTGGTACCACGGTCCTCCTTCTCTACTTCTTCTCTCTCAGGAGCAGGTTCACTCTCGACTCCTTGGTGGATCAGCTCCTTGAAATAGAATGTTGAGGCAAAATTTCAACATTTAATCGATACCTTGGCACCACGGTCCTCCTTCTCTACTTCTTCTCTCTCTGGAGCAGGCGCACTCTCGACTCCTTGGTGGATCAGCTCCTTGAAATAGAATGTTCAGGCAAAATTTCAACATTTAGTCGATACCTTGGTACCACGGTCCTCCTTCTCTACTTCTTCTCTCTCAGGAGCAGGTTCACTCTCGACTCCTTGGTGGATCAGCTCCTTGAAATAGAATGTTGAGGCAAAATTTCAACATTTAATCGATACCTTGGCACCACGGTCCTCCTTCTCTACTTCTTCTCTCTCAGGAGCAGGCTCACTCTCGACTCCTTGGTGGATCAGCTCCTTGAAATAGAATGTTGAGGCAAAATTTCAACATTTAGTCGATACCTTGGTACCACGGTCCTCCTTCTCTACTTCTTCTCTCTCAGAGGCAGGCTCTCTCTCGACTACTGTCACTCTCGACTCCCTCTTCACTTCTCCAGACATCACGCTCACGTTAAACACAGGATTTAGAATCTGGAAGAGGGAAGATTAATTCGGGCCATTTCAAACGATTGATTTGTTGATAACTTAGAAATTATGAAATAACAGAGAGAGTGTGATGTTGATTAGAATCAGTCGCTGCAGTTAATTTAGTTGTGGCGGTGAGGAGAGTAATATTTGAAGGAGGAGAAATGAAAGAACATAGGAGAGAACATAGGTTGTAAATTATCGATTGGCAGAAAAAAGTAAGATCAATGTGAGAGAGGCAAGAAGCGTCGCAGATTAGAGAGTAGAATCTTATAAACGAAAGGACGATGAGGAAATAGAAAAAAAAATGACTGTGATAAGCGACTTTCAAGGTGTCAATCGAAAAATGACGTCGACTATGAGCAATGTTTCAGGAAGAATAGAATTGGAAGCTTAGATAGAAAGGAGTCGTGAACGATGACATAAGCGCGATAAGGGGACACTGACTAGGTGAGAGGCAGAGCAACTAAAGGAGCCGGCAAACAACTACGTATACGATCGCCTTTCTTTCTTCTCTTCCTCTCATTGAATCGAAGAGAGATTCCATCGGATTGTCGGATGTTGACGTAACTAGATGATTTAGACAGTAGTCTGACAGTTGTTTGCAAGAGTGAGTCACACCGAATTCGCCCTTCCCCTGTCTCCAATCGGCACGATTGGAGACATGTGGTGTTTGAAAGGGTGGGTCTATTCTCTCCCTTCCCTCACTACCTCCCTCCTTCTCTCTAGCATCATTCCTTCTCGAACAATTGATGAACCCATTAGATTGAATCTTCCACTTTCTCACAACCAATCACGAAAGAGTAAGATATGTTGAGGAATAAGCAAACAAATAAATTATTTGACACTAACAGATAAACAATTTAGTGAAAACCATAAGTAATTAAATAACATCGAACACGCAATGAACTAAGTGCTGAATAGATTGCACCGGAAGGCTGTGACTAAAGCAGTGAGCAGTAAAGCAGTCGATTGATTTCCACTCATTGGGGGTTCGCGAGAAGTTGCTATTCGTATGCACGATCAAACCATGAAATGATGTATTTTCGTTCCGCGCGCATCCACTTTCTTTCATCAATTTGCAATTTTAATAACAAGACAGATTTGCTGGGGTTGGGGAAAGTAGGCTGATAGGATAAAAGTACAACGTCTTGGGTAGGATCGAAACATGGACGATGACATAACCGCGGAAAGGAGTGGATGCTTAGTTGAAAGGAAAAACTGAAAGGAGCCAGGATGAAACGACAAATGATGTCCATCCCTACCTCTCCCTCTCTCTTATATCGCCGATGGGAGATATTGCATCAGGCCAGAGTAAGCCCGTGAGGAACAAGAAAATTGAGAATTCGCGCATCGCCCAGAGAAGCAGACATTTGTCAGCAAGAGTGCATTACACCATGTTAGCCCTTTCCCCGTTCGTGCCGGTTCGGGACATGTGGCCTTCGAAAGTGAGGGTATATTCTCTCCCCCTCTTCTTTCCTCCCTACTGCTTACTATCATTATTCCTTCTCGAATAAGTGATATCCCATAAAATGGTTTCACTCCGCAATGCTCATACCTCGCCTTTGAATTTTAGGGGTAACATGACGAAGAGGAAACGCCAGATAGTGCGGCAAGGATAAGTGAGATTCGAAGGAGTCAACGCGAATTTATGTTGAGTGAGCAATGTTGGAGGAACAATGAAGGAGTGAGAGGGGAAAAGTAGGAGACTGGTGGTGCTCGAAAGAGAGGGTCTCTCCCCTTCTCACTCGCTTTCTCCCTCTCAATATCATCGTTCTCTCCCAAACAGTTGATGCCCTCGACATTCGAGAAAGACAAGCACGAAATGACGTTGAGTATGAGTAATAATTGAGGCATGAAGGAAGATGAAGGATAAGCTTTATGGATACAAGGAATCATGTACACTTTTGCAAATGCGGCAAGGGCTGAATGACTAAGCTCGCTTTCTCGCGCAGTATCCCTCTGTCGGGCCGGTTCAAAAGAGCGTTTCCATCGTCCTTTCGACTCCTTTTTCTTATCTCTCTAGCACCGCTCTTTCTTGACCTGCGTTCCCATTAGAGTCAATCGTTCTACGTCACATAATTGTTCCTCTCTCCTAAACATTTGTGTCTTATGATATTCGTGAAACATAATTGTTCCGGCATTAATTCATTGTCTTGAGGCGTTCGGTATGCCGTGGATCTCGGTGACTCGGATGGATGGGTCGGCGACTGAGAACTACTTCGGATCGGATCGATTGCCGATCATTGGGAAATTCATCGGCCAGAGCTACCACGGACCACTCAGACATCTATCGCTCTACTAGAGAAGAGAGAGAGAGGAGAGGAGGAGTGAGGGTCACTGTGATACCGGTGGTGATAAAGACGATTTCAATAAAAAGAATGTGTGGTGGTCTTTGATCTTTGTTTGAATAATTTGTCACTACATGTGATTGAATTATCAGTGATCATGAGGGTCTCAGTACATCTCGTAGAAATCGCATTGATTCTTGCCGCACATTCTGTAGACCTGTCCGACAGTGCCCGGTTTCTTAAAGTGGATATCATACTAGGAAATGATGAGACTAACCTCCGATATCTTTTCAACACACGGCTGCCCACACAAGCAGATGGCCTGAGTGGGAACTGCCCCGTTCTTGAGGAAAATGAAGAGATCACAACGTCCCTTTCCCGACTTGTCCTTAATCGGACACATGTAGAAGAGACGGCCTTTGTTGACGGTCTGGAATCTCTTTTCGTAACTGCTTATTTGTGAATGGCAGTAGGTCGGATGAGAAGTATGACGTCATGCCGCTTTTGATGTAACAAAAGCGGCTTGACGTCATGGTTGATATCCTCGGCCTAGTTCCGTGGTGAATCAAACCTCTCTCTTCACTTTGACGACTTTGGCTGTGTATTTCTCAACGCATTTGCACGTCGGACGTCGCTGAGAGGTTCTTGTAGATCTTTCCATATAATATTCGGCAACAGGTTGGATGAGAACTATGACGTCATGCCGTTTTTGATATATCAAAGGCGGTATGACTTCATAGTTCCCTGGTGCAGAATATCTTACCGAGTATTCCGGCCTAACTGAAGCAACTGCAGTCGCTAGAGTCGATGATGAAGCTACCGGAGACTGAACCGGATCAACCCTTCTCCTCTTTGTCTGATATCTCAGACAGTTGAATGTTTTCACATTTCGAAATTCGAAAATATCGTCATTATCTTGATTCAATATTTGAGATCACAACATCGAAATTGTAAACTTCACCTGAACTCCATCGGTTTCCAATTCTCCGGCGACTGTTTCTGCTTCTTTCCTTTCCGTTTTTATGATCACATAGTCCTAGTTTTCTAATCAATCTCACCAGCGAGAAGCTTTTCTATAGTCATTTTGTCCTCGATTGATTCCCAAAAGACTGCGAATTGTTCCCTGGTGATCCCTAAAGATTCCAATAATTGTTGGAAAGAAAAACATGCAAAGTCACCCGTCTTGTCCCCAAGCGTTGCCTCGAACACTATGAAGGCTTCTTTGAGGTTCATGCTCCTGAAAATATGTTGTGATAACTGAGAAGTTAAAAAGATTTTCATTTTTGCTCGGACAATGAAAAGGAAGATAGTTTTGAACCATGAAGCGAGAAAGAAATCGATAGGCCACAAAAATAAATGGAAAGGAGATAAGAATGGAGAAAGGCACTCATGGAGATTACTGGTTACACTTGTGAAAATCCGCCGTCCGCCTCAAGCCCCATCCGGGTTACGGTAGTCGCTATTGAGCACGGAGATTACTTCCCTATTCCTTATTTTTGATTAATTAACTTAATTAAATCATTTAAACATTATTTTATTATATATTTCATTGTTAATAAATATTTAAAAATGAGTCACGTCGGTCACACCCCTGAATAACCATCCCAATTATAAACGTGCAGTGAAGGTAAATTTGAGAACTGCAATACTATTTATCTCTGGGGACGCATGAAAAAGAATAATAAACAACTCAAAGAAAAACGACAAAGATTGGCAGAATGGAATGAAATCAAGACTGTAGGCAGATCAAGGGTCATATATAGCGGAATGGCATGACTGGCAGATGGCACCCAAGGAGACACAGAGCACGTGTGCCCAGAGGGAACAGGAGGGACACTGAACCCATCCGTCGTTTTCTTCGCCATCGTGACCAGAGGGTGCAACACCTTTGAGACAGGAATAGCAGGTGTTCATCAGGTCGGGATCGGCTGCTGCGAGTGGCTGCGCATTCACACCGAAGTTGCCGCGTCTTCTTCCGGGCTGAAATGATCCACTCAGTCTCACCAATAGATTAGATTCAGATCCCTGCTGTCAATAAAATGCAATTGATCACTCACAGTTCCGATGGTGGGAGGGACGAACTTGAGATGATCTCTGATCTTCTTGGGAGCAGGCTCCCTTCCTCTCCTTCCATGGGGAATGGGGAGCTGATCCACCACCGATTGAAAGTTCTTGATGAACTCTTCCATGCCCTCAGTATTGTCCGTTTTACGACTGGCGAAGTTGAATCGATTCCTCGCGTCTTCGAGAAGCTGCAAGGAAACTTTGGCTCTCTTCAAATTACACGCTCTCTCGTTCCTCTAACCAATTAGAGAGTGTTCGAATTGGAGAGACTTCGCATGTTCACCTCGTAAAACTGTCCTCTCATCACTCCTATCTGCTCTCTCTTCTTCTCCTCTTCTCTTCTCGCCTCCTGCTCCATGGGATCGACCATCGTATTGAGCCTCGCCTCGTTCTCGTCCTCTTCCTGAATGATTTTATTTACAGGAAGAAGGATGGAGAGTGGGGAATTGATCTACAGATAATGAGTATACAGTCATACCTCTTCCTCGATGAGGATACGCGGCTGGATGGCATGGTCGTGATCAATCGCCTCCAGTACTTGATCCATGAAAGTTGGACCAGCTTCAGGAGTGTCATCTCAAGAATCAAAGTTAAGCCGTGTCTTCAAAGCATAAACAGATATCAAACCTGTGATGGGTGAGTAGGTGAGTGCAGCATGGACGTGCTTGCAATTGAGTCCTGCCTTCACACTGTCTGGGCAGGTGCACGTGAATCGACGAGGACAGGCGACGCATCTACAACCACATTCGGTAAGGGTTACTGTATCCAGTGAGGATGACTGGGGGGGAGAAATCTTGTCATAGACTCACTTCCAGCAATGTAGATTCTGCTTCTCGCAGTCGCACACCCCCTCTCCCAGGTCGATCACTGTGTACTCCTCCTTGCATGTACGGTGCCGCAGGTACTGAGCGCTCAGACGGTACTTCCCAGTCACCAGTCCCTTCTCATCCTGAAAGAGTAATATTGTAGGAAGAACGAAAATGTCGCCATTCATTTTGGAATGATACTACAGAAAGAACATGATGCAAATGGTACACCTCAATCTCCAAATCCTCGTCTTGAATCTGGGGGACAGTGAGAAGAGTGTTGACCAGTTCATCTAGTCTCGCTCTTCTTCCCTTCGGCAGCCACACGTTCTTGAGGACTCGATGGTAGGCTTCATTGAACATTGAGGTATTGAAGGGGGCAGTAGACCTGGAATCGAGGATTAAGAAAGAGATAAGTCAGGTTCTATCCAAATCAGCACATATAATGATAGCTAGAGTGGAATGGTGGTAAAGAGAGGGGAAATATATGTGCGTGATTCTCTTCTGTTCCGAATTGTGAACAGTACTGACCGAGCGTAGGGAGCCCAGAGGGTTCGGTCCCTGGCGTGTGGATGGAAGTAGGCTTTGAATCCATCCCCTTCCTTGTCATCCAAACTGTCCATCAGGGTAGTGAGAAGATGAGTGAACTGCTTCCTAGGGACAGTAAGTGTCAGCTCCTTGATCGTGGCGTACACCTCTTCTCCCCTCTCCATCTCCGTTCCGATGTAGGAGATAGTCACGTGCTCTCGGACAAACTGAAATGATGAAGAATCTCACTAATCACCTCTCTAATCCGCGTGCTCTCTCGCCTTCGGAAAAGTTCGGTAAACTTAAGAAAATACCTTCAGAAAGTGCCAGATGCAGTAGAGTCGTACTGCCTTTGCATTTGGAAGTGCTCGATGGAAGCCATTGTAGAGGGCAGGTGCGGCATCTGACATGAAGTAGGCAGGGTCGAATCGAGGGTGCACTTTGATGATCTCCTGAAAGTGTGAGATTGAGGTGTGAATTGTAAGATGACAAGGAAGTGATAATCACTCACTCTGAACAGAAATTCAACATCATGCTCAGTCATGTGATATGACAGCAGATGAGCAGCAGGGAGGCCTCTGTCGAAATCATCGACGACGATCAGAGTCAACAGCTTGATCTTGTGATGGGAGCACTTGAATGTGTCATCGATCAAGACTCCACGGTGAGAATACTTCTTTAGCCATTCCACTTGAGTTTCCGAGATCGTCACAATGCGCGTAGAGTCGGGACGATTCTGGTCGATATCTGCTCGACGAAGTCCCACTGTCTCGCCTGCAAGGGATGAGCTATTCTGAACATGAATATTTCTCAATCCCTCTCTCAGTGACAGATTCTCTTTCCCCCTTCCCTCCAAAAAAAGATAATTTCAACTGACCCTGAAGATATCTCTCCAGTACACTGTAGTGATCATCTGAGTGCATCTTCCACTCCCGTTCCTGACGACGACTCTTGAGTTCTTTGATCATCCGGGTGCTGAAGTAGTAGAGGGGAGACTTCCTCCCGAACTCGCGCAGCAGTTCTCGGATCCTCGGCACCTCGTATCGCTAAAGTAGAAGAATCATGAAGCTGCAACAGACCAGTGTAGTGATCAATCGATAGCACGAACCTGATCAATGATGCTGTAGAGAACCGAGCGATCTTTCGAGCTAAGCGGAATCTTGGAAGGTTCGCATGCGTGACCAATGTGATCTCGGCAGAATCTCGCAGTGAATGACCCGCCCATCTCTTCGTACAACTTCAATTATTGATTACTAATAGAACTACAGTATCCCTCTAGATCAATTCAATTCAGACCCACAGTGAGAAAGGCGCTGCAATGTCTAATCTCTCGACGTGACTTCTTCGGCCTCTCCTTGGTAGGGTCGGATCGGTCTCGATTGGCTCGTGCACACCACCAGTATGTCCGACCCTCCTTCACAGAGTCCTTCGTGAAGCCACACGAGCTCCAGATTTCAAGTGAGTGCTTCCGTTCCTGAAGAAAGTCTATAATCACCACTGAAGTGTTACCGTAACCCATCCGACAGGATGCCTACCGTAACCCATCCGACAGTATGCCTACAGTATCCCCCCTCACAATATCAACGACTTACTTGAAATTCCTCGAGCGTCTAGAAGTTCTCCTCTTCCACCTCGAAATCGATGTCGTCCTTCTTGTGGTCTTGAGCGCAGTGGTCTGCCAGTGACTCCCTCGTCCACACGACCATCTCACATGATTCCACAGGGCACTCCACTGTCGGCACCGCCTTCTTCACCACCTCAACACATCGAATTACTATACGAGTACTGTGAGGGAATGGTCCACCGTATCCCACCTACAGTACCTCTAGCAGTGAGGAGAGGTTCACTCCCGATACCTACGGTAGCCTAGGCGAAAGATACAGAAGTACTCACCTTATCCGGATGCTTGCGGGTGAGATGCTGCTTCCACTGCTTGTCCGTGGGCAATCTCTCGTAGCAGTAGTCGCAGGGGAAGGCGTTGTCCTTCTGCTTCTCGATTGTGGCTTCCTTCAGCACGTCCGTCTTGTACTGCTCCACTCGCTCATCCGACCAGTTGTGCTGCTTCTTGAGATGGGGGTAGACGGAGTACCGCTCCTTGAGGGAAGCGACGGTGCAGCCATCTTCCGGACACGAGAACATGTTGGATGAGGGTGAATGGACTGTTCGATCATGCTCATGTGGTTACGCCCCTCTTTTCCCAGGATCCCTGGGAAAACCAATCAGAATTCCCATGACTTTGAGGAGAGAGAAGATCATCAGGTGTTAGATAGTATGTAGATTTGAGAGATGGAGGATGCTGAAGATAGCCCAGCATGGGAATCAAGCCCGCTTTTCCCACGCAGGACTTGGCAGGAGAAGCATCATCCGTGGGAAAACCCACCAGAATTCCCATGCACTTTGGGGAGGAGGAGAATCAGTGGCGAGAGAGCACATAGATTAGAGAGACAGAGGATGAGAGAAGGAATTCATCCTGGAAGGAGAGACGAATTAACTACTGATGATGAAAATTTAATTTTTCTCAATTAAGAATGGATAATATTATACGAATACGTCTCGTTGTTATGTGGGAGCATTGAGGGGAGATAACAAGTTATTTAGAATGAGTACTCACTCACTGTTCCTTCTGACTCTCCCCCTTATCCTCTCTGCTTCAATCAATTCACAAGTATAGTATTATCATTTGTTGATTCGAGATCACGAAGAACCTTTTCCTTTGTCAATTCATCTGTATCCTCCATTTATCTACCAATTTCGTGTCTTTTTCTATCAACTGGTGTGCTATTTTGCCTATCATGTTCTTCAGGGGTGTGACCGGCGTGACTTTTTAAATATTTATTAACAATGAAATATATAATAAAATAATGTTTAAATGATTTAATTAAATTAATTAATCAAAAAGAAGGAATAGGGAAGTAATCTCCGTGCTCAATAGCGTCTACCGTAACCCGTATGGGGCTTGAGGCGGACGGCGGATTTTCACAAGTACTGGTTACTCATAGACATTCATCGACTATTGTTGTGCATCGCCTTCACTGCAGAATACAGCGTTCGAAACATGCAAAAAATTAGTGTAAAATATACAAATAAGCTAGATCGATGGATAGACTCGTCCACATACTCGTAAGAATAATACGAAATTCGTGCGCTTGTAAGGCACGATGGTACTCAGCTGATCTAACAGACCAAGGTAATATTGAAGACGCCCTCAAATGATTCTTGGTTATGGACAAGGATATGAGGGGACGGTACTTCTCCTTTACTCTTCGACCAAATTGCAATGAGTGTATCCAGTAGGCTTTCATTAATGAGGAAAGTCTATATAATTATCCGCTCCAAAGATCTTCCTTTATCTCCTCGTCTTCTTCCCTTCGTTTGAGAGTGTTCTAGATACTGTAGATAGGTTGCCTCACCTTCCCTCGATTGACTGGCCACAACTATGACAAACAGGAGATTGCCATGATTGCACGAAGGTAATCGGGACTCATTCATGGCTGTCTGAACCCTCTTCAGATGCTGATTGTGACACCCTAGTGGTTGACAGACAGTGATTGTGGCAAAGAGAGGACCGTGTCCTCACTTCAATACGTATCCCAATCTATGATCCAGAAGTAACTCGAAATGTATTCAAGGGAAAATTGGCTATCGTGTTCTATTAGATCAGCCTTCCATTCTCGTGTTCTTTCTACATCTACTGCAGAGTGATAATAATATAATACATTCATATAATAATACATTGATAATAATACATTCATTCCACATTTTAGACTTAAACTTTTCTATGATTAGTGTTTTGTTGTACTACGACGTTGATCAAACGAAAATACTACACGTAAATAAATAATTAAATAATTTAAAATAAAGTAAAATAGAATTAGAAGGCAATTGAAAAGAATCAGCCAACACCGTAGCACTGTAGTAAATCGTTTGAAAAAAACGGTGCCTTTTTGTTTTTGGGTGGCGCTTGTTGTTGTGAATTGTTTGTCCGCTCTGATTCTCTTTTCTATTTGCGAGGAAGTGAGTGAAATTCGCTAGTGACCGTTTGATAAGCTTACGTAAGTGGCCGGTGACTCAGTTCCCAGCCCGGTTTCTCAACAACCCGTCGCTTCCTCAGGCTGACCTCCTGCCACTTTGGAAGGCAATCATAATTACGCTATTTTAGAACATTTTAAATGTGCAGTGGCATTCTCCAAACCCTGATATGCTAACAAAAATCCATGTGATCCCTGTTCTGTTTTTGTACGTTCGCATTCCTTTGTTCTCGCCTTCTCGTCTATTCTTGCATCGTTTCTAACGCGTCATGGAGCTTCAAAATTTTTTTGGTGATTGTAAGATGTTGGTTAAAGTGTAAACGCGCTTGCAATGATTTTGTAGTTCGTAGTTTGCTCTACTTGATTGTCGCCTCTGCGTCTCTCACTATCATCTGTTCCGTTCTCCCTCCTTGTTTTAGTGCATTCTCTACACGATACTCGCGAATGGCTGCATTTTCGAAATAGACAAGTGATGACAAATCACGGCGTGCTCTCCTAATTTCCTGTGCTCTCTCACAAGCCCGGCCGAGCGAGCGAAAGAGTGTGACTCTAGGAGAACACATGTCCATTTGCCATCACTAATACAGGCTCCATCATAAACATCTTCATGTTCATTCTGTATTTCGCACTTTGATTTGCTCGCAATTGTCGCTTATTGTGACTGTTCAGAGATGTCCACGGTGTACGACGACTTTAACCATGCCCGTGCGCTCGATGCGTGTGAAGTCGCCATCGATGGGAGGACCTTCCCCGTCTCCGCAACAGTCAGTTTACATTAGATAGATAGATTAATACATGTTGGGGTGGTTATTATTACTGGAAGAAAATATGTGAGATAGGTTTAGTGCGAATATCTTCATATCATGGCATTTAGAAAAGCCTTGGTGAACTTTGGCGTTCTTATCCTACTGTAACTACAGTAGGATAAGAACGTTCGCGAATCATTTTCTCTATTTATTCTAGAATAGATAAGGGTGCTCGAATCGAATTGAAAGTGCTATTCTAGAATATTATTCGTCGAGGCCTATTCGAATTATCAGGCTGTAACATAAGTTTTGTCGCGTCCTACCTCTTATGCTCTCTAACCTCAGAAATTTTTCGAATTAATTTAATCTGATTTTCGTTAATCATATTCATCGAGGGCCTTCGTATCCTTTCTTAAGCACTTTACTTCAGTCCTCTCAAGGCAGTTAGGGAGGCACAACAGCCAGACAAAGTTGTAGTGAGATCAGGATTACAAGTCATTTTCACGAATCCGTTCTCCTTGTAAAGGAGGAATTATGTCGATTTATTGTGATATGCTTAAAGAACTATATTTGGGCATAATTTTGAACCACCCACGGATAATGACAAACGAAAAGCGTTCAAGAAATTTAGAAGAGTTTGTATAATGTGGATGGTAGGTGACGGCCGAGAAAACTTTTGTAAGCCGAACTTTCTTCTAAATGTATATCAATATCCAAATAGTTGAGGAATACAATTCCCCCAAAGTGGTCATTATATAGTTAAAGTTTGGGGTCGATTGGGTTCTATTCAGATAAGTGGCTCCATACAGAACGATGGTATAAAAATGAAACTACTGAAATTTACACCTTGTTCAAATTCCTGCCTCACACACATGTTCAATATCTGATTTATTGTGTCCATCCGAACCGTTAACCCTTCCTTTACCATTATCCACTTGGATTAGTTTTGGAAATCATTTGCTTTTGAATGAAAATCTTGAATTCGAAACACCTAAACGTGAATTTTTGTCAAAATTGTGTGCGAATTGAATTAATGAAAATACACATTTCCCACCAGTAGAGTATTATCTGCCTCACATGTTTAATGATAAATTAGACCCCCACGAGTGGTAATTGGAACGCGCTTGTGTAAGTCACTGTTGTTGTAATTTTGGATTCAGGAGAGTTTATCAAGTAGGCTACGGATCATCGGCTAACCTTAGATTCAGTGAACTATATCTTTGGTTCCACTCAGCATAGCACTATATCTGACATATATTTTGAAAGGGCATTCACGGGGCATAGTACCATGCAGTAGGAGTATGATTCATTATCCGTCTCTGCGAACTAGCTCTGGATCAAACAAATTAGTAAAATTTACACAAAATTTAAATAATTTCATATCAATATTTTTCACATGGGCGGCATGGACAGTTCAGCTATACCCTATAGTTTGAATGTGCATGCACACCACACACATATACTAGGAGGTCAGGCAACGGGAGTGTTTGAGAAGAATCTTCATGGAAATATTACGAGCCTCCGAAATGCGAGAAAACTTATGTTACAACCTAATACAACACTAATAACTAGTGATAAAGTATTCATGTAGTAGTATCCGTATTCTATAGTTAGCAGAAGCTTTTCTGCTGCAATACTTTCCATTGGTCGCTCCTTATTAAATGCAATTGGATTCATCTCTTTAATTTTCTTTGATATTGTACATTTTTTTCATAATTAAATTCAGATTCTCGCTTCGGTCTCCAACTATTTCGACCAAGCTTTTCACGAGCCGGCCTTCAGAGAGTCGCAGACCGTACGTCACCTTTTACTTAATTAAAAACATATTTACTTAATTACCCTAATTACAGTAAATCCTTAGATTATAAAATTCCGCATAAAATACTCGCCTTGCTTAAGCTTGACCTGTATTTTCCTTCTCTCCATACGACTAGACACTACATACGCTCATTGAGAGTGCGTTTGAAGTAGTGGTTGCCTCGGCACGAAATTCTAGAAAAAGTAGACGTTGTTTCAAATTGTATTTTTTTTAAATTGCTGAACAACGTGCGCTTGCGCTGTTTGATTTTTTCTCGTGCGGCTAAACAAGCCTGGGCACGCTATGCCTGTTTTGGAACTTTTCGGCCACTTGTATCTGACCTTGGGTAGGGCTGCAATGCTTCTTATTGCGCAATGAGCAATGTATCAGCTGAAAAAGTTTGTAAAGTTAAGTCCTATACAATCAATATTTCCGGCATGAGAACTATGACGTTATGCCTTTGATATAGCAAAGGCGCGGCATGACGTCATAGTTCTCATCCGACCTACTGCCGTCATGGTAAATCAATAGTTGCAGAAACGCGTGGTGATCGATCGAGCGGACGAGATGGAGATCAGCAAGGACGACTTCCACGCGTACTTGCGCCACTCCTACAACGCGAGAGAGAAGATCACTGGTACGGAAGATATGTTTATTGGGCACTCATATTTGGGCAGGGGTTGAAGATCACATCTCAGATAAAAATAGGAGTCATAAAAATAGGGGGGGGGTGTATTTCCCCGCTGTCTCGGAGATACAAGCCGGTGGGTTCTTGAAGTTGGCTTCAATGGCGCTCACAGGTGTGGGCACTTCTTCGATATTTTGCCCACTCCCCCTCTCCCCTTTCATTTCTCATTCTCTCCCCATCGCGGAGGGGTTGTGCGACCGAAAATCAGGGAAGGATACTTATAGATGTGATGGGCCAGTGATTTTGTCGTTAATTTTTGTGGGTGGTCCAGTGGAAGGGAAAGGGAGTCACTTCATCTCCCTTCTCAGGCGACACCTACCTCGGACTGCTGAAATGCGCTGACTACTTCTCGTCGAAGACGATCCTCGAGGACGTCGAGCAGTTCATCATCGAGCACTGCTGCCCGGAGAAGTGGAGATCGAGGTCAGTGGTTAATTAGATTAATTACACTCATTATTATGCACGAAATTGCATTTTGAGTGGCCGACTTGAGTGAGCGTGCGCTCAATTGAATAACTGATCAATATTTCAAATTAGGAGGGAAGAGCTAGGCTTACCAAAGTCAGAAGTGAGAGCGAGGGGGAAATGGGGATGTATGGATGGAGAGGATAGTGATAATAACTACAATTCCAAATGTAAATTTTCTTAATTTGAAGTTAATTTTCCTTTTGCCCCTTGCTCTCGCTTGTCTAGGTCAGCGAGAGTGTGGAGAACAGAGAACGTCAGAAGCATAGTCGATAATTGCAGCAAGATGAACCCGGACCAGCCATTCGCCATCGAAATGATCGCCGGAATCGAGCTGGTCTTCACCTACCAACTCGCTGCTCTCAAGGTTTGTCCCTTCACTTGATCAATGAAATGATGACCTCATTATTCTTTCTTTTGTACATTCTGGTGCATGGTTATGGGCACGGCTAGATTTGGTTCTATCATTCAACATGCTCCTTTCTTTCTATCGAACAGGCGATAGAGCGTGTGATCTGGAGAGAGTCTGCCAAATGATCTACTCGAGTATCGATTGCAGGAGCACATGAAGGAGATGCTCTCTACTATGCGATTCCACACCTTCCTCAAGAAATACTCCCAAGACGTCATGGTACTACCGGATGAGTTGGTGCGTTGTATTTTTTGATATTTTTCCCAAACTTTTTAGGTTTCAGTTGGGGGGGGGGATAGTTTCACTTTTCGAGAACACTTGCCACAAGCAAATATTTTTAGAATTAAACATGGGGTGATCTATCAGGGGCACTAGTTATCATCCGACCTAGTGCCCGAGGGCCTATTCGTGATAGTTGGCTCATTGTATTACTTTGAGCGAATCTGGATCTTCGATCACTACGCGACGACGATCATCGCGTCTCAGAAGGCATGAGGAGGAGGAATGAAATTCATCTCAAGATTAATCGATCGATTTGCAGAAGGTAGATCAGAATTGCATTTTAACGTATTATTGATTGTTCGGGCACCCATTGTGATTCAATTCCTTAAATTATTTCCTGATTGTTGTAAACATTGTGCGTTTAAGAAGTTCAGAAGTTCAATTTATGTTACAACAGTTCCTTGCTGTATAAAGTGTTCTATTAGCCCAGGCCTCATCAGAACTTTGATTATACTGTCCACTAGTACCAGATCATGCTTGATCTACCTTTGAAGTATTTCACTAGTCCTATCAAAGTTGGTAACAGCGAGATCCGTTTCATTCATTTTCGATCAGACTAGATCCAGTAGGACATGTTAAAATTCGCTGCCGTTTTCTATGATCAGTGCTTCTAATTTCACTATATTGCACCAAACCTATTAGCTGTCGCGTAGCACGTTTGAACAAATAATTCACATGATTTTCTATCATAATTATTGGAGTAGATGCTCGCCGTTGAGGAAGAAGTGAGGCACGTCCTCTGGTCTCTTTCTCTCTGTGTCTCATAGGTCCACGCTCTCTTCATATCACATCATAGTGCTGACAACTTGTGAATGTCTTACAATTAGTAAAGTGCTGCATGTCCGTACCATCCGTTTCAGTTGTCTCTGATGTTTACTCGCTATCGATGTCGATTATCCTGGTGTGTCATCATTTTCAGAAGCGGCTTGTCATACCCGGCGCTGAGGACATGGCGATTTCTGTCGAGGACTACCAGAACTTCCTGAGGGATGCAGACAACAACAACAACAAGGACAAGATCACTGGTGGGTTCTAGGATTTCAGAAAAAATGAACATATATCTCCGTCAATTTCTTTTCCAGCTTCGGAGTTAGCTTTTATTCGTATGCTGAAGCCCAAACAGTACTAGAAATTAGGATACTATAGTTGAGACCGTGCATGTTTCGCATTTAGTCGATTTTTTTGATTACCGGTGTGTTCAGATCCAGTAGCCCGATTGGACCAAATCGAAATTTACCACTGCCCAAGAGCTTTTCGCTATGGAGGCAGTCATTAATGAGAAGGAAATGAATCATGAATGCCTCTTTTTGTAGATGAGATGCGGGGGAAGGTCGAGCAGTTCATCATCGAGCACTGCAATGAGTCGAAGTGGCAGGCAAAGTATGTGCTTTTCGAATTTAATTATTTATATCACAAAAACAAATACAAAAGCAAGTAAATGTATATCGTAGATTCGGCCTATGAAAGAAAAAAATGTCAAATTGTGTCTTGTTTCCCTTGTCAGAGAGAGAGGTTATGGGAAACGACGAGAGTCCTACACTAGGAGCAATGGTCTGACACTCGCATGCTAGGGAAAGTGAGAGAGCATTCAAACACAAGAGAGTCAGACGATTACTCCTTATTCGTCACTTGCAGCAAGATGAATCCAACGAGGACTCCATTCGCCATCGGCCTCCTCGACGGCATCGAGCTCTGCTTCGCCTACGAGCTCCCCAACGCGAAGGTTCGAGCAAGGTTCTGACTTTTGATTTTGTACGCGCTATCGCTGGTTAGAGAAAACGAGAGAGCATTCAAGTAGGAGAGAGTCAGACAATTACTCCTTGAGTTGCATATTGATTGGGTATGAAGCTAAGCTGACATGGACATGGTCAGAACTCACATATTCCGATCTGTACAATATTTCAGGGTTGGAATTTAGTCCCCATGGGATTCTCAAAACTGTTTGCGAAAGTTCCAAAATGTTCCTGGGAGTTGACTTATGAACGTTAATAAGTTTTCCATGTAAAATCCTTAAAAAACTCTGCGGCACTCTTCATCAGCCTTTTACACGAACGAATCAACAACGGCGGTGGTACAGTGGTAGTGATGTGAGGCGGTGTGGCGAAGGATGTGGGTTCGTTCCCTCCCCCGTGCAAAATTTTTTGCCCATTTTTGGAAGGTTGTCATTGCAAGTCCAATGTTCATATGTATTGAACATTTGCATGTTTTGAAAACTTACGGCTACATTTGAATTGATCTGGAGTTGAATAAAAAATAAAATATTTCGAAATTTCTGAATCGTGATCATTCGACACACTCTCTTACTCTTGCAGTTTTACTCTTTTACTGTAAATGAGCTTCATTTACCGATGTTAAAATTTGGAACGTCTTTCGCTATGATGATGATAACAAGATGGATCCTCTATATCTCCCTGTACATGAAGATGAAAGCAGGTTCGTTGATTTCGAAACACTTTTCTCGAATCTCTCGAACATAGCAATTGAAATGTAGCCGTTAATTTTCAAAACATGCACATTTCAATACGTATGAACATTGGACTTGCAATGACAACCTTCCAAAAATGGGCAAAAAATTTTGCCCGGGGATGGAGCGAACACATATCCTTCGCCACACCGCCTCACATCACTACCACTGTACCACCGCCGTTGTTGATTCGTTCGTGTAAAAGGCTGATGAAGAGTGCCGCAGAGTTTGCGTAAGGATTTTGCATGGAAAACTTATTAACGTTCATAAGTCAACTCCCAGGAACATTTTGAAACTTTCGCAAACAGTTTTAAGAATCCCATGGGGACCAAATTCCAACCCTGAAATATTGTACAGATCGGGATATGTGAGTTCTGACCATGTCCATGTGAGATCTCCCTGGTTTATCTCACAGTCTTAGAAAAACATGTACGCTACTCTCATCGGACTGAAGGTCAGAGTAGTATAGTACTGGGAGTAAACGTGGACATGCACTCGCACTATGTCAGATAGATGAAATAAATATAATTGTGGAATTAAGTGGAATCATGAAAGTTCTGCCAACTTATCTACTCGATTATCGATTGCAGGAGCACATGAAGAAGATGCTCTCTCGTCTGCGATTCCATACCTTCCTCCGCGACCACCCCGATGTGATGCAGGTCGACCAGAAGATTGTACGTTTTTAGTATTGATTTTTTGGCACAAGTCTGACCTACTGTAATGAGCTTTGGTTACGATAGCGAATACTTCTCCTGCCTAGCGAAATAGTCGAATCAAGCTGCTAAATCTATTTGTAGTCAATGAGCTGTGATTGATTATTTGTATTGCCTTATAAGTACCTGGTAGATAAACTACGGTTACTGTAGAGAGCCGAGCAACTTTAAATCGATATTGTATTTGAGCGTCTCTGGATCTTCAACTCGTTTGCCCAGCAGATCATCGACAATATCAAGGCGTGAAGAGAGATGACGTCATCTTCGAGCGATCGATCGATAATTCCCTCTTACCGATCTATCTGTTCCTCCCCCCCATAATCAATGCCCCTTCGACTCATCTCTTGTTCCTTGTTATAAATTTTCGAATCAATTTAGACTAAGAAGTTGACCTTTCTTGAAGCTAGACGCTTATCAATATCTGTTTCTGTTCGTTTTGTTGAAGTTCAAATTCCCGTTGTTGTCCCCGTTCCTTGTTGGATAAAATTTTGTTTTTGAAAAAATAGCGCACAATTGTGTCAACCGGAATTCAGTGTACGACTGGTATATGCTACTTTATTTGAATAACCGTTACGGTTGATTAGAGCAAATAATTGTAGTGGTTTGGCTCTACTCTTGCTAGGGGAACGTCTTGAGTAGTCGGACGGCGAGTCGGTTCTGTAAATGAATCACTCATCCCTGATCTTTGATCTCTGCTCTCACCATCCGCTAGTCGGTTTGGCCTCCATTCCATTGATGCGCACGGCTCTCGCCACTTCGCCGCGGCACTCGAGATCTACCGTAGCCATCAACTGAAACGAATATCGAATGAACATTTCATTTAACCGTAATTTTATGACAACCAATATCCCAGCCTTACCGCACACTCCTCGAGCGTTACAGTATACATCATCCCGGACTACAGTAAAATGTCCCAGCTACCGTAACCCCTCCATACATCCCGGACTACAGTAAAATGTCCCAATACCGTAACCCTTGCGTACCCGCTCATTGCGATCCATTATCATTATGGTGAGATGCGTCCACTCGGGATCGGCGCAGCGACTCACTTTCACCTGGAATTTAAATCAATGAGGTATACGGTAGTCGACGGTGGTCTATCGACTTATGACTTTTCTCCCCCCTTACCTTCAATACTGGCTCGCTCTTCATGTTAGGGTCGGAGATGAGACGGGCCTCGTCCATTCGAGAAGTCAAGATCGCTTTCTGAAATTATTGATTAGGAGATTACGGTATTTTCATTTATTGATTAGGAGAGTACGGTATTTTCCATATGAGACCAATCCGATTTGATCTTTGAACTTACTCTCTTGATGTAGACATACGAGTTGTTGCCCTCCTGGTCAGCGAATGAACCCGCGAATCGGAGACGAACCACTTGACGATCCTCAAAGATACCGTATCCTCTCCTACCGTATCTCGACTACAGTATCCCCACTAGGATACTGTAACGAGCCAATCTGCCATCCCTGATCACCGTACCTCGGCCTTTTTCTTCCTCGGGGCGCTGTCTCCACTTGTCTCATAGTCCGATGCTTCAGTCGACTCGCACGATGAGTCTTGTTCCCGGATGGCCTTGCTGACCTGAAAAAGGGCCAAGATCAATCAATGGTCAGAGGAGATCAACGCAGAGATCAAAGATCAACCTACCTTGCTGCCCTTTTTGATGATTCCCGCCACGATGTTCTCCAGTTCGCGAGATGCCCGTTTCACGTTCTGCTGAACGGTTCAGAGCGGTTACAGTATTATGAGTAGGTCACAGTACGATAAAGTATCGATAAAGTATACAGTACCCCTACGAAGACTACAATATCGAACAGAACAATCGCAAACTGAATACTTCCATAGTGGCCTCCTCCTTCGCTCTGCAGCCACTCGTCGCCATTGAAAGGAGTGAGAATGAGTGGAGGAGGGGAGAGGAGAGGGAGGGCAGAAATCAATAACAAGTTAATTGAGTTATCTGCACGTAGAAAGTGCAATGGAGGAACTATGGAAATTGAAATTAAATGAAACATATGTCAACAAACTCTACTAACGGAAAATCTTCTCGAACAGCTCTTTGATACTCCTAGCCCGTTTACATACGAGATGGATCACGAGAAAAAGCCTCCATTAACTTATTTATGAAAAAAAGAAACGAAACTTCAACATGAGATCCGGAAAAATCGAGTCACAAAACAACCGAGCATTGGTTTTCCACCGTAGCAAAATCAGTAAACACCGTCATTGGGATAATCACCCGTTCGCAGTGGGACAAAATGGAATGGCATTGAAGTAATAGTAAGCTCATACAGTGGTCATTACTCATTGAGTGGGTGGAAGCTTGGAAGCTGGAACTGGCTTGAACTTCCAACCTTGGATCAGCAAGGGCGTTTTAGCTGCTGCTGGAGCTCTAGGTCGCGGAACAGGAAGAATTGGACGGGCTGCAATGCGAAGGCACCCACAATTTAAAATCCTCCGTATTTACAGACTTTATGTTCCTACTTTTCATTGTTGTCTCTTTCAATGCCTTTCTGATAAGGCTAGAGAATAGCCCTGACACGGCTACGTCAATCCATGGATTAGTCTATAGAGTCAGAGAGTACGGAGTGGACCAATTATCGTGCCGGATATTGATTGTTTTCCTGCATCTTTGACCTACCGGTTTTCCTTGCAGCAAGCGCTGCTTGCTGCAGTCTCTCTTTCTTCACTATGTCTCGATTCCTCGCGACCCATGCCTGGTTCGCCTCTGCCCTCGCAGCTGCCATGTTCTGCACCTCTTCTATGGGCAGTAGACGAGCGCAACCTGGTAAAGTTCATTGATTATGGGGTCAGGAGACGACTACAATTCGATGATACCGACTACTGCTAGGACTACGTATCCCTACTGTCCAAAGTGCTTCTTAGGAACGTTACAACCTGAAAGGAGCAACCCGTTCATTAGGTCTCGCACTTGACTCCTAATCCCGGGGTCGGCAAATTGGCGAGCTCGGTCACGACAGGAAGCATTCCCTAGCAGCACTTTCGACGGCAGGGACACGTATTCCTAGCCAGTAGTCGGCCTCACCGAACTACACCACCTAGCGTAGTTGCATCTTAACGACTGTACCACATTCCCCCTTCCCTAGCACATTTCATCCCATGAGAGAAGAGCCAAAACTGGTTGTTTCACCCAATGAATTGTTCATGTCTAGACAAAATGAATATTCACTGAAGCACGTAAAAATGTTGCTAGATATATCTATATATAACTTTGCTTTGGACATTTGTTAATATGGAAATACGGCACTAGGTCGGATGAGATCAATTACATCATGCCGTCTTTAATATATAAAATGCGGAATGACGTCATAGTTCTCATCTGACCTACCTCCGGGAATGATCTATTACTTACTCGTCGGTCCGATCTCAGCTGGTACTTGGTTCAACTTGGCGACTGCCGCAGCCAGTAACCTCGGTTTCTTCTTCACGATGGAGGATGGTCGATTACCTGACAACACCAGTTTTGATATCTGACCCATCAGTGAAATACATTTGCTCACCCCCCCCCCCTGTTACTGATCCTCAACCCCACAGGTATTCAGTTCTCATATTCACCTGCCCAATTATGCCTGGAATTATCTGTGAGCTAAGCGTGAGATACTCTTTATTGAACAAGTGGAGGGAAACACGAGCTATCACTCACCCTGGCCAGTTTGCCACCAACGGCGGATGGGTGGAGGTAAGGCAGCAGGTGCAGCTGCAGTCTTTGCAGCAGAAGTAGCCGCAGTTGCGGTAAGTCCATTCATCACTCGCGGCATAATATGAACATTCGAAGCTGCAGACGAGGTTGGAATATCTGCAAAATGTTGTTGATTCGTGTACATTCTTGCAGCCCGGACTAATTTACGCGATTTATTTTTTCACTACGATCATAATAATACACCAGTAAAAACTATCGTACATCGTTATTTCTCTTTTGTGAACCAAACTTCGCACCCCCGGAGTTGTGTTTTTAGAAGAAACTAACTTTGATGCGAGTGCCAAGAAAGTTACAGCAGAAAAATATTTCGTCAAAGGATATCCGACCGAAATCATCATGAATGTCGATCGGTTCTTCCAACTCCTCTTTCTTCACTTCCTCTGGACAATCTTGAAACAGCGGGAGTGGCTAAAACAGTCATTGTAAAATTATGCAAAAGAAAAAAATATATCAGGCCAATAAGATTTTATTATAAAAGCAAATAATGCTCTCTTAGGGATAGGAGGTACCACTAAATCGAAAATAAAAATTTTACCTGCTCCCCAGATTCCATCAGAGTCTCGTACCCGATAGAACAATCATTTGTAGGCGCAGAAATTCCATTGTGGGACTGTATAGCTTGTTGTTTGGTAGATGTGCAACGGTAAAAATTCCGGTGATAATTGAATCCATTTTTTCAATTTTTCGTCGTATAATATTTTCTCCTTTCATCACACCGTTTAGGATTCCAATTTTCTGATTTCTTTGCTTAATAATATTCCTCACCAGATCTGCAGCAGCCGCTGCAGCTGCAGTCCGTGCAGCAGAGACAGCTGCTTTTCCGACGAGTCCACGACGTACGGTTCCTCGCTTCGCAACAGAAGCATTCGAAGCTGTAGACGAGGTTGAAACATCTGCAAAAAAATGCTCCTGATGCGTGAAAATTACAAGTTTACCGGGGCAAATATTTCGTTACCGGACGAGGACAAAATTGACACCCTATTTTTTGTCCTCCATCAAATAGCCGATGGCTGAAGTAGTTGAGAATGGATATACAAAAATGCTAAAAATCAATAATAGCCTCAAGGGAAAGCCGGAAATAATCAGCGTAATCCCTCACTCTCTCACTTTTGCATACTCTCGTACACGCGACCAGATCAGGGTCAGATCAGGGTTTCGTCTTCGTCCGGTAATTTTAAAGAATATCCCACCGAAATCATCCTGGATATCGATCGATTCTTCCAACTCCTCTTTCTTCACTTCCTCTGGAAAATACGGGCAATTATTTCGTTAAAGTTACCGGACGAGGACGAATCCCTGATCTGACCCTGATCTCGTCGCGTGTACGAGATAGTATGCAAAAGTGAGAGAGCGCGGGATTACGCTGATCATTTAACGCTTTCCCTTGAGGCTATTATTGCTTTTTAGCATTTTTGTATATTCATTCTCAACTAATTCAGCCATCGGCTATTCGATGGAAGACAAAAAATAGGGGGTTAATTTCGTCCACGTCCGGTAACTTTAAAGAATATCCCACCGAAATCATCCTGGATATCGATCGATTCTTCCAACTCCTCATTCTTCACTTCCTCTGGACAATCTTGAAACAGCGGGAGTGGCTGGAAAAAGCACTGTTCAAGAAAGAAACGAGGTCGATAAGATTATTATTATACCGAGAAAACAATATTTTATGACGAATCGAATTTTCGATGAATCGACTGAAAGCTTCCAATATTCTAGAAACTCCGAATAGATATCATCTTCCTAAGGTATCGAATTTGCCAAGGAATTGACTTCATAATACTTTCTATGTAGTTTGCGATCTATAGAGGATAAGGCTCAACACGAATATTTGTCCAAAAGGATAGCTCTCGTTAGTGGAGTGAAGTGGAAAAACATCTCCTATGGATAGCGAAATGCCGTAACGTCGATAATCGATACTTACCTGCTCTACAGACTCCACTTCAAGCGGATTCTCATTTCCGGATGGACAATCGATAGCAGACGATGACCTTCCATTGAGTGACTGCAATATTTCAGTAGATCCAATATGACGGTTATCATTCGTGAAATAATCTCATGCTATACTAAGTATAGTAAACTTTTTTATAGAAAATTTTGGACACTTCTTTGCAAAACAAATGAATCCGATATGACCACACCTCGTAATCAGATCACCCATAAAATAGCAATGATGCTAAGTACTTCAAGATAGATAAGATATGTTTTTGGGCATGGATGAATAGAAAACTCACGTCAGACTCAGTCGGCTCGGTCACGTCTTCGGAAATACCGTCTCCGTTCAACACATCCTAAACTTAGCAAGTACATTTCCACCCTATTTATCTCGTAGCCACGCCATGTAAACAAGTTACTGAACTATTATCACACATGTTATGATACTTACAGTATTTGGTTTCGGTCCAATCATCGATTCATTCAATTCATTTAGAAGAGTAGTGAATGCGAACGCGAACTTGGCGACTTTTGACTGAAATTAATCAACAAAAGATGAGAAACAGTGATGGCTTCGCAGTTAAAGTTACCTAACACCCGTGAAATTATTTGAATTCGCTCGCTTGCCTGATCACGACAAAAAGGATGAGAGATTATGCAAAAAAGAAGAGAGCGGGCGTGATCATGCACGCGCGCAAGTTCAAATAATTCCACGGGTGTTGTGTAACTTTAATCTAATCTACGAAGATGCATTATTTATTGAATCAAAAAAGCAAACCAAACATACCCCGTGATAATCATTGACGTAGTCTCCAATATCTCCCGACAAATCCCGAAGTGCAGTCGAGTAGAAAACCTGAACAGTAATCACATGATAAAGTCCAATATATCAGAGCAATACACAGCAGCAAGCATATATTAGGTTGGTGCATAAGTTTCTTTCTTTTTATTTTTTAAAATTTCTGTTGTCGTGCGTAGACTCTCCCGATTTTCTGAATACCATGTGTTATGGCCATGATGGTAGATTACTACCATACGTTTGATTTGGATCTACGCTTCATCGTGATAAGTTGGCAAATTTCAGAAAAGAAACATCGGAAAACGGCTATTTTTAGCATTTTGCCTTGAATTCTGGTTATCGAGTTATAGTAGGATTCTGATTCTGCCCAATTAAATAATACTTGGGGATGAGGCGTTTGTTCTGCTAAGCACGAAAAATCCGGATTCGATCGTGTGTGGGACACAGGGAACACCAAAACGTGATGATTTCAGCGTATAAATCTGAATATGATGATTTCAAAAACTGTAGTTTTTGAACGGGAAGACTTATATTTTCCTAAATGTGCTAGCATAATTATAGGGCAAAGTAATTCACAACCCACCGCAATCGAACACTTTTCAATGCTGTGTAAGAAATTGGCGCTCAGTAATTAGAGATCTATGATTTTCAATGTGGGTAGATATGCAATTGGGCCGATATTTCTAGTAGATTTCTCATGGCAGATTTGGTGGGCTATGTCGTATGACGTACCCAGTCATAGTACTTTGCAATCATGTGCTAATTGGAGCCTCGGCGCTATTCCTATCGGAGCCTAGAGACCTTGAAAATTCGGATCGATCCACCAGGTCCTAATACTCCCGAACTAAAATGATCTATTCTAATTGATCGAATCAACAGAACATAGTATTCACTATAGTGTGTACCCATGTCCCAATCAATAGCAAAAAACAATTTTATGATTCGTTCATTGCGACGGCCTGGGGAGGTCAGAATGTTCGTGCATGAAAAAAGAAAGAAACTTTTGCACCAACCTAATAAAATATTTAAATCGTTGAAAAGTGAGATGGCTGTCCTTACTCAGTATTCACAAATTGAGACTTGTGTGCATTCGTACAATCCCGGAAAATCATCAACATTGTCATTATACGAGTTCCTAGTATGGAATGCAAATTGCAAATTTTGATTCATAGTTATTGTCCGGAATTGAGCAGAAGCGCCGAGACTTGCAATACCCATACAAATCTCCGGTAAAAAAATGATATTTATATAACTACATAACTACAGTACAGTAGTTATACTACAGAACTGTACTAACTGTAGAACTGTAGTTATAACTACAGTTCACCTTTCCCTCAATGCTGCAGTCAAGGCCGTCAGCGACTACGCGTGCCATCCGCAACAGAATCTCTTCCGCCAGCGTCAAACTTGGCTGAAATCAAGGTAAAAATTGTCATCTAACTCCGGTAAAAAGATTATCTCGTCTAAGCAAGTTCGAATCGCGCATAACACAATTGGAAACGAATGGAACCGGCAATACAATAAAAAGTAAATCGGTTCTAAAAACCCACTTTATCCTCGCTAGCTATTTCGGTTGCATACTCGCATGCCCGTCGGAGGTTCGCCTCTCGGTCGGACGACATACTGCAAGGATAATTCGTAACACTATAAAATCGCAAAAAAATCTTGTTTAGCAATAAACCAAATTTTTGAAAATAGGGAAAGAACGCGATGGAGGTTGACAAACAACATCAAGTAATATAATCAATATCATAATATCAACAGTAATATCGTTTGCATCATTCCAGATTCATGTAGAAACAAATTACCTTGAAATATTCTTGAGAACACATCTTTTTCTAATTTCCTACCGTATACTCTAACCTTCAGATACGCTACTCGGCACTTCTTCACCAAAACTCGTATTCGCGACACAATACTGATACAACAACTGATTTATCCTCACAGTACAACTATATTATGCAATTCAGACTCAAATTACATTCATAAATGTTTTTAAAAACAACGGAAAATGCGGAATGAGAACAAGGGAATACTGTAGATGACTGGGGCGGGCGTACGGTACACAACCGTAGCGGCAAGGACGATCGATCGATCATAGATCACTTACTCGCCGGCTCTATGGACGACGCATTCTGAAAGGAATACCATACACCTGAAGATTTGAAACATACACGCAGCAGGGAAAACTAACAAAATAAATATCCATATGATTTCCCACCTTCCCCTTTCAGGTTTTTATGCTTGACAGAAGTGGAGGAGTTTGTCCGATAAAGGATATTACATATCACGAGTCTTCTGAGAGATTGCATGACCACTAGGCACTAGGAGCCGAAAGTTTTAGCAATATCCGCGAGATATTTATGTCAGAGTATATTGGGGATGAGAAAACTTTTGATGTTGGCAGTTTGTCTCAGAACCGGCTTTTAGGGATTTTCTGGTTTTGCGAACGGATCTAGTGTATTTCAGCTCCCAGATGAGCTAGGACGATGGCATTGGGCTCAAAATGTGCGGAAAATTATTTTAAACAACTTTTATGTTTTCGTCGAAAATGGAAAACCACATCTTCATATTGAAATTTTCCAGAAAATGTCAACGAATTCAGATAATAAATTGTACTGACTCGGGAACCCCCCTCTTACCCAATTTTTCTTTACATATTATGAATCCTCGATGTCTATAGTCTAGGAAAAAATAAAAATTAAACTCTGCGTTGTGGCTTTTTGAGTTCTGATGCCCGGAAGTCGAATAAGTGAACTATGTGGTGATATAGGCATTGCGAAATTAGTCATTATTCCACTTTATTTCTTGTGTTTTGATGAATTATCACCGTTTTGAGATGGAAGACAACAATTCATGCTGAAAAGACCGGATTTAAAATCATTTCTGAAAAGTCGATGTTTTAGACCCCGGACAATCGAAAAATCTCAAACTTTGAAAATTGCTGATTTTAAAGACAAATTCAACTTCACTGACAAAATCAATTATTTCAAAGCCTATATCACCAATGGAATTGACCGGTTTGCTCATTTACAGGTTTTTGAAAATGGCATGGGATGAGCTGCTGAACCATATTTATCTTACGAAAGTGTAGCTTGTTTCGACGCGAAATGATCTATTTTATGGCAAATTCGATCAGTTTTATTAAAATATTGCATCAAAGAAGAAAAAATAAAACTTAAAATAATTCATCAAAGCACAAGAAATAGAGTTGAATAATGACTAATTTCGCAATGCCTATATCACCACATAGTTCACTTATTCGACTTCCGGGCATCAGAACTCAAAAAGCCACAACGCAGAGTTTAAATAGTATTTTTTCCTAGACTATATAGACATCGAGGATTCATAATATGTAAAGAAAAATTGGGTAAGAGGGGGGTTCCCGAGTCAGTAGAATTTATTATCTGAATTCGTTGACAGTTTCTCGAAAATTACAATATGAAGATGTGGTTTTCCATTTTCGACGAAAACATAAAAGTTGTTTAAAATAATTTTCCGCACATTTTGAGCCCAATGCCATGTTCCTAGCTCATCTGGGAGCTGAAATACACTAGAGCCGGACGCAAAACCGGAAAATCCCTAAAAGACGGTTCTGAGTCAAACTTCCAACATCAAAAGTTTTCTCATCCCCAATATACTCTGACATAAATATCTCGCGGATATTGCTCAAACTTTCGGCTCCCAGTGCCGCAGGGGGTCCGTTTTCATGCAATCTCTCAGAAGACGCGTGATATACTAAATCAGATTGGAATTCCAATTTTCGACTTTCAGATTTTAAATGCTGAAAGAAGGGCTCGACCACTAAAGGAGAAGCATCAAGTCCACGAACCAGTGATTGCTCACGTCGCTTAGCCTCCTTCCTCCTCCGATACTCGCGCGACGAGACCTTGCTGCGGGCTGCAAGGAAATGGATACTGTAACCCGGATACTGTACTTTCTCTCCGGATGGATACAGCGAGAAACTACGAGGACTGATGCATTATCATTTGACCCTCTCTTTCACTCTCTCCTTCAATTTCGCACCATATTTTGCTTTCACTAACTTGCTAGAGAAGGAGAGAAATTTTGAATCTCAATATTGTCTGTGACATCAAATGGCCTAGAAGAATGAACCATAGAAGGAACAACTGAAGTTGTTCTCACCCCTCTTTCTGATCTGTCTCATGATGGTCTTCTGCTGCTCTGTAAGTCCCTCTGATCGAAGCAGTCTCGCCATCTCTTGATCGGCCATCTTAGAGACGTCAAAGATCACACAAACATAACAAAACATTGATGCTAAAGCATCAATAACATATTTATTTTTTAAACTCGATACACATACGGTTAATGTCCAACAACGGTATGCACGGCTTATGGACAGCCTGTGAAACACAACTCTCATTGGGTGATAAGACGTTTCGAACAAAACACTTCGAACTAGGACGTTTCGTACAATTTTCGTGAATTTTCGTGAGCGCGCACATCACTTTGGAAGGCATTTTCGCATTACTTAAATGATTTTTTATGTAAATTATTTATCAATTACGTTTTTAACAATGCCGAAAATGTATTAATGAGAACAAAATCGCTATGAATTAAGTTTTAGGCGAAATTGCGCGAAACGCCCTAGTTCGAAATGTCGTTATCCGATTTCGTTTGTTCGAGATGTCTTATCACCCAATAAACTAGTGATAGATTACGGTAAAAGTGAGAAAAATCGATAATGACTACGGTACCGTCTCCAACTCGGCGGCGGACACGGGTAGCGCGTACGTGGCGGCGAGCTCGTCGTCGCGGGACTCGAATCGCTGAAAAATCAATAATAATCGGAATTACCGTAATCTAAGAAATAATCTTTGTAACTCATTCAGAAAATTTGAACGCAGCATGAAAGGGAACAATGACAAATTCGATTCACGCTCTTCTATTATACATTGAGTGAAACACATTTGAACCATGCCGCTCCCACAGTCTTTCATTGTCCCTCCACTCCAATATATTTTGTGTTTC
This sequence comes from Pristionchus mayeri, assembly GCA_036245805.1. Lineage (NCBI taxonomy): Eukaryota > Metazoa > Nematoda > Chromadorea > Rhabditida > Neodiplogasteridae > Pristionchus > Pristionchus mayeri. The sequence goes on from BTRK01000002.1 coordinate 14,933,596, forward strand.
ATCCTTACCATATACCCAAAAAATAACGCCATTTCAGTATTGTGCTTCTATGCCCTAAAAAAGTCATGCGTTTCAGGGATATTGCAACGTGGCTTTGCAAACTACCGTTGCGCCATACCCATATTAGCGAAAATCAATATTTCCAGGTGAATCTTCCTAATTCATATAAATCATAGATCAAAGATCACTTTTACCCCAGTCTTATTCTTGTGCTGGTTGCGGGCAGCATCGGAGCGAGCATCCCGAGACGATGAGGTCGACGGCTGCAGAGAATTGGACTCGTCCTAACGGATCTGTGATCCACGCTCCTTTTTTCACGTTATCTCCGACTCTGTTTGATAGATGAGAGTGAAGATAGCGCTTTCCACACAATCTCTACTGAGCCTAGTATTGATAGCAAGATCTGACCACCACGCCAACTGAATCAATAATTGGTTTATCGATAACGTTCAACACACTTCAATTTCGCCTAATGCACGATGTGAGGATGATACCGAGTATAGTATTCCTCAATCAAACATGCAGTAATCAATAAATCAATAATCTCACTCACCACAGCGAAATTGGCGATCATCCTCTGCAGTAGGTCGCCCTGACCACTCGTGAAACCTAGATTTAAACATTTAAAATCATGAATATATAATTTTAAAATTTTAAAAATATAAAAAGCTCACTTGACTCCGATCTGCCGTCTTCTCCTTGATCGATGGACAAATCTCGATCGATCTCCTCTTCTATCTTATTCGTTTGATCCAACTGGCAATTAAAGAACATATTACAAGATACTCTATGATCTATCCTAACTTTATATTCTACCGTAATACGATGGAGAATAGACCAAAAATATCACTAATTTCCACTATCAATTGTCAATCAATACAGTATCCCATCTACCGTAGTCCACCCACATCCTCGTCGACGAAGAGGTTCTGCTGCCCTGATCCGCCCTCGAAGTTGAATTCCTCCTTGAGGAGACCTCGCAGGAAGTCCTGAGGGGGAGGAGGCGGAGGGAGGAGGGGAACGGGAGCAGCAGCAGGGCGGGAGGGACGAGAGGCACTCTGAAGAATACGCTACAGTAAATTTCCTCGCTGATATCATACTGGCTTGAGTTGGGGCATTTTCAGAATACGAGGAAAAAGAACTGCCGAGCTGACTACTGTGCAATACCGACCAAAGTTGCGCCTTATTCCATTGATTGTAGAGACAATTTTAAGAGACCCTCCACGAGAGAATGTAACAACTGTGCAGAGGCCCACGGATGGTGAAAAATTTGATAATTTCCAAACTTTTTCTCTGAAGTGTAGGTACCGAGTGCTGATTGACGACCGCTATAGCTAAGGTCAGAGGTCGATTTTGAAAAAGTTTCAGATACCCCCAATTTTTGGGGTCGAAAAAGTTGATATCCCAGAATGATATGACAAATATATATTCTGGTGTATTTTCACTCGTAGATAACGAATTTACATGTTAAAATGCGAAAAATTGTGAAACAAAACAGCTATCGCCAAAAAACTAATTTTTCGACAATATTTTGGAAGATCGAAAAAAATAGAAAAATTTCGGAGTGTTCTCACCACGATTTTCGAAATCTACGCTAAAAACTATACTAGATCTGAATTTTTCAGATTTTTAAAAAATACACTTTTTGGGAAAGTTGATTGAAAGTACGCCAAAGTGGCCTAAATGCCATATAAGGCGTCAGGTAATTCTGAATATTGGGCCAGTTTTTGCATCCTTTGGACTAGAAACAGTTTTAAATATGAAAACATAAAATTTTCCGTCTTTGGGGATATGAGGAACCTTTGAAAAGTGAATTCTGAAAAATTCTGAAATTTCATGCCGAACTCATTAGTAGGATTTTTGGAATTTTTTTCTTCAAAGAATTGATGCATAAACACATCAAACTCAAATCTTATCACGCTGAAACAGATCTGTAGTATGAGAAAAAATTACAAATACAGCTTCCCAATACACGTTCAATTGCCAATGCCTCAGAAAACTTTGATTTTTGGCTAAAAATCACGAATCTTTGAGCCCACAAACTTTCATTTTCGTTTTGGTGCAAAAATATGTTCAAATTCGTTTTCTACGCGTCGAAATACGTCAAAAAATCTTTAGTTCGGCTTAATTTGTGAATGTTTATTTTTTGGCCTCATAACCACGGAGCAAAAAATGAGTTTTTGAATTTTTGATATTTTCGCTATTTTTAGGTTCTATCACAATGAAAATGTTACTATTACTAATCTAGAACTGTTTCTAGTCCAAAGGATGCAAAAACTGGCCCAATATTCAGAATTACCTGACGCCCTGAATATGTATTTGTCATATCATTCTGGGATATCAACTTTTTCGACCCCAAAAATTGGGGTATCTGAAACTTTTTCAAAATCGACCTCTGACCTTAGCTATTGCGGCCGTCAATCAGCACTCGGTACCTACACTTCAGAAAAAAAGTTTGGAAATTATCGAATTTTTCACCATCCGTGGACCTGTTACGTTCTCTGGTGGAGGGTCTCTTAAACATTTGATTAAATAAAGTCAATACATACTCACCGCGGGTGAGGAGAACGACGCCACTGCAGCTACCGTAGTCGACGAGGTCGCCGCCGCCTCTGGAGGCACGTCGGGAATCTGTAATAAAAATTCATGTGATTATAAATTGCAGGTTTATGGTTCAATTCTGACAGAACTTTGCGTGAGACATGACCATTCGCCGAAGATTTTGGTAAATATGTGAACAAAAACAAATCATATTAAAACCAATTGTCCATTTTTAATTTATATAATTCTAGAATATTAAAACGGCAGGAAATGTATAAATGAGTACATGAGTACAAATCGTTGCTAACCGAGTTACTGTAGCTCCTCGATCCTCCTTCCGTTCTCTCGGTCAGATCGATGCCCTCCAACTCGCTCATGAGCATGGTGAAGGCGCACGCGAAATTCACGAGCATCGGCTGAAAAATCGATAATATCAATCCTAAAATATTTGATCTACGTAGGGCAAAATGATATTTCCGCTAGAGTTTTCGGGGTTGCTTTTACCACGATTACTACACATATTACTCTTTCAAAAATTCAAAAAGAATTACAGTATCTTCGATATTTAAAGATCTTCTGAATTAATAATGGCTAATTTTTGGGAGAAAAAATGTCTTTCACGAGTAAAGAACGATCAATATAATGCTAACCTTGTTTGGCTGCCTCAGGTAGCTCAGCAACTCCAGCGAGAGCATCGAGAGGCTGGAAGAGCGGAAGGGCTGCAATGAGGATGTGATTGGACAAAGGATCAGTTGGATTGGTTCCCTCCATGTTTACTCTGATTCCATTCCTGACTATCACACTCCAATACCACCTCATTCCGCTAAAAAAATATTGCAGAACTGACTAATCTTGCAAATATGTGACCTGCTGTGATCTCTCGCGAAGCCGCACTATGATATAATGTATTTTCACACGCCCTACGTTTGCTTAGCGACGACAACTAACCACTCCTTACATGGCTTCTAGTATCATCGATTTGCGGCTTTCCCTCACTTTCCCGATACGCGTGATGCGCCGCATGACGCGTCACGGCTAGAGTGACGCAGTGTGACCACTCACTCCCTCACATGACGCATACGCAAAGAAGAGAGCGAATGACCATTTTCATGGAATTTATCCGTTTAGATTCCCTTATACAAGGAAAATACAAGGAAAATTATACAAGGAAAATAATCGAACCTGATCAGAGCGGACACAGTCAATGGCCTCCACTACGATGGCGCCCAGATTGCCCAGAATCTTGTCCTCCAAACCGAGATTGTCCTGGAACAAAGGGGAAATTTGATCGCTGATGACGATTCCAACATTAATTTCATCTCATATAAGGCGTGAAAAATACGTTTGCTATGATAATAAGCTCGCAACAGTAACTACTGAATCGAAAAGAGATAAAATTGGCTAAAATCGAGCAAATTCTTGCATTAATTCTAGCTGGAAAAGGAGGAAAAGGCGGAAAAACAAACCTGCGACTCGGCGTGCTGCACGACCTCGGTGGCGTAGTCGCGTGCAGCAGTAAGACGGGCGCTGCGGGCAGTCGACCGAGCCGATCCCGTGCTCAGCATGATCTACCCGAGCACTGGAACGAAGGATTATCGATTAATTGAAGAGAACATGCACAAATGGTGAAAATATCAATCATATTGCACGATAATACGCAGAGGTACACCATTTTAAACGACAAAACAAATAGAACCAAGAGAATTGCGACCACACAGAGTGAATCACGTCAGTGTCAGAGCCGTACTGCAGAACCAGTGAAAAGATCAACATCGAACCGGATACCGTAGTTCATTCTTGATCAAGAATTAATGTCTTTTCTTTAATAATTTGGAATTTTATTTTATGGACCATAACTGCTTAATTTGGTGTATTTCTGAAGGAGGTAGCATTGAAAAAATTCCATCTGTTTATGAACATTAGTTATATTCTCGTTACTACTACCTCGGCACTTTCCTACTTCCGTACTAGGCTCCGCCCCCTCCACCCCTCCCTCATCATGAGATTGCATAGGGCATGGCTTTGCTTAGTGATAGGCTTAGACTGCTTAGGCTTAGGTTTCATCTACATAAGGTTAGGTTATCGATAAGTGGGCGTGGGCAGGGGGCGGGACCAAGTACGGAAGTAGGAAAGTCGTCCCGCCAATCCTTCCATTCATCTACATCCAATATCGAGGAAGACTTCCATCTCGAGAGAAAGAAGCAGTTCCGATCAGGCTGGAAGTGTCGATTTAGAGTGTACTGATCGTAACCCCCTGGCAGCGCTGATTGGCATCCAACGAGATGGAAGGGAGAACTATTCGAAAAATAGATGGCGCTACCGAAATTGATTATGTCATGCTAATGATCAATTTTTTCCCTTCTCAGCTCCACAAAATTTCAATTCACTTCTTTCGAATACATTTTTAAATTCATTGTGCGATCTTGCTCTCCACGTTAAAACACTGACCCGCCATCTGCTCCATTCGATATAGCACCCACTCACACATAGCTTTGAAATGTATTGAAGTTTAGTTTGTTTCCTTTCACAAATCACAATTTATGCATACTATAATTCGTAACAACTTTTTATCCCATCCACGCATGCCAAGCATACGACGTTGAGTATTTCTCCGAGAAAATGTTCCATTCAAGCAACCAAATCCTTGTCAAACGCGAGATATGCACCTATTTTGCACATTTTATTGCTACCTCATCCCCATTCTCCAAATCCAAAGGACTATTAGTTGTGATAGTACAATGGAAAACTTCATCCCTAGTGTGATCAGAAAGTACTGTACTGTTCAACGAGAGTGCGTCGCAGGGCAGATTTCGTAATTACGAACTTACTAATGAAGCTGATCTTGCTTTTGTTCACGACAATGCAACCTCAAACCTTATCATCCTCTTTCAGAGAAGATCCAATGGCGCTTTCTCCGCTGGAGGAATCAAATCACCGGGTTCGAGTCTCTCGTCAGTGTCTCGAACATGTGTGTAACACTTACTACCTCAAGGTTCGCTTTCCCTAAATCAGACTCCTCTGGCAAAAAAATAAATATTTTCGAATTTTTTTCACGATCGATATTTCAGGGAGAGCTCGGAAACGATGATATCGTGGTGATGAATATGACTGAGATCATATCCGATGCATTCACTCATCTCTGCACGGGAAAGGTGCGTATGAATGACTAGTATGCTCTATCGCTCGAATAAGATCAAGATAACCGACTGCAAATACGGCTTAACTCCATTCACGATCATAGAATTTCAGCCTTTCTCTATGGATCGACTACTCGAGATCTGCGAAACTTCGCCACGAGAGGTTTGATTTCCATCTCCAATTGTGTCCCCCTCACATTGAATCTTCAATTTCTGATGTATGATAAGAAGAAGCTGGGTATTAATGTAGGAATTGAGGTCTACTTCTTCCATAGTCCAAATACTCGTGAAACTTGAGTATCTTTGATTGTTGAAATCAGTCGGCATGAATTCTATCTCAGACGCAGCTCGAGAAGCTCAGCTATGCCCTGTCCACACTGCTGCAGGTCCTTCTCTTCGATGAAGAGGACCAACAAGAGACGATGGATTCTCCTCCTGAAGTAATTAGCCCCTCCTCTTTTAACCCGGCTCTCAACGAAAAATCACTCGGACAATGGGCGTGCGCCGCTATGAAGAAGATCTACACTCAGCATCATCATGATTTCAGGAGCAAGTGCCGTCATCGTCGACCACTGAAACTGTTGAGAATCGACAGGCTGAAGGCAATCATAGCAACGGAAGTCACAAACATGACGTCATCGAGATCAAGGAAGACATCAAAATGGAGGAGGATGAAGAAATAAAAATGAAAGAGGATGACTACGATGAGGTGAAATTATGCGTACAATTTCAATCTGAGAATATTCGGCTCTATTTATTGAAGGAGAAGCGGGGGAGCAGTACTAGGTCAGATGATAACCTTCCGGATAATAACCAAAAAATGGACACTACTGCAGAACTTTTACATAATCATTTTTGATAATTAGGGAGCCTATTGCCTGCTGTGAACATACCGGGGAGAGTACGATTTTTGGTTATCTCCTGGAGGGCTATCATCCGACGGTGATCATACGAACTAATTCAGAGGGAGTAAATGATATGGTAGCACATTTTCAGTTCCCGATGCCATCGCTGGAACCGAACAAGGATTCGGACGAATCTCAAGAAGACGTCGAGAAGGCAGATGAAGCGATAGCAGGTCGTTCTGAAATTCATGAATCGTTGCTCAACTATGGTTTGTTTAGGCCCGAGCACTCAGCAACCAACTAATCCTCAACAGGCTTCGAGAACTTCCAGCTCAGCAAGGCGTTCGTTTTTCTTTTTTTCCTCTTATTTGGTTCGAAGATGAGATTAGGAACTACCGGACTGAGCTAACCTGTCGTATACGCTGACCTAGCAATGTGCTCCCCGCAGGACCAGTTTGATTTGATTCGGGAACACACCTTTATCTTATCTGCAACCTGAATATTCCATCGCATAATATTAAGGAGAACTTGCAGATAAGCCGTCCTCGAATCCTCTCTGGATCAGGGAGCACAGGAAGCCGGGATCTCCGATCGAGTGCAATTACTGCGAGGAGCACGCGAGACCGGGCAATGAGATGGCCGCGCACATGGCCAAGTGCCACGCTGACCTCCTCTTGGTGTGAGCTCTCCACCGTAGCCTTAACATGAAATTTAGTATCATGAACGTTTACCCTGAAATCCAATAAAAGTACTCTGCAAATATGATTTGAATCACCTTTCGATCAAGCGTTTCATCGTAGAATCGTAAACATCCTTGCACATGGAAAAGCTAACCCCCGATTTCTCATCGATTTTTGATAGACCCTGCATATTTTTGATAGACCCTGCACCCTGCATGGACCTCTGATCCGGAAACTTATAACATTCGAGATATGCAAAAAGCAGGAAATTGCAGGTTTCGTGAGAAGTACTCACAGGAAGAGGAGGACATTCGCAAGTACAGACCGGCTCGAATCAAGCCATTCGAAACCCTCGATGAGAAATCGCTCAAGGAAATGGCAACGTGAGTACTATCCGGGTTCCTGAACAGCGAGAAAGTGCGTGATGGGAATTGACATACTTCCGCACTCACCATGTTCAGGGACGGCTAGAAACGTCAACTGATTTCATTGATGTTAAAACGAGTCATTTTTTTTTCAAAATTGAATTCAATTTTAGGCTGCGTCAGAAGTACGCAGAGAAAGCGAGGAACAAGTACAGCGATCGATATCTGCCCAAGGCGCCCCGGCCCAGACGAGTCCAGAAGCGCGTTTTTCAGTGAGGCTGTTTTCCATTTCAGAGTCTAGAATTTTATCAAGGCCGAGTATATGAGAGGGCAGTTGATACAGTCAAGAGACGATAAACTGAGTCGGGACATGTGGAGATGCGGTGAATTCATCAAGTCTTCCAATTGTAGTGCCGATGCAACAGCGAGTGCTGATCCACCAGAGGAAAGGGAGAGGGGAAGATCGCCCGAGAGGAGGACCGAGAAGGTAATCGTGTAAAAACAATTCCGACAACCCTGTCGGAAACATTCTATTGAATCTTTAGAAACAAAAAAAAGCAATACACACATATTTTTCGTACACTCCTTTGGTAAATTTTTTGATAGTTAGGCTATCTCAAAAAGCATTGCAAAGATCCGAACTCTGCTATCTTTTCCAGCAGAATGATCGACAGAGATCCCGAATTTGCTGCTTTTCTTAGCGCCACATAAGCTGGATAGGTCGCATGATAACCAAAAATAGTACCTTCCGTAGGATTTTCATAAAATGTTCACTCACTGTGCAGCAATATTGCAGAGGGGTACTATTTTGGTTATCATCCGGATCTGACGGTGACTATGAGTGACCATAAGCTGAGTGCTTCTAATTGCAGAAGCGTGCGAACAGGCCGTGCTCCATCTGCAGTCATCCGATCGCCGAGTCGAAGCTGCGGGACAATCACATGCGACTGTTCCATCCTGTAGAATGGCTGTACGATAACTTTTCTATATCTATAACTGAGTCTAAAAAAATTCGTGTCACAAATATTTTTCGAGTACGATTACTTCATTTGTTTCATCTACTATAGATAACTAAAATTCGTATCATATATATTTCAAATCAGCACTCAACAATATTCAGGAACGTGGCCAAATGCTCCGAGCCGGCCTGTGATTACCGCCATGTCATTCCCAGCTACATGGAGAGCCATCAACAGGTATGGAGAAAATATGAAGGCGTTTGCCGAAGATTCGATCAGAGCACGGCACAGCAAAAAAAATCAGTTTTCCAATTTTGAGTGATTTGGGGTTAGCGATGGCGCCGAAGAAGATAGGCATACTCATTTTGTACGTAGAGCTTCCGTTGGCTCCAGACGACGTTGCGTCGATTTCACATTTTGAGGCTTTCCACAGCTCAATTAAGCGCTAAAATTAGTGGAACAAGTTTTCTGGGTTGAAATTTTATGGCGAACACGCCTGTGTATTTCAATTATCATATTTTTCTAATTAAAAAATTAAAAATTCAACTTTTCGCTCCATCAAAAGCGAGCTTAGCAAATATATGGATGGAACCGAATGTGCTTAGCAAATGTGACGAGAGGATTTCAAGTATGTAATTTCATCTAAATACGACATCAAACTTTTGAGAAAACTAAAAGTAACTGCGCTCAAAACAGATGAAAACACGAGGTTGGACGAGGCAATGTACTGCAACTGCCAGGGGGCGTGGGATAGAGGCAGAGGAGGGGAGGGTCTGAGGGTCTGAGGTGAAGTGAAGGAGGAAAATCGGACGATAACTCGCCAAATTAGGTTCAAACGGAGAACTATTTGCAACATTTCTCAAAAGTTTGATGTCGTATTTAGATGAAATTACATACTTGAAATCCTCTCGTCACGGCGGTTCCATTCATATATTTGCTAAGCTCGCTTTTGATATAGCGAAAAGTTGAATTTTTAATTTTTTAATTAGAAAAATATGATAATTGAAATACACAGACGTGTTCGCCATAAAATTTCACCCCAGAAAACTTATTCCACTAATTTTAGCCCTTAATTCAGCTGTGGAAAGTCTCAAAATGTGAATTCGATGCAACGTCGTCTGGAGCCAACGGAAGCTCTACGTACAAAATGAGTATGCCTATCTTCTTCGGCGCCATCGCTAACCCCAAATCACTCAAAATTGGAAAATTGACTTTTTATGCTGTGCCAAAATATTTCGGATCTGCTCGACTTTTAGGCAAACGCTCTCATATGCAACATCGGGTTCAAACACCATCTTACTCCTTTGGTGAAGTAATCAGGGATCAAAATGGTGCCCTGTTTCAGAGCAACAAGGCTCAACATGCGGCGTTGGCCAAGTTCGAATTTCCAGAAGGTTTGAAATCAAATTTAAGATTTATTACTGTTTTCAGATTATCGATTGTTTCAATCTGTAGGTACTCGCTGTCCTCACTGCACCATGTCCATACGCACCCTCGACCAGATGGTAGCTCACTGGACAAAGATGCATCCCTACCAGTTCATCAGCAAAGTAAGTGACTCTTCATAGGGTCTCCCAATCTTAGATACACACGAATTATCCGATTTCAGGAGTCAATCTTCCAATGTGGATGTGGATACAAATTTTCGCGCCTATCAGCCCTCGCCCAACATTGGGTAATACAACATTTTAAAAATTAAGTAATATTAAAAAAATATATATTTATATTACTTTGCTCAAAAATCGCATTTCAGATAGCCGCTCGGTGCTATCCTAGTGTGAGGTTGGAAGTATCATGGAAAACGCTGGAAGCCGTTCGACAACGCAAAGTTATTCATAGACAGTAAATTGTTGTTTTTTTATTGATAAACATCTTTGAGATTCAACTTGAGTTTGATTTAACAGTGTCGACAGCGTACAATGATAAAAATGGAAATAAATTATAAAAACACGTATCGCTAAATGATGGCATACGCGCAATGAAAACAAACTATTTAATCAATAATCCCATTAGCTCTTCTCTTTGGGAGTTTCAGGCTTCTTCGGTGACTTTGTGAGCACTTCTGAAAGTACGTAATGATTCAGAGGAAATCCGATGGTATACGTTATCTTTTCATTTCGGTTTAGTGCATCATCAGCATACGGTAGGATTCATACCTCGTCTTTTCAAGATTAACTTTACGACGGGCTTCTGTTGTTCTGTTAGGCCCAGTTTGTCGATTTCGGAGATGTCGACCTAGAAATTACTTATGTTTCTGCCTTATTTGGTGTTATCCGGCTCTCAATCTCTTCAATTCTCAACTGATTCATCCACTCACACTCCTCAAGCATTCCAGAGTCAGCGGAATCTTGTATTTATGGATGAGTTCACCGCTCGGGATATTTCGCAAGTTCTCCATGTAGTCGAAACGAATTGTCGGCTCGCCGTGATCTTCGGACTGAAAAAACTGTTATTTTTAAGATCATTACTAAAAATGACTCTCAGCATTCGTATTCCACTTGCTCAAAGTTAGCATGTTTTCAGTAAAAGGATGGGTAATTCTAGAGAAACAATCAACGACAAACCTGATCCTCCCAGTGCGCGATCATCTCGAATACTCGCGCGCAGCGGAACTCGCACTTCCTGTCGTTGCCTGAGCATCGGAGCACTTGCGGCTGCAAAGGAGGGTTTTTAGCTCTCTATATTATAGCACCTCAGGTACTCAAACGTTTGTATCTTACAGTAAGTAAGGCTCTTGTCTCGCTTTTGCGGGGATAAAGTATCAGAGCCGAGTGGGTGGAACTTTTTGATTCTAATCTTACTCTCGACATATAACGTAGGGATTTTTGAACCAGTTGCTGGATGATTGAGAAGCATACCAGTTTGAAGAAGGAGGATGGATGCTGCTCAAGCAAGTGCGAGTTCAACTCGATTGCATCCACGATCTTCTGAGGGCAGTACGGGCAGGTTGCGCCTGAATCGAATTCATATTTTTTTGTTCAATCACCTAATAATTTCATATCTACAAAAAACATTTGATCTGCATTAATTTCACATTTTTCGTGAGACAGTGATAAAAATCTAACATAATGTACATAAATCTGGTATGAATACAAAATTGCTGACCGATTTTGAAATTCTTCAACTTCTCCGCTCGAGTCTTCGAGTGAGAGTTCTGAAAACATATTTTGGTAAAACCTTTTCGTTTTTTTACATTAAAAATTGTACTCCGTACTCAATCGATACGGTAATCGATCGATACAGCTAATTGATTAATTGATCGAACCTCATGCTGGCGCATTTTGACGGGATCTTTCGCTCGGAAATCGCATAGCGCATTCGAACACTTCATCGCGCATCTGTATGATTTATTTTAAAAAATATCAAATTAAAATATTTACTTTATAACGTATAAAAATAGGAAAACTCACGCTAGTCCTGCTTGACTTCGCATACAATGTTCAGGCAATTTCTGGCACGCAGGGTAGAACCACGAGCAGAACGGGCACATTTGCCCCTGAAAACCAACGAGCTTCAAGAAGTTGACCGAATATGAAATGAATAGATGATCAGATCATGTTCGCCTTCAAATTTGAAATAAACTGACATTACGATGATCTTTGAGCAGATTCCTGTTTGTAGTGGTGAATTCGCATGACTGGCACTTCGTTGAGACACTGAAAATATGTGTTGCGAAATGTATTCATTAGTATTAGAAAAAAATCCCATCACTAATTCGAATTGGCTTGATATAAAACATTTCATATTGACCCCAATCCGTCCCGATGGAAGGTCCGCATGTGGTCCTCCATCCGGTTGTCCGTGCACGAGTAATCGCAGTACTGGCAGTTCTGTCTGCTTTTCTTCGGCATTGGCGGCTCATCCTTCACTGGTTTCTTGTGGAAGCGAGGAGGAGGAAATTCCATTTCTGAAGAAAAAATCTCTCTTAGAATCCTCAGAATATGCAGAGTGAAATGCCTTGTTTACTAATTCGTAGTCATTGTAACGTCGCATTCTCTTCACCCTCGTTTATTGCGAAATCCGAGGTACCGCGCAATGAAGACCGAATAGCCAACCCTTACACTAAAGAGAAATCGGGAAGTATGAATAACTCACTCGTCCTCATGTAACCTGCTCCGACTAGCCAACCCTTATACTACCGAATAGCCATCGCTTAAACTAATTAGACTTATACTAATCAAAAATAAGGTCCTCACTCGGTCTCATGTATCCTGCTCCGACGGGTCCTTGTCTCCTCATGCTGTCAGCCTCCGCCCTCTTCCTCGCTGCTTCCACGGCGGCTCTCCAAGCTGCCTGCCTCTTAGCAGATAGCGTCTTCACTTCTTCCACCGGGAGCGTCCGAGAGAATCCTGAAGCAATCGCGTACTGTACTATCTTTAAAGCATGGCCATTTCGATCTCCTGCATTGCATCTCCATAGTTTCAGGATTTGAAATACACCACGAGAGGATTTAATATTGAAATACTGAAGTACGTTTTCATCTTTGATTTTAGTTCAGATCAAGCTTAGTGCTACTACCTAAAGTAAGAGTCGAGATATGATTATTGCTGATTTTTTTGTGTTCGTTCAGAAAGTCAAAATACGTCGGATGAGAACTATGACGTCATTCCGCCTTTGTCATATCAAACGCGTCATAACTTCATTGTATTCATCTAGTATCAATACTCACTCATCGGCGAAGCGTACATCCTGGATGAGGTTGCCTCTGCTTCAAGTGCATCAGCCAGAGTGGTCACTGCTTCATTTGTCGCTTCCTGCTTGGCAACCGCAGCAGCCAACAGCCCCGCCCCCTTAATTTTATATGTTTATCACTCCTGGCGGTGATTCAAATAACGATTGGTTAAGATGATACAGGAAATGATAATCACCACAACACGCCGAGTGAGCGACAAAGTTACTATTGAAGAGATAGTCGGGAGTTTTCCCGTAATTGTATAAAAGGAAAACAACCTGCATGTCCTCCTTCCGCTCCTTCCGGGGCCTTCCACGACCTCGACCCGTGCTCGTCGTACGTAGTCGCTCAAGTCGCTCGAGGTAATTCTTCCGGTGAACTGAAACCTCCACGCTTGAGGTAGCTGCAAGGCACGTGTTCACGATTTTCATAAGGTTCCGTCTTCATTTATGTGATTCAAAAACCAACCTGAGCCGTTCGGGCAAGCCTCACTCTTCTCTGGCGTCTTGAACAGTGCTTCTTCTGAAAAGATAAAAATAAAAATCATACCAAACTTGTGTACACTCAGTTTTAGAGTCTAAAGAGATCATATACTTTGCACTCACCCATCCTCGCAGCTGCAGCATCCTCATCGTCAGCCTTCCTAGCAGCAACGGTTCTTGCGATCTCTGCTGCCACCTTCTTACTCACTGCAAGTGATTACTGTTATTGTTATCATCATCATCATTATTATTATTATGATTTTAATTACTTTTATTATTTATCTCTTCAGGTAATCATAAAGCATTATTGCATACAGTTCCCCACTGTCGATCACTCACTGGGAGTCTTCGTGGGAGATGCAGCAGCTGCAGCCGCCATCTCTGCAGCCATCTTCCTCGTCTGCGTCCCGTTCCTGCCTGCAGCATCTGCAGCAGCCGTAGGAGTCGTAGCTTTTCCTCTAGCAGCCTTGCCCTTCTTAGGCGATTTAGTGCCTGAAGATTCTTCTACGTCGCTGGATTCCGCAATCCCGTTCTTGCGTTTTCGCGTACCTGCAAGCACGAAACAGTTGGATGACACTGGCTCCCCCTTGCACTTGATCCACTGATCCACTTCTCTCATTCCCTTCCGATCAAGATGATAAAGATATGTTCCTTCTAATCTCTTTCCAACTGAACCCATATGAGAGACATGTGATACTCACCAATGGCTTCGCCATGCTCCATCAGATAGGCCGTAGAAGGCGCGAGAATGACGGGACGCTTCTCGAATCCGGGCACGTCTCCGAAATCTCTCGTTTCATCGACCAGCATCGGATCGTCCTGAAGACATTTGAATGTACGACACAGGAGCAATGGCGATTGAACATGGTTCGACTCCACACTTGATTCCGACTTCGTTGAGGGCACGAAACCCCGCATGACTTACCAGCAGAAAATATGGATCATCCAAGTCGAAGTAGTGTTCCTGCTTGATTTCTTTCGCTGGCAATCCCTAAAAAGTATTTTTTTTAATTTTTAGAATTGTCAACTGTAATGTTTTGGAACTAATGGAGTTGAAATGTTTCCTTACTCGTAGCGATGCGATCTCGTTTTCCAGCTTCTCTTTATCATTGAATAATTTGATGAGTAGGGCTCCTACGGCATATGACATCCGGTCAACTTGAGTCTGCAAAGGACGGAAATTGAACGGTGAAAAGCGTTACTATTTTTATTGTTTTGAAATAGGGAACTTGAAATTCAACATTTCAGGTTAGTCAGGTTATCTAGGTGATATTCAGCATTTGCTACGTTATGATGTGAGATCTGGCCCTTTTTGTTGTATACATTTTTCGTTTTTAACCTTTTTTTACCCTTTTGTATACCTTTTTAGCAGACTTCGTGCAGAGTTCCTTGAGCTCTTTGCAGTCGAATCGCTGAAGCCATTTATATTGTTTAACGATTTAGAAACGTAGGAATTTATGAAGCATATGAATCGGATAAACATACTGTTTTCTCTTCCAGACACTCGATTCCCTTCATTGCATTCTTGCTCATCACCCAGATTACCTTCTCATCGGGGTCGAAGGTGGTCTGAGATGGAGATGATGATTGAAGACCGAGGCTTCTTAGGAAATGAGTACTAAGGCTCGAATGTAATGCAACAGTTGTATGCAGCATCAAAGAGTCCAAAGATTAGAAACCTGGTGATTGTAGATAAGGCAAACCAAATTTGACAGTTCCTTGGCCGTTTTCAATCTTGCCACATCGGGGTCTTCCTCCATATCCATTGTGGTATCTGCAACAGCAATCAATTTAGATCCTTCGAGTTAGAAATAGTACTGTAGCAATACCGAAGAAAAAAGTCTAGCATACCTTCCGGAGTAAATGACATGTCCAAGAAGCTTTGTAGTGAAGATAGACGGGGATGCAGGCAACTGCTGAATCAGACATCAATTAGCTTGATTCGGAAACGAGAATATTAAAATTTCGATCCTAGCAGTTCGATATCTGACCCGGCGTCTGCCCTACTTGGTCTGACATCCCCTTTGAAGGATACAGGAAAGGAATGGACACGTCGAACAACAAATGTGCAAAGGTCATCGTCAAACTACAAAGCGAATTCAATTTCAATAGATCAATATTATGCATGTTGTTAACAAAAACATCTACAGCAGTATAGATTTGCATCTATATCTGGATTCCGCTGAATGGTAAAACAATATCGTGAAGATGAAGCGATAGGTGTGCAAAAATACGGTTAGTACAGCGGGAAGATACGCTTCTGGTTGCTGCAAAGCGTTTCCGACCTATGATTGAGGGACGCCATAGGGGGAAAATCGTAAATGAAGGTTGACCGTGACGCATGCCAAGGCCCGCGTTGCGGCAGGTCAGATGAGGGAGCAGCAACGCAAGCGGTAGAGGCGTTTCGCGGTTATCGTGTCCGCTAGAGCGAAGCATCAACAACGTCGATCTAAAAAAAAATCGTACGGTCCGACTAAGCGTATTGTATACCAGGCTAATTCGCATACATAAGGAGAGTGGCAATTTGTGCCAATTTGTGATGCATCAAATGATACCTAGGATCTATTTTTTACCTCACATCAATGGTTCCACAAGATGTGCTAAAACAATTCAGAACGATTACGATCCTTTCACTTTATGATCACGAATTTCACAACATCAAAAATTATAAGTCGCTTTATCAATATATCCTTAACAAGTGTCGTGTGTATATTTTCACTATAACCAGATACATTGAAAAATGAGTGACTGGCGTAAATACACCAAAACAATCAATTATTCGGCAAAGAATGATCAATCTCATCATTGCTTTTGAATTACATTCATGTTGTGGAGACTCCCTGGACGCGTACTTGATGAACTGAAAAGATATTATTAAGTGGCATACAAGATAAACGCAATGACTGTTATTCATGCGTAAGGGAGCAAGATATTTTAAGCAGTATAACCGCGAGAAATCGATCTATCACTATAAGGGGGGGGGGCTAAATACAACTGGAGCAAACAACTAAATAATACAACTAAATACAACTTATTGTGTCACTGATTCTCGCATGCTCAGTTGGATGGATAGGAATGAGGAAAAGATAGGCATAAATAATTTGCAATTTACCTGGGTAGACTGATCTGCATTGGCCTGTTGTATCCCGAGTAGCTAGGCTCGTTTAGTGCATACACATTTGAGAAATTATTTCCTGAAAAAAAAAGATCTTTTTCCTTGTAAGATCTTCCCGTTGTTCCAAGAGGTCTACCTCCTCAAAGACCTTTCTCGATCCAATGTTTGCAACTGTGCAATTCCCAAGTAAAAATTTCCCAAAAATTTATAATTTGGGATAATATAATATACCAGTTGGCCGCATCCTGAGAAACCTGTCCGCTAGATTGTAGTCGAACCTCATTGAGGGAGGACCGTGAGCGGTTGACTCCTGCCAATACATGTTTGAATGGATAATTGGAAAGAATTTTGTTTTTGAACGCAGTGAACGGTTTGGAAGACATAATTTTTCACCCTCTGTAAAACATGACCAACTCGAAAGTGATACTCCCCCGATTGAAGGCATTTATTTCAAATTAACGATCTCGCGATGAGTCTTGTGAAATAATTATAACATCCGTATGGGAAGTTCAAGAAGAATTATTTATAACTGAATTCGTGACCAACCTTTTCCCAGTGTGCTATCATCTCATTTAATCGAGCGCACTTGAAGACGCACACTCTGTCTTTCATATGGCCACTGCACTTGAAAATTTGCGCCTGAAATTTGTTCGTAAATCTGCCTCTTCTCATCTACTGAGAACTTGGAAAAACAGCGTGAGATTGATTTTCAAAACTCAAAAAAGTTAAAAATGCTCACGTAGACATTCATGAGTTGGAAATGCGATTGCATCATGTGATTGAGGAAGGAAGACGCGTTCTCAATGTATTCCATACAGTAGGGGCATCGATCGGCTGCAAACGAATAAAAGGTAAAGGTGCAGCCACGTCAAGCGATTTTACAGTCATGAACGACTACGCTAGGTTGTTTAGTGCGGTGAGGCCGACTACTGCTAGGACTACGTATCCCTGCTGTCCAAGGTGCTTCTAGGGAACGAATACTTCTAGAATATTTTTAAAGCAGAAATATTAATCCGTAACTGGTGGAATCAATATTAATGCGAATTTAATATTTTATATATCTCACCGATATGGAGATTGTCCACTCTTCGGTTGGCCAAGTGACAGCGCTGCAAATTGTGTTTATGATAAAAATTTAAATTTTTATAATTATAACTTCATTTATCAAATAATATCTAATAATATTATACCTCATGGTGGTTCATAACATCTATCTCGGTAGATCGGTAGTCGCAAGCCGCGTGTGTACACTTCATTGCGCATCTAAGGAGATTTTTTTGAAGATCATCCTTAGTAGTAGCCAGTAAATGTAGTCTCACATAAGTCCCTGACGCGGAGTCTTCCAGTGATCCTCCATTGTGATACACTGAGGGATGCGTTTGTGGCACAGTGGGCACTCCTGATTCTTAAAGAAAATGTCTTTCATGGATCGTTTCTGTTTCCTCTCGCAAAACCTCCGAGACTTGAGCGATTTAAGGCACGGCCAATCTCTATCCCGGCTGGGAAGGGAATCATATCCAACGGGTGGAATGGAACATAATTATGGACAGAAGGTCGGATGATCACCGTCGGATGGTAATCTACGGATGTTAACCAAAAAATGAACCCTTCTGTAGAACTTAAACAGTATGTTCCCAAAGTGCCAAAAATCATTCTGTGATCATCCGACCTAGTGCCAGAAAGTGAACCAAATTCCGCAAACTGACCATGTGTTCGTCCCAGTCGCTCACTTCTCCCGACTGCAGGCCACAATGGGCGCACTCGAAGTGCAATCTCTTCTTGGCGATGTACTTCTCCACGGGGAACGCCGCCCTCTCCATCGCTCGCTTCTGCATGCGCTCGATCTGCCTCGCTGCCTTAGTAGGCAGTGGTGCGGAGATTACCGTACTCTTACCGGTAGTCACGGGCGCCCGTCCTGCAACGGTTAGCATTTTCGAAAATGCTCTAGCATTAGATGTTTAGAATTTACTGAATGATGTTTGACTAACTTTTGACAGCATTTTTTTCTTCTCTTCTCGCGTTCATTTGATCGATTCTTCGGAAGGTGAAACCCTGAGGAGCCTGGCGAATAGGAATCGAGTACGAACTCGTTCCTGAAATGTTTTAAATTTAAAAAAAAAATCGAGGTCCAATCGCTCGTATTTACCATGCTCTACCCAGTCAATCCATAATACTGACCCTCGTGCGAGAACCGTTTGAATGCAGCTGCTTCGGCAGTCTTCGCGGCTGATATTGCTGCAGTTCCGACGAGTGTTCTCATAGGTCTAGATTTGCTTGGCTGGACGACTGCTGGCGAAAATGATGCGCCTTTCAATAATGTAGATTACGAAATTATCAATACTATGGTTCTTTACTTAACGGAGAACTGCCTAGGGATATCAGTTGTGAACAACGAATTTTGCAAGACTTTCCAGTGTTCCTCTTTCTCGTCTCTATTCCATCACTATACGGATATACGTCGGTCTTACTGGCCTTTGGCTACTAAACCATTGATGCAAGCCTCACACAACGATAGGCTCATAACGATTACAACACCAACTTGCACTTCCCGAAGCCATGATATCCTCATCGAGATCCTCCTCCTCTTCCTTCACTTCCTGCTTCACTTCAGCGTCAGCTGCAGCAGCAAAGAGTGCTGCAGCTGCTACGACATTCGAGGCGTAAGAGCAGGTCGGCTCCTCCATGTCGCTCGCCTCCAGAGGCTGCCGAATCTTTCGTCTCGCTGCTCCTGAGCAATCATGAGAATTAGAATTGCTTTCTCTTAAGAACTGTGAAAATGAAAATTTTGAGGTCTTGAAAAATTCATATTTTTTGCATTGGACCAATCGAGAAGGAAGATAAACGCTGACCTTTAATCAAATTCTCTGGAGGAGGTTCGATCCGCGGAATGCGCTGATCCCACCCTTCGAAATTGTGCTCATCGGCTAACTCCTGCTTCACCTCTGTCGAGCTGGTAGTGGGTCCCTGCAGTTTGCCAAATTACGGTACGGAATGATGGAATCTGCATTGACAAGAATTTTATTTCGACTGGTTTCAGAAATGGTGTATTAAGAATTGCGAAACTATCTTCATTGTGCGTGTTCTCTCACTGGATTGATGGGCGAAATGTAAAGCAGGTGAATAGAATGAATTCTTGCAAAGCCAATCCTCCGAAGCCATTGCTCTCACCTCAGTCGGAATTGGATCGTCCACTTCCTCCTTGAAGGTGCTTCCGTCAGGTCGAGTGATCAGCTTCGTGAGTGGCACCTGAATGGACAATCGAAATCTTTCAGCTTAATCTTCATAACGTATTTTACCACTAATCTTCGACAAAGATAATATGTTCTTGGCTCTGCTGTCTAAGGACACAATGAATCATAGAACCGATTCACATGCTATTCCTTTTAGTTCAAGTTCTAACTCAATAAACTTACTGAAGACTTATAACCATAAAACGTGCACAATCCCACATCAATTGCCGCCACACAAACCTGTGGTTCGTTCCACTGGCTGAGCAGGTGCAGCAGAAGGGAAGAGACGACAAACGAGAATCGACCCACCTGGGTCTGGAAACAGCTTCTTTGTCCTATCGATGCTCTAAACCGATCTCCCGGACCAGAACAGATATATTTGCACCCAACAGATTGTAACATCCAGAATATATAGTAGTTATAATAAATTACTCACCTTGTTCACCGAGGACTCGCACAAAGTTTGGAGCTGAGAGCAGTCGATGTTCTGAAATGTAATAATATCAGTGACACATTTCAATTCCTTAGCACAACCTAGAGGAGAGAAAGCAAAATATCGAGGAGATCGGTGTCAGAGTAAATTATAATAAACCTTGTTTGATATCACGCCATCGATGATTTCCGCTAATCGTTGGCTGAGATTCCATACGATTGTCTCATCTGCATTCATTGCCATCTGAAATTGGGCCTTGTGAGTTACATTTTACCTACGAAATATTTACCTGAAATTTGTAGTTTTGGCAGATCAAATTCGCTACGTCGCGAGCTTTTTCCAAGCGCGCGAGGGAGCCCATCTACAACTTATTGTAATGCATACCGTAGCATAGAATGCGATTGAAAGCATGATGCGATATCGCTTTTGAGAGCCAATTTACAATCTTTAAATGCAATGTTTTATCGAGAACAAGTATCATAAACTTCTTCAATGATTTTCATGAGTCGAATATTTGATATATGATTTGTTCCATCCTGTAAAGTGTTGATAGAATTCTATGAAATATTCGGTTACATCTTTTTGCGTCTCTCGGGAGATACAAGAACAATGAACATTCCTATAAATTAATCAACTAGAATTCATCGGCTCACCCATCATCCTGTTTGGTTTCTGTTGCGTTTTGTATCGATTCAAAGGATCCCAGCACGTTTTCATGTGCTCTGCGGTCCTCATGCACGAGGGAATCAGCTTTCCGCACAAAGAGCACTTCTGATTCTATAATAATCATAATTATTATTAATTTATAGTTTGAAAGCCATCTTACTATCTGCATTGGAGATTATCAGCTTTATCCTTATGAGATTAATCAGCATATATCAGTCAGTAATCATAACCAGGTTATCGTAACCTAGGATCCTACAAAATAAGCAAATGTCTCACCATGTGGTTCACCCAATCGCTGTCGTTGTTGAAGCGAATTTTGCATCTTTTATTAAAGCACAGACGTGTTTTTGGCCTGGAAAGAAGATTCATGAAGTTTTATTTAAAATACACAAAGATATGTACAATGATCGAGCTTTATTTGGTCCGCGGAAAACTTACGTTCCAGTTCCCACGTGCAGTCTCTTCTGGCACTGAGGCACGTTCGCGCTGCAAGCCAAACAGAGAAACCACTGAAATAAGGTCGATTGCAACTTCGGTGGATCAGGATTCAGGATTGATTCCCTTCGCTCTAACTTGACTGCTTTTCGTAGGACATTCATAAAATAAGTATAGGTGTGACTCACATTCAGATGCGACTCGAGCAACTGCGCATCCATGGCGCGATAGTCACAGTGAGGACAAGGAGAGGACAGTCTGGAATGGTCTTTTCACAGTCTTCCTGCATCCATCTAGAATGGTGGAGAGAGAAGGAATCAGTATAGTTGACGTCTACATGTGCATCATAATCAGTATTTCACAATTTGGTTAAATTCTTCATCACAAGTTGATACTGACATACCTGACGAATTCCTCGGGATGGGTGTTTCTCACGTGGCTGTAGAGATTCATGGGTTGGAGGGCGAAGAAGCTGCACTCTGAGCAGTGCATCTTGCTCCGCTTGAACTTGCGAGTGACATTGAGCAACGAACTTTCCAGCTGGATTAACGTGCTCGCATCTGACGAAATATTCATATTCCATATGTTTAGCTCAATTCCATTCTGGAGTGGGTTTTAGTAAAACAAATATCCAAGTCGGACACAAGCCTGTACACAAGATACTGATCTCAGGGTTTACTGTAGGTCTTGAAGTGATATATCAACTTGTCTAATTGCAGAATATCTAACCCTTGGCAGTGCAGACACTCGGCAGTAGATGATCAGCCATCTCCTCATCCTCCTTCACTACAGCAGTTCCCGATGGACCGGGCTCATCATCCATTTCTTCCTCTTTGATGACATCTGGTGCTGCTGAAAAGAGTTTGATTTTAACATGTTATGATACTTTTCCATGTTTGTATCTGATTGATGGTACAACAATCATAATAGCTCACCGTTACCAAATGGGCCTGGCTCATCATCGATTTCCTCTTCTTTGATGAAGTCTGAAGGTGCTTGGGGAGGAGTTGATGGACCAGCAGCTGAAAATGTTTTCTTTTATTAAATGTTGATGCTACTCGGTACTTCTGTATTTTTCTAATTGACGATGCAAACGTATTCATAACCTCTCACCATTGGAAAATATGTGCGTTTCGACTACCTCGTCTTCTTTCAATTCGCCAACCATTTGCTCGATTGCGCATGATGGAACTAAATGGTGCTTACGTTACACAAGATCCAATGACTTAATCATTGTTGTAATCGACGTGTAGTTTTCAGGTTGAGCTGAAACAAATCTCACCTTGCTTGTCCTCAAAGTCCTCCATCTCTGGTTCCTCCTCTTTCACTACGTGATCGAGTGGTACAGGCAACGGTTCCGGTGGTACCGATGGTGCTGAGATGGATACCGAGGTTGGCACCACTGGATTTGGTGGAGTAGCATCCGGTTTCTCCTCCAAGTCGCTCTCATCCACTGCATTCTCATCCCTTCTTCGCTTACTCCCTTCGAGCTCTTAACAACCAGACTATACAATCTGTTTGTGCTCTCCTCTGTTCAACACTTCATACATGGGTCGATTATCTACGCACTTAGAAAATAGGATGTGGTTACTCACGATTCGTTATCCTTGTGGGAGTCGACTCGTTGTGCGGACGTTTCTTCTCTTTTGCCTTTTGCTTGATCTTCTCAATCAGATCCATCGCAGTCATTCTCGTACTCGTCGGAGGCGTCTGATATGTATTTTTTTATAAATCGTTTGCTATTAATCTCTCGCATTTACAATAAATTTGATGTCATTTCTCTATTTCAGATTAGGACGCATTTTTAGTGAAGTCGAACATGACTATCACGTACATCTATCTCTTGAAAAATCGATAACTGCTCTACATTAATTTTCCTCGTCGACTGCATCTGATGCATACTAACTACTCTTCGAGATTTTCCAATCTAACGATATCTTCATGGTAACTGTAATCCTACCTCGCTTTCCATCAGTTCTTCTTCTTCTACTGGCATGGCCATGTCGTATGTGGGTATAGGGACTAGCTTCGGACGTTCGCGTTGCTGCAAAATATAAATAGGAACGCGTGAAAAGTTGCTATGTAATATTAGGGAGGAAACGAGGCTAGATAGCATCAGATTTTCGTAGATGCGAGTAAATAGACATGGATGAATTCAAGTAATTTCTATAGCATATAGACGATAGGAAGAACTTCATATTTTCAACTTCATACATACACTCATTATTACACAATGCTGTTCAATCCCAATATGGTACTTCCGCACCACGTACCCGAATGAGGGCGTTGTTCTTCTCTCGCTCTGCTAGTAACTGGATCAGCAGGGCGGAAACACCGAAGCAAAGTCGTTCAATCTGAGTCTGCAAAGATCGTCTCCAGTAAAGTCAGATAAACATCCTGCACAGCTTCTCACCATATTTTAGCTAATGATCCCATTCTGAGGCGGTGCCTGAGGAGTAGAGTAGTTCCTTTTTAAAAAAGGGTTCCCACGAGTCTCGCGAACAACAAACTGGCACCATGGGGTTATAGAGGGCGCTTTTCCGATCAGAATTCACTTGGTTTTTTTACAAGTTGCAAAATTAATTTCTAAAGTTCATTGAAAATGCAGGCAAATTGAAAATACTGTAGCCATTCAAGCCATTGATTGAGAAAAATGCAGCTGGATTAGGAAAAGACGGAATTTCGAGATGCACGCTGCATTACACCACGTTGCTTATCATCGGGTTTCTTCGTTGTTATTGAGTTTAATGGATTTTTAATGTGAAAATATGGATTGTGAGATCGAGTTTAATGTAATTTACATAAGGATATAGTCGAATTACGCAAATAGTGCGTTGCGCAGAATTAGGGAATACCACCGTACAGTACTTAGCATGCAGTACAATCGTTGTGAGAGTCCATGATTATGTTTCATGGTAACCCTTTTTTAAAAGGCGCAAAGAGCTAACCTCATTAACTGACTTCTCGCACATCTCATACAGGTCGGTGTAGCTGATATCCTACAATTGCTGCCTTATAAGCTGCTTATTGATTTTAATGCTATTGAAAGAAAACTGTAAAGGTGCAGTAACGTCAAGCGGTTGTGCGGTCGTTAATAGACGACTATGCGTATCCCTGCTCTGCTTGGGAACTTAATAGGGACACAATACTATTAAAATTGTCCATTATTTCCATTTCCTAAATTGACTCTCACCTTTCCTGACGACAGTATGCAGTCGATAATCTCCACTATGTTGTGAGTCAGATTCCACATAGTCACCTCGTCCGAACTTTGTCTTGGCTGAAAAGGACGATGTTCTTCCACGACAATGACAATTTAACCTCTCATAGCGACGACCTACAGTAGTTGGTGCAACACAGAGGATCAGGCAAATGATGATTCAAGTGCTTTAGAAGTGGTACGATAAATATAAGGTAAGCTGAACTCTCCTAGTATGACCTACTGTATTGTCTCACCCTAAGCAACACTGAGGACCCGGTAAACGACGAGTTACTAGACAAAAGAACTGACCTGAATCTGGTAGAGGTCACAGGCTAAGCTGAGGTGCTCTCGAGCAGATCTCAGACGACAGATATTCGCTTCGGAATTCATCTGGAATATTTCTATGTGTTATATTGAAAGGGTGAAATGAGACAGTGCACATTGCTAACGTCATAAACTCGAGTCAGTCAGTGCTGGCCAGTACTTTGACAGACAAGCATTTATGAAAAATGCGGATTCCGTTAATTAGGAAAGATGAGTATTACTTCTAATATTTTCTAGTGAAAAAGACCAGTCGAGAGGATAGGAAGAGCAAATAGGAAGGCCTCATCGCCTTGGAAACCCAACTGGATGTCGGAGATACCCCATGGCAGTGCTCATACATGGAACAATAGACAATAACTACTTGAACCTTTCAACTGACTTGCGTAAACGTTGACGCAATACAATCTGACACGCGATCTGGCCCAGTTCAACTGGCGCGCAATTATAAGACGTAAATCAAATGTGGGTAACTTTGAGAAACATGAAACAGTTTCAGAAAAATCAGTTCTAACTGTTCAGCTTCAATAGGAAATATCGTGTCGTTAAATATTGCTAAGCAATAGGAGAAAGAGTAGATAAAACCAAACTAAGAACGAGGGAGGGAAATGAGATGAGAGATTCAAGGAGCGCGCACGCGGCAATGAGTTGTTGCTCTCTTTCTCTGTCTCCACTCCGATCTCTCAGTCCCGCGTGCTCCCTCGCCTTCTTTCTGCATCTCTCCTTCCTCTCTTTTCACCACCCATCTCATCTCCTTTTTCCCATGCACGCTCTCGTGTTGTCTCTTTAGTCCACCCTGGACACTATCGCCTGTTGTATCTACGCCTATTGCACATAATCTAGAGTGTTTTAACATAATTTATTGTGAATGGACGGATAATAACATCTACAATTGCAAACACACACGAAACATGAACGATCCTAATTATCGTTGAGGACTCTGTCGAAGAGCTGTTGTTGACGTTGCTGTTGCGCACTTTCGACCGTCGATAGATGCCTACAAGAAATCATGGATATAATAGGTGAACGTAAATGTATTAGGTATTTCCACGCAAGAGCGGGCTGTGCCACCCCACCGTCTATGTGGCACCGAGAGCCTATCCATATCCTATCCATGGATATGCATCATCAATTATAGCACATGAAAACAATA
Organism: Pristionchus mayeri; assembly: GCA_036245805.1. Classification (NCBI taxonomy): domain Eukaryota; kingdom Metazoa; phylum Nematoda; class Chromadorea; order Rhabditida; family Neodiplogasteridae; genus Pristionchus; species Pristionchus mayeri. The sequence continues at coordinate 14,959,832 of BTRK01000002.1, forward strand.
ATTAAACTTCCGCTTTCTTTAAAAGCCTTTTCACACTCTGCGAGCAATCACAATTATTAGGTTTTTGCGAAAGTCTTGCTCGGCGTTTCATCTTTCCGATTTTTCTCCCTTCTGAACCCCAGTGCCTGATATCTCAGAATTGTTGAAGAGGGTGAACCGTTGTATCACGAGCAATTTGTTCACTATAAATTCCCAAAAAGGGACACGTCTAAAGAAGGAATTTTAGTACTGACTCCTAAATATAGTAAGTGATCATAAGTGATGTATTAACATAGCTGTATACGCTTCTACTCCAGGTATGGCCATATGTCTATTCTCCATAAAATTATGAGAGAAGGAAAATCTTGATCAGCTCATATCGCAATATTTGAAATATAAGTAAACATTCCTAAATGAAATGAGAGGTCTGATCTAAGGTGCGCTGGAATGAACATTGATACCCTCATAGTATAAGAAAAACTAGGTAGGTCTGAAATGAATTCGAATGCCAACACAGACAGAAGTATTACAATGATAAAATCGAGCAAGACTTTCGCAACAACCTAATATTTGAAGATTCCAACTTGCTGACCTTTTGAGGTTGACTCTTGTTCTGATAATTTCCGCCCTCGGTGTAGCGCCATTAACAAATATCTTATTCGGCTTCTTAGGGCATCTGAAAAGGCACGAGATTCGTCGTTGATTTTCAGTCGGTGATGCGCTCTCTCAGATTTTCTAATTGCAAAAATACGATTATTCAAAAAAGTATTTAATTTAAAAAATCTCACATTTCCCAGTGTGCGTCCATAGCGATGCACGAAGGCACACTAATACAGCACATTCGGCATTCCTGGTTCTGCAATTGCATTCGAGCTTACGGATAATTTATCAAGCAAGAAAACCTGAACGACCAAATATTTTAGCAAGAAATTGCATCAATGAACAATTTCACATCTTGATGGAACGTTCAGACTAGAGTGCTGGAAGGAAGAGCAATTTTGGGCTCTTTCGAATCCTTCGAGCGGTCGTATCTCACAAATGAGTTGAACAACTATAGGAAGAGTTGATTGCAATCGATCCAGAATCTATTCAGGATCATTTTTCTACTTTAATCGGTATAAAATCTTTACATTCCGTCTTCGTCTTCCGCAAGAGTGAGCGTTGGTCTGCTGTTTTTAGATTATTCGTTCTAATATGTAAATGAGATTCTCAACCCATGCAAAAGACGGTACAAACTAATGGTATATATGACCTCAATATTATCAGCCTCCAAAATATGAATGTTTGCCCTTGGTCGCGTGTGTATGATCATATTTATGATTTTCCAGCTCTTCCTTCCCGCACTCTACTTCAGACACAACTTCTTCAAATAAGATCTCCTAAGTATGAGGCAGCTTCATCATCCAACGCGAACGTACCATATGCTCCTTCCACTCGTCGAGGGTGGATATTCTCAACATGCACTGGGCACAGCTTCGTTCTCTGAACGTTGCCTCCTCGCTCCATCCACCAGCCAGCACCATTCTATTCCTCTCGATGAGGCGATTGAGAGCTGCTTCCGATTCAGCTGCATCTGATGAGGATTTCCATTAGAATTTATACCGATTGTGCCGAGAATTTTCAAATAAACTATTCAGAAAAATTGATTATTGATTAGACGATATCCTGCAATTGGAAACCTATTAACACTTGACAATTACTGATTTCTAGTGACCCACTGATTTTGTTCGCTCTGATCCTGTTGTCGCGGGTACTCAGTGATGCTGGTTCTGCAATGAGATATCACATAATTCTGCTGTGTGCAAGATAAACTGTTTCGCAAAATTCCCTCATTTTCCTAAGTGGATATCATGATTAGCTAACTGGTGGTCGGTGCTCGAATTCGCGTGAGGGCCACCTTGTACGAACTTGACGGGCCTGATTCGGGCCTTGTTGAGTTGCTCACTCCCTCTGCAATTCACCTGTTAGACATGGTCGTCCGATCAAGCTCGGATTGCAATCTTAGGAATAACCAACACTTCAACTCACTCCATTGTCGAATATCCCAATCGGCTGCATTGGTCGGAGCTGCAACTGCCTTGCTGGTCGACGCAGTTTTCACTCGTTTCGTCGCAGGATTCGGGGCGTTGACGGGTCTCGGCTGGACAACGACCGCATCTGAACAATGCGATTAGGCCAGCTTCGTCCTTCTGCCAATTAGTACCTTCCCTGACAGCCTTCGCAGCAGCCTCTCTTGCTTGGGCTCTCCTCACTGCTGCAGCAGTCGTAGCTGCTGCAAGTGATGCGCAGCCGACCAGCTTGCGTCTCCCTCGTACAGCTAGAAGTGGCGCCGTTGGTGACGGATCTGTAGTTTTGTAAAGTAATCTTTCTAATGTACCCTAATCAATATGTTAATGTGAGTGAACAATTACTCACCTTCTCCGTCAGGCTCCTCCATTGTCACATATTTATCGTAATTAGCATTCGGTGCGGCACCGCTGGTTGCAGATGCTGCAGCTGAGGGTTGTTTCTGTGCTGCAGCAGTCGCAAGTCTTGCTCTCTTGGCAGCTGCAGCCGTAGTGGCAGCAGAAGTCGCAGCTTTTCCGAATAGCCTGTTCCTTAGACGACTCTTCGTCGCTTTTGATTTCGCCGATGAAGTTGAAGGTTCTGGAATTACTTCAGCATGATTTCTCAAATCCTTCTTTGTTTCAAACTTATTTTGAGATGAAGGAACACCTCACCGTCCATGTCTATAGACTCCATAGCTGGTAGAACTGACTCTCCAGTGACGTCATAGGACCCACTCCATCCTTCAACCTTAGCGGTAAATGCTCCCCCATAATCATCCTCCTCCTGCTTGACTACTTCTTCTAAAGCCGCGGGAGTGGGATCGAAGATGATTTCCTCTTCCTCCTGCTTGATTTCGACTTCCTCAGGCTCAAATGCATCTAGAATGAAGGGCTGAGCGGTAGTCTCTCCCGAGCAGCCCGCGTCCACTGGAGCTCTTCTGCGAGTGCGCGCATATGAACCTAAAAATATGCTTGTGTTAATTGGCTAACAGAGAGAATTTCTCCACTGATGACTCACCATTTCTTTGATGCTCTCGATGCTCGATCAATGCGTTCCCTTCTTGATTATCCTCGATGCATTCAGTTTTGACACCATCAGTGGCAGTAGTGGGATTCTAAATTATATAAGTTGGGGCTTTAAAATTTCGGAACGTTATTGTTGTACCTAAACAAATAATTGACAAATGAAAAAATCTAGCAGCCTCACCTCTAGCATCGGTTCATCGGTAACTTCCTCCTTGAAGGTGGTGCCGTCGGGTCGAGTGATCAGCTTCGTGAGAGGAATCTGAGAAATTAGTAAAAATAAAATTTCCGACTACAATTGTAGATCAGATCAAATTTTCGAAATTATGCATCAAAACAACTTTTTCTTACATAATCTTGTGGGTCGTTCCATTCGCTCAGAAGATGCATCAAAAGTGCTGAGACAGCGAACGAGAGTCTCTCCGCCTGAGTCTGCAATTGGTGGTTGTGCAACTTCTCCCGTTGTATCGCAGGTTTCACCTGTATCAGCAACTTCGCTCAAGCAAATTTAAATGTTGTGTAACGAATAATTGCATGTCTAATGTCTTCAGGGTATTCCTACTTTCTCAAGACTACTGCTTACCTTGGTCGCCGAACCTGAGCACAACCTGTCGAGCTCAGCGAAGTTAATAGCCTTTAAAACAACGTTCAGAATATACAAAATCTAATTAATTTTGTTTGCAAATTACTCACTCGATGAGACAGAATACACTCGATAACATGCACTACTTGCTTGCCGAGATTCCGCATGACTGCTTCATCCGGATCCAGTTCAGCCTGAATATTCATATTTTTATAATTGTAAAATATCGGAGATATTGACAGTGATACTAGAAGGATTGGGTACCTGGCTTGCGTAGCTTTGACAGGCTAAGAAGGCAACATCCCGGGCAGTTTCTAATCGCTGCAGTGTAGTCATTTCTCAGGCTTTACTGAAAATTCAATTCGTGTTTTTAACATAATATTGCCACACAATGTGCAGAAAATATTGCAAAGTATGATGCGAAATCGCTTTCATGATTTACTAGTACACGCATAATTGATTCAATGGTCTTTATCAGGATTAAACAATACAACATTTTAGCGTAACATACGCAAAAAACCGAAGAGGTAAAAAAACCATCGGGAATACATGTCAATACACGATTAATCTGAAATAATATTTCAAGACGTACCAGTTAATTTGCTAGTCATCTGTTGATGTTCAGATACTGCTACTATTTTTGTATAATCTATATCTATACATACTATTTATATTAACTACGTGAGCTGCAATGCCTGGCTTGCATTTTCTAGATTTGTCTCGGCTTCACTTCCATTTGCATACTGTGCTCAACTATTCCAGGTTTGCCGGGAACCTTCGACTTTACCTGTTTCAGTATTTTTCAAAAGGGTAGCAGATAATTCTCACTTGACAATTTCCGGCTCTGGCGCATCGCTTTTCACTTGCACCTGTCTTGGCCAGTTCGTAATCGAAGGCCATAAATGGAAGACCGTGTGCGGCAGCATTCTAAAGAGCGAAAGCTTCAAGCAATGCATAAATCTGTTAATAGGAGTCATAATTGTTTTGCAATTTTAAAAGGAAAAACGTTTGGAGAAATAAGAAATCCATATTGGCATATTTCTAGTAAATCGAAGGTCTTGAAAGCTTCTTAATAAGGGGTAACACCAATCAGGAAAACTCCATATCACAGGAGAACATTGCATGCAATCGCTTAATCGATTGTAGAGTCTCATGTTAACTTACAGCTTCCCAATGTGCGAGCATTTCGTTAGTTTGTGAGCACACGAAGGGGCAGATCCCATTTTTGCCTCTTCCGTATCCATTGCACGTCAACACGTTCGACTGCAAAATAACCGATTTTCGAAGCTTGAAGATGAATACTCTATCATAACATATAATACACAAAAAAATCCAAAAGAAATGAATTTTGCTTGCAGTAGTGATAATGAGATTGCTGTGGCATTGCTGCATGTGATCAACGAACGTGGATGCATTCGGCACGAATAGCGAGCAGTATGGGCACTTAGCATCTGAAATATTTTATTGAAAATAAATCGCATGCTCATTGAGAAAAAATAACAACGATATACCCGAAACACTCTCGGACACTGTTCCTTGTGAAACACTTTTCAAAGAAAAACAATAATAATTAAGATTTCTCACCGATCTTTATATCAGCAACTCGTCGAGAGATTTTTGAACACGAGTGCGATTGCTGAAATAGAGTACAACGTTCGAGCTTCTATTCCCAAATGCGTTCAAGATAGCGTAATAATCAAAGAATGATAAAAAAAGTTCACCTCGTGCTTATGCAGAGACTCCTTTTTCATCGATCGATAGTCGCAGGCTGGTTGGCTGCATTTCGTCGACAGCCTGCGAGATACCTCTTTGCAAATACTTTTCACTTTAACTTGGCTTTCTGCTCATGGTCTAATCATCCGTAAATGAAGTTGTATACCAAGGTGCATAAGCAGCACTGCTCGATGGCTGCTGTGAGATATTGCTGAGCGGAGTTGCCTTCACAGGGGAGATTTGTCCACCTGGAAGATACTGACACTACATGGTTGTTATCTCCTTGGGAACATTATCGATTCCTCATTAAGAGGTTTTTCAAAACATATACAATGATAGCTTACTTTGACCGCTGCTCAGACGATCTTGTGTATTGCTGTTGCGGCACGTTATGAGCTTTTTTGCCGAATTCCCCGGCTTTACAACAACAATTTCTGAAATTCAGAACTTGGCCAGTGTCTCGGATAGGCTAGCTGGTAAATAATTATGATTTAATGAAAATATGCTCACTTTGTGCATTCCTGTAGTTCACTTCTTTCGCCCTTACCCCCGGTTTCACAGTGAGTATTTCTGCAAGTCAGACGTTTTCATTTCAGTCATTTTATTGGTTACTCACTGTATGCTCCCAATTTCGCGGCAGCTGCAGCAGGCGTAATTTTGACTTTCTTGGCTGCGGGAGGACCACCGGATGCGGCGGAGGTTGATGGAGCATCTAAACAAAGAAGAAACATATTAGGAATGGCCAATTCTTTTGTGAGAATTGCTAATTAACCTTGCCAGTCGGTCGGATGATCGATTTCCTCTTCTTTGATCTCCCCCATAGATGAATCTCTCATCTCATCTACGGCTATGGAACTCTTTGCTCTTGCTTCCTCATTATCATCAGTGCTAGTAGATTCTGTCCTCCTGCTCTCGTCATGAGGCGGCAGATCTTTTCTAATTGACGATCCTAAAAATTAGTATCAGTGAGGAAAAAAGTATCTCTAAGTTTTATCAAGCTTTATCACTAGCTCGCTACTTACATATAATTTTGTACAGGAATATGGGCGGTAGGTCGGATGAGAACTATGACGTCACGTCGCCTTTGATATATGAATGGCGGTATGACGTTATAGTTCTCATCCGACCTAGTGCCAATAATACGTCACTTACCTCTTTGCAGACACTCATCACATTCGATACTCGGAATTCGCTTCGTCCCGTCTTCGAGAGAGTCCACTTCGACGCTCACAGTCTTCACTTCACCCGAAGAAGGAATCTGAAAAAGCTTGATATCTATTGTAGTGATACGGTAGAGGCACATCATTATTTCATTATATTATTGTCACCTTAGGATGATGTTGTTCCTCTCTTTCGGTGAGCAGATGAATGCGCAAGGCACACACTGCGGCGCTGAGTCTATCCATTTGCGTCTGAATGCAAATTACTTGATTGCTCAAGCTGCAGACAATTTTGCGTTCTACAACAATCATTTGTTAAAGGAGGAGTAAATGCAAACACGCGCCCGGTTGTAATATGTTTCACCTAGGGACGCACTCTCGCAAATCGAGAATAAACATAACAAACTTCTAATAATGGAACTACATACTCCCTATGATGGATTTAGGAAACAACTTTAACTTGAAAAAAATAGTGTGTAAGGGGGTGGGTGGCGCAGTGGTGTGAGGCACCGCTCGTCATACAAGGGTCCTGAGCTCGATCCCCCGCCTGGGCAGACCAAACCCTCTATCCCCCCGGGGTTGGTAAACTTCGGTCGCGAAAGGTAACGTTCCCTAGAAGCACTTTGGACAGCAGGGCTACGTAGTCCTAGCAGTAGTCGGCCTCACCGCACTACACCACCTAGCGTAGTCGTTCACGACTGTAAAATCGCTTGACGTGGCTGCACCTTTACCTTTTTAGTGTGTAAGCGACGTTTTCTTGTCAGAGAAAACATTTGATGAAAGAGTCACCTTATTCGCCGAACCCTTGCACAAACTGTCGAGTCCACCGACGTCAATTTTCTTTAAAATAAGTGTTTAGTTATGGCACGGATTTCGCAGTTGATCCCTAATCTTTACAAAATGCTCACTTTATTCGACAGGAGGCATTCGGAAATGCTCACTATTTGCAGACTAAGATTCCATTTGATTACTTCATCCGGTTCCATTCGAGCCTGAAATGAATAATTTAAAAATCTTTAACATAACCTAAAAAATTGTAATGCAGATATGTTCCAAAATCATCAAAACAGAGTGGTTCACTAAGATGTCACGAAGATAAGATAGCACCTGGTATGAGTAATTTTGGCAGACTAAGTTCGCCAGTCCCCGAGCGATTTCCAATCTGTGCACCGTTCCCATCTCCTGTTCTGGATTTTTTTCTGAAGTTACAATGCGATTTTTATATAATAGACTTTCATTAGATTCAAAAGCATGATGCGAAATCGCTTTAAGATTTATCAACAGTGGTACTCGATTCGACATGTCTTTATCAAAGATCTTTAAAAACAACAACAACATTTAATATTTGAAATTATCCCGTAGAGTTACAAACCTAATCGGGATGTCAACAAAAAAATATTGAGTAAATATACTGAGCTGTTCCGAAAACGTGTAAACATTATCCCGTTTATCTTTTGCTCGGAAGCTTCTTTCCATTGTTCTGAAAAACAGTATTTGTTTTCAATCATTAATATTATTGGATTCTCGTGTAGAGGATATGCAATGACAGGTCTGGTCTCTATCATATTCTCAGTTCGCAAAGAAGCAATGCATTCTGACCTGATAGTAGCCTTCTCTCCTTTTCTGCGATGCTACGTCACTTGCCTCTTCGTAATCGAACGAAATCGATGGCAGGCCGTGTCTGGCGTCATTCTGAAAGATCGATCATTTCTCCATAATTTCGCACTTCTCTCAATTGGCGTCTGTTCAAGGCAAAAAGGAGAGATATATGTAAAAAATACCATGAAAGCGGGCGTGATCAGGTACGCGCGCCTAGTCAAATAATATCATGTTGGGTAACTTTAGCGCGTACCTTCTCCCAGTGTCTGATCATCTCGTGTGTTCGTGAGCATCTGAAGAGGCAGATCCCGTGGGTTGCACTGCTGCCGTAGCCATTGCACTTCATCACTCGCGACTGCAGTCGAATCGATTGGATCAGGGAATCGACTTTATCGTCCGATAGCCGTGGCTAGGAAGCCTTATATGAGTACCATAGTACCACTTGCCTCTCCCTTGGCCAATTAATGTGAACATCAATATATGTTACTGCTTGGGAACGAGTCAAAGAAACAATGAAGATGTCAAAGTGTTAGGCGAAAGACTCACAGTAGAAGGGATCAGATTGCTGTGGCACTCGACCATGTGATTGATGAACGTTGAGGCGAATGGCAGATGCAGAGGGCAGTACGGACATTTCGCATCTACAATTTGGAATTTTGCTGTTGATAAATAGTGCAAACACATCTGAACCTCTCGGCTGTAGTCTTTGGTGACCATAGACCACCATGAAAACATTTCATGGGCATTTAGTCACTTTTGACAATAGTATTTATTCTAATCGCTCACCAATCTTGAGATCGGACACTTTTCGATTGTTCTTGTCGGCCCAGTGCGTTCGCTGAAATGCAACGTATCATAATTGTGAATTGTTCTTGTTATTTCTCTATACGGCCAAATATGATCTGAAGAACATAAAAATTTAGCATGAATCTGTTTAAAGAGCAGATACAACTCACTTCGTGGTGGTGTATGAATTCCTTTTCCATCGATCGATAGTCGCAGGCTTTGTGAGGGCACTTCGTCGAGCACCTAAGAAGATGTTGTGAAATACACCGATTTATGATTTTAAAAAAAAAACTGTATTCATTGATAAATCCATCGATTCAACGATTTAAAGTATACGATAAAATGATATTCCAGTCATTAGATACCAAAAAAAAACAAACTTGAGCGCCTCAGGCGGGTTCGTCCAGTGTCTCTCCAACTCCAGGCAGATTGGAAGGTTTCGATGACACAACGGGCACACGCGACTCTTCAAATGCCCGTCTCGAGAATCGGGCACTGGGTCGGATTCGAACTATGACATCATGCCGCCTTTAACATATCAAAGGCGACATGACGTCATAGTTCTCATCCGGCGTAGTGCCGAGAATCGGTATCCAATAGTGAAAGAGCCCGGAATTTGCGGTTCCACAATCTATTCCCATCTATTCAATATAATCTCGCAAGGAGTATTCAAAATCGTACTAACCATATGATTATTCCATAGCGTGAAGTTGGACGTATTAAGGTCGCAAGAGGCACACTCAAATCGCATTGTATTCTTTGTAACAATGCTAGATGGCATGCCTGGAAAGAATATTGATTGCTGATATGCCCCTGGAATCATTCACACGATTGAACCCTCATTACGAGTGAACTTAAATAATACTAATGGTATAGGTATTCCAGTATCAGTCTTGCAGGGAGCAATGATAGGCCAGCGTCTAGGATGAGCTAGTTCTAGGATAGGCTAGCTAGTATAAGAGAGGAATCACGAGAGAATCGACCATGCCGCGGCTTTAGGATTCAGGTTTGTCCGATCACGCTATAATTTTGGTTATAAGTACTTCAAATGGTGCTCTTTCACACTGCGTGGTCAGAATTTTAATATCTGTCGTCATCGTCGGGATTCAGAAGGCCAAACTTGGTACTATCACTTTTCGACAGTCAACTCGCGATCACTTAAATGATCATATTTCCGTTTAAAATTTAGATAGAACGCCGTTCTTTTTTTCAAAAGAAAGCTACCATCATGCTTTACAAATTCGTGTTGACCTCATCATTCCTGGTCTTCATCCTAGTGCGGGGCGGTCGGGTGGACCAAAAGTGATGTAACTTTGGAAATCGGAAAAACGTCTTGAGTTATCATGCTTAAGTTGTGTGTACTCGTGCATCACTTTTCGCCTATAATTGGGGAAATCGGAAAATGAACAAAAAATGGGCACACACTTTCGCACAGCGACCTCAAAATCACTTCCGAATCAGAGTACTTACGTACCTTCAATTGCACTTATCTGTTGTCAAAATCATTCATAAACATCCAAAACAATATTTAAAAGTGTTTTCCCCCATGTTATAACACGATTATTGGATGTACATGGTCATCTGACCGAAATTTTGAAAATTGTTTATTTGACTTTATCAACTTGATAGAGTGGTTCATATGCACTAAAGTACTTTCAAATAACAAATAAATCTCCCTCTACACTATTCAAAGAATGGGCGCACCTGTAAATACACAATTTCGTGTGAGGAAATCAAAGAAAAGCGCAAAACTGCACACCAGGTCAACATAATCAGAGGTGCCTAATTCATTGTTATTATTGTAGATCTCGATGAGATAAACATTTCATCTGTTGAAAGTGAGTCTCTATCTTTTCTTTGAAGCCAGCTACAGAGCCTAGAATTTGAGAAGAAAGGGGGTAAAATCCCCCCACAGCGCGCGCTCTAACCGTCTGCCGCTCTCGCCGTATGACCTCTCTCTCCCTCCCCTCTATTTAGCGCTCTCCCGGGCGCGTCGCCCGTCGTTTCTAGCCATCTTCTAGATGCTGTAGCGCACTTCAACGAGAAGCTAGAGACTCACTTTCAACAGATGAAATGTTTATTTCATCGAGTTCTACAATAATAACTATGAGTCAAGCCCCTCTGATTATGTTGAGCTGGTGTTCAGTTTTGCGCTTTTCTTTGATTCCCTCACACGAAATTTCGTATTTACAGGTGCGCCCAATCATTGAATAGTGTAGAGGGAGATTTATTTGTTATTTAAAAGTACATTAGTGCATATGAGCCACTATATCAAGTTGATAAAGTCAAATAAACAATTTTCAAAATTTCGGTCAGATGACCATTTACATCCAATGATCGTGTTATAACATGGGGGAAAACACTTTTAAATATTTTTTTGGATGTTTATGAATGATTTTGACAACAGATAAGTGCAATTGAAGGTACGGAAGTTCTCTGATTCGGAAGTGATTTTGAGGTCGCTGTACGAAAATGCGTACCCATTTTTTGTTCATTTTCCGATTTCCCCAATTTTTTGCGAACAGTGATGCACGTGTATGTACTACACAACTTAAGCATGATAACTCAAGACGTTTTTCCGATTTCCAAAGTTACATCACTTTTGGCCCACCCGGCAGCCCCGCACTAGGATGAAGACCAGGAATGATGAGGTCAACACGAATTTGTAAAGCATGATGGTAGCTTTCTTTTGAAAAAAAGAACGGCGTTATATCTAAATTATAAACGGAAATATGATCATTTAAGTGATCGCGAGTTGACTGTCGAAAAGTGATAGTACCAAGTTTGGCCTTCTGAATCCCGACGATGACGACAGATATCAAAATTCTGACGACGCAGTGTGAAAGAGCATCATTTGAAGTACTTATAACCAAAATTATAGCGTGATCGGACAAACTTGAATCCTACCGCCGCTAATCCCCTCAAATGGTCGATTCTCTCGCGATTCGCCTCATAAGAAGTAACAATGGTCGTAGGAAAATATGCTCACTTTGTCCATTCCTGTAGTTCACTTCTTTCGCCTTCACCCCCGGTTTCACAGTGAGTATTTCTATAAATTTAAAGTTTAGGTTTCGCTTTTCTATTTGCTGCTCACTGTATGCTCCCGGTTTCGCAGCAGCTGCAGCAGGCATAATTCTCGTGACTCGGAATCTCTTCGGTGCCGGAGGCTCTATGGATGCTGCGGAAGTCGATGGAGTATCTGTAAACGAATAGCTCTTTACTCCTTAATTTACGTACAATAGCTCTATGAATTGATCGAAGCAAGCAACATTGTGCAGCAAAAATTTACCAACAGTGTACCAGTGTACCAAAAATGCCAGCATAGTAAACAAGTTCCCTACCTTGCCAATCCACTGGGTCGAGCTCCTCTTCCTTTATCTCCATTCCGTCTCCAGCTACTGCTGCAGGGTCAAATACCATCTCCTCCTCCTCTTGCTTGATCGGCGATGCAGCATCATCAGCAGGAGCAAATGCGTCCAGGTCGAATTTCGGTGCCACAGGTTGGCCATACTCCTCATCCTCCACTTCTTCCTTCACAATCGCTTCTCCAGATGCTGCTGCAGTGGCCGCAGCCTCCTCTTCTTTCACTACAGCCTCTCCTGCAGCGGCAGCAGTAGCATCGGCATGCTCCTCCTTCACGACCGTATCTGCTGCAGCAGATCCAATACCACTGCTGGTAGCATCCTGCTTCACATTCCCCTCTGCACCAGTGGGCACTTCCTTGACGGCCGCTTCAAGGGGCGCTTTTCCGTTTCTTTTTCTCGATCCTGAAATATCAAGATGCTCGGTCGCAACGTTGCGATCATTTGTATATTGATTTGATCGCTGCTCATCTATATTACGATTAGCTCTTTTACCATTCTGAATGCACGATAGAGGTGGTTCAATGGGAGGGGTTCGCTTCTCCCAGCCTTCGAGAGAGTTCACTTCGACGCTCTCAGTCTTCACCTCATCAGCAGAAGCGGCAGGATTCTGAAGTAATTGTTGACGTCGGATGTACACATATGTATTCAAATCACACGTTTTAGCCTCAGTGAGAATAGGTGGCCGTTTTCGAAAATTTCTTTCAAATATTTCTGTCCTCTGTATTTAAATCGCATATTTATTATCAATCAGATTACAGGGAAGCATACGTCAAATGGGTCTCACAAAAGAGAGAATGCACGTCGGCACGCTGGCCAAAGGCACATCGGCATTTTATAAATTTGAGCCATCAAAGAATACTTTTAAAATTATTTAAAAAACCTTTAAAAATTTTAAAAAAAGTCAGTTCTAAAATTAAGAATCGGCTGATTCAGCCATTGAACAAAAATAAGCTATTCTCGTACTCAAAAAAGGGTTACGGTAGCATGATTTTTTGCTCTCAATCACTTTAAAAATTAATAACTCATCGAACACAGCATTAAATTGATCATACTTTTTTTAGAATTTCAAATAGGATCGGAGAAAATGTCTGTATACCACAGCGCCATCACAAAAATGCGAAATAAACGAATGTGACGTGCCCAAAGTAGCATGAAATATGTGCACTCTCGAAAACTCTCATTTTATAGTTTGCCTTTGCTCTCGTGAAGTAAGCCACCGCATGGGTCAATTTTTCGGTTATAACCACTTTCAAGTATGCCATTTATAATAATGCAAGTCAGACCCACGGCGCCGACCTCGAAATATGATTATACCGGCGTCGAAATGTGATGTTTTCGAAGAAATGATTGTCCTTGTTCTCAGCAAATATAGCTCCCCGTGTGTTATTATTTTGCCTTAAACTTCTTTTCAATGTGCAGTATTTACTCTAAAAAAACTGACCCACGCGGTGACCTCGACAATGGTAAATATATTGAAAAACACTGAGTTGCGTTATAAGCACACGCGACGCGCGCCCACGCGTTGCGTGCGATAGCCAGGCTCACGCTCATTTTTGCTCTTTTATATAATTTCAAGGAACCCGCGTGGGTCAGTCTTTTTAGAGTAAATACTACATATTGGAAAGAAGTTTTAGGCAAAATAATAACAGATGGGGAGCTATATTTGCTGAGAACGAGGACAATCATTTCTTCGAAAACACCACATTTCGACGCCGACATAATCATATTTCGAGGTCGGAGCCGTGGGTCTGACTTGCATTAATATAAATGGCTTACTTGAAAGTGGTTATAACCGAAAAATTGACCCTTGCGGTGGCTTACTTCACGAGAACAAAGGCAAAATATGAAATGAGAGTTTTCGAGAGTGCACATTTTTCATGTAACTTTAGGCACGTCACATTCTTTTATTTCGCATTTTTGTGACGGCGCTGTGGTATACAGACATTTCCCCCGATCCAATTTGAAATTCTAATGGAAGTATGATCAATTTAATGCTGTATTCGATGAGTTATTAATTTTTAAAGTGATTGAGAACAAAAAATCGCGCTACCGTATGCCAATATTTCAGTACGCGAATACGCGGCTCTCTGTCCAATGATTTAATTATCCGGTTCTGAATGCTGCAACTTTATTTTAACTATTTATCATTATTTTTTGCATTTAACCTATGCGGATATGCCACGTCGGCAAAAACAATTAGGCACGTCGGCAAAAATTGAAGAGCGAGACCCCATTTGACGTATGCAGGGAAGTTTTCAAAAATACTCGCAAGACTCACTTTGGTCGAAGTCGTCCAATCGACGTACTGTTCTTCCTTCACAGTCGAGTCGTCCGGATTCGAGCACTGTTGTTGAGTTGGATATACTGATTAGTTGTATTGAATCTCTCTGCAGTGAAAGATGCATACTCTAAGATGCGCTAATGATGCATAACTTTAATAATTGGATATATACAGTAGAGACTCAGGGACACGATTGAGTCATTTCAATTTGTTTTAATTTCTTCTCACCTCGGGTTGATAGTTCCTTTCTCGCTCTTTCAGCATGTGGATTAGCAGTGCACAAATGGCGGCGGAAAGTCGATCGATTTGCGTCTACAATATTGACATGTCAAGTTTGGACGATTCGAGTTAGTTATATAAAAATTATGTATCATGTAACTGTTGAGTTTCGCACTACGTATATCAATTATGAACTGTTCTAGATATAGTTGGATAGTTAGTAAAATATAATTTGATACATTTTCACACTTGTTTCAGCCTTGAATTTTCTTATTACTATGAGAGCTATTGAAACAAATTACAGGTTCATCGGAACTTATTGCGCTGAATACAAATAACATCAATAGATTATGGTTTCAATTTTCAGGTCATTTTGTGTCATTTTCGGATGTGTTTCAGGTGCTTTAGATAGCTGATAAGCTCATAAGCGATCTAGCGCACCTGAAACCTGCCCGAAAACGAGCCTAAATGACCTGAAAATTGAAACCCTACAACAGATTCACCTTGTCTTTTGACTTCTCGCACATCTCGTACAGCCCACTGCAATCGGCCTTCTGCGATGCATTCAGTCAATTGACATTTCTTGTTCATTTAATGTCTTGTTCTGTGACCTACTCCCACTACCGTAGTTCGAGCGCTCCAACTCCGTTCCCCTCCCACTACGTGATAAAGTCTGAGTTCCTGATCTCATGGATCTAGACGATTCGAACAACTGCTTGCACTCTCATTCCTACTATCACTTGGAGGTGCACTGTTAATCTCTCTCTCTCACTCCTCATTACTCGAATGCAAACGCTTTTTGACTTGAAAAAAATAGAAATTTGTGCTCAACATACTGCTTCTGCATCCAGCTCACCGTTTAAAAAGGAAAAGGGGAACTAGAAAATTCAATTTTTAAACTCACCTCTCCCACGGGAGGCATGTGATCGATGACGTTCACTATGTTCTTGCCCAGTTTCCACAGCGTCAATTCGTCCATTGATCTCACGATCTGAAATATTTTTATTTTAAAGTTTAATATTAGATATTATACTTCGATTGACGGCGCTGGGTCAAATGAGAACTACTGCGTCATTTACGAAGTAGTTCTCATACGACCTAGTGATTGATTTGTTGACCCTTACTAACCTTAGACTGGAAGACCTCGACGACGCAACTAGCGAGAAATCGCGCTTCCTTCAGTCGATCTCCTTTGAGAGCATCCATCTGAAAAGGAAAATTAAGAACATACGGCTATTACGACAAGGCGTGCTCTACCGCCCCCGTACTAGTTCAGCGTTCAGTCTATCCTGAGGATAACAGCGTCATATGCGTTTGGTTAAAGGAGGAGTAAAGTCAACATTCAATTGTTGAGGCTTTCATATGCACGGCCTAGATCTCCCCAACGATAAGAAGCTCCGAAATTTTCACATTGATATATCCATTCCGAACAGAGCTATAGCTAGTTGGCTGAGAGCCAAATCAGGGAAAGCTTAGGCAACGAGCGAGAGAGCACGCGATTTGAAGAGAGTTCTCCTCTAATTGAAACATATTCCAACCGGGCGCGCGTTTGCCTTTACTCCTCCTTTAATCGCCCGTGTTGTCTGCAGTTGTGGGGCCGATTTTTGTGATATACCTATACGGAGGTGTGATTGAACTTCTCCGATATACAATCGCTTTTATAAAACCCACTCTTGCTGGAGCACGATAGCCCACCGCTGCTGCTGCAGGTTGCCATGTGCGCCGTCGATCCTACAATGAACATTTTTAATGGTGTTACTAAATGCGAAATTTCGGAGCCATAGTTACATCTAGGTACCAAGAGGTGAGGGAAGAGCCGATATACCACTTGGGAAGAACCATTTTCTTCTTGGATCCTAGTGATTTCAACGAGAAAACTGCCAAAATTTACTCAAAATTACTGTTTTTTACCAAAATTCTAAATACCTGTTGCTCAGCAGCGGCGATTTCATCGAAAATCGGATCTCGTATTTCATCGTCCTGAAAAATTTTCATTTATCTAGATAACGGATAAATATCCTAAATACTTACAGAGTTTAATTTATTATTGCTTAATGTTCCTTAATCATTCCTTTATCCTTACGGGTAATGGAAAAGGTATATCCCATCTTCTAAACTGGGCTAATGGGAGAACTAGGCAAGCGTCAAAGCCTTACTAATTTATTCTTAGAATTTACCATAATGGGCATTCCATTGGAGTCGAAGTGCTTCTCGCACCATCGTATGTCCTCTCTGTCCTTCACTCTCGATCGCAGGTAGTCCAACTCCATCGCGGAGGCCTGCTCATCGAGTCCCAGCGAGTTCACCCACAGTCGTTGATGGTACGCCTTCGCATTGGAGGGAAAGGATCGGACGGTGGCCGATTGCGCGCCGCAACGGGCACACTTACGCTTGCGTTGAGTGGACATCGCTGAGAATGAGGGCGATTTTGACCTTTGACACAGCACAAATGGAATGTATTCGAGCAAAAAATATGAAAGAGCGAAAGAAATATGATTAGCGAAGTAATGAAATGAAGTATAAGAGGAAGTATCCAATTAGGAAACGTTAGACCGGTAGATCACATAGATTCCCTGTGGCGGAGCAATTGAATGACGTTGGAAGCCTAGTCACGGCATGTTTAGAGGTGGAGCAGTTAGAGAATGCACTGTGGCAGCGCTGACGCATTCAATGTAGACAGTTGAAGCAAATAAATCGAAACATATGCCACTTCCTAGCATATACTAGGCAAAACACACGCGAAAAAAGTAAACTTGCATTGTCAACAAAACTGAATAGTAAATCTGACCCAAAGTCTGCTCCACTCGAAATCGAATCGCGCTCTGATTTATTTGAAAAGTAATTGAGGACTGCCTTTGAAATACCGTAATTTCCCTTTCAACCAATGTTTCTGGAAATAAAACCTGTTAATCAAAGGAATAAGGCCAAACTACTATGTAAGAAGAATTGAGCAAAGTCTCAGTCTCATTGTAAGTACTAAATCACGCAAATTCAATGAAACATTCGATGGCTAATTATGAGGCCTTAACGAAGGACAACAAACAAACAAGCGAACGAAGATTAGCGAGGACAGAGCAGAGAATTTCGCGCGCATCCACATATTTATTGTGTCGTTCCCATCTTTCTCTGGATCCACACATTCCTCTCACTACTCCACACTCTCTGCCTCTCGCTCTGCCCCTCTCTGCTCTCTCAATATGCCACATTCTCTCGTCTCCCTTCTCTTCTGTCCTCTCTCACAATGCCTATAATTATTTGACAAGACTCATCGCGAGATCGTTAATTTGAAATAAATGCCTTCAATCGGGGGAGTATCACTTTCGAGTTGGTCATGTTTTACAGAGGGTGAAAAATTATGTCTTCCAAACCGTTCACTGCGTTCAAAAACAAAATTCTTTCCAATTATCCATTCAAACATGTGTTGGCAGGAGTCAACCGCTCACGGTCCTCCCTCAATGAGGTTCGACTACAATCTAGCGGACAGGTTTCTCAGGATGCGGCCAACTGGTATATTATATTATCCCAAATTATAAATTTTTGGGAAATTTTTACTTGGGAATTGCACAGTTGCAAACATTGGATCGAGAAAGGTCTTTGAGGAGGTAGACCTCTTGGAACAACGGGAAGATCTTACAAGGAAAAAGAAAATAATTTCTCAAATGTGTATGCACTAAACGAGCCTAGCTACTCGGGATACAACAGGCCAATGCAGATCAGTCTACCCAGGTAAATTGCAAATTATGTATGCCTATCTTTTCCTCATTCCTATCCATCCAACTGAGCATGCGAGAATCAGTGACACAATAATGATGTTCGCTGCTCCAGTTGTATTTAGCCCCCCCCCCCTTGTAGTGATAGATCGATTTCTCACCCGATGTGGCAAGATTGAAAACGGCCAAGGAACTGTCAAATTTGGTCTGCCTTATCTACAATCACCAGGTTTCTAATCTTTGGACTCTCTGATGCTGCATACAACTGTTGCATTACATTCGAGCCTTAGTACTCATTTCCTAAGAAGCCTCGGTCTTCAATCATCATCTCCATCTCAGACCACCTTCGACCCCGATGAGAAGGTAATCTGGGCGATGAGCAAGAATGCAATGAAGGGAATCGAGTGTCTGGAAGAGAAAACAGTATGTTTATCCGATTCATATGCTTCATAAATTCCTACGTTTCTAAATCGTTAAACAATATAAATGGCTTCAGCGATTCGACTGCAAAGAGCTCAAGGAACTCTGCACGAAGTCTGCTAAAAAGGTATACAAAAAGGTAAAAAAAGGTTGAAAACGAAAAATGTATACAACAAAAAGGGCCAGATCTCACATCATAACGTAGCAAATGCTGAATATCACCTAGATAACCTGACTAACCTGAAATTTTGAATTTCAAGTTCCCTATTTCAAAACAATAAAAATAGTAACGCTTTTCACCGTTCAATTTCCGTCCTTTGCAGACTCAAGTTGACCGGATGTCATATGCCGTAGGAGCCCTACTCATCAAATTATTCAATGATAAAGAGAAACTGGAAAACGAGATCGCATCGCTACGAGTAAGGAAACATTTCAACTCCATTAGTTCCAAAACATTACAGTTGACAATTCTAAAAATTAAAAAAAATACTTTTTAGGGATTGCCAGCGAAAGAAATCAAGCAGGAACACTACTTCGACTTGGATGATCCATATTTTCTGCTGGTAAGTCATGCGGGGTTTCGTGCCCTCAACGAAGTCGGAATCAAGTGTGGAGTCGAACCATGTTCAATCGCCATTGCTCCTGTGTCGTACATTCAAATGTCTTCAGGACGATCCAATGCTGGTCGATGAAACGAGAGATTTCGGAGACGTGCCCGGATTCGAGAAGCGTCCCGTCATTCTCGCGCCTTTTAAAATAAATCATACAGATGCGCGATGAAGTGTTCGAATGCGCTATGCGATTTCCGAGCGAAAGATCCCGTCAAAATGCGCCAGCATGAGGTTCGATCAATTAATCAATTAGCTGTATCGATCGATTACCGTATCGATTGAGTACGGAGTACAATTTTTAATGTAAAAAAACGAAAAGGTTTTACCAAAATATGTTTTCAGAACTCTCACTCGAAGACTCGAGCGGAGAAGTTGAAGAATTTCAAAATCGGTCAGCAATTTTGTATTCATACCAGATTTATGTACATTATGTTAGATTTTTATCACTGTCTCACGAAAAATGTGAAATTAATGCAGATCAAATGTTTTTTGTAGATATGAAATTATCAGGTGATTGAACAAAAAATATGAATTCGATTCAGGCGCAACCTGCTCGTACTGCCCTCAGAAGATCGTGGATGCAATCGAGTTGAACTCGCACTTACTTGAGCAGCATCCATCCTCCTTCTTCAAACTGGTATGCTTCTCAATCATCCAGCAACTGGTTCACAAATCCCCACGTTATATGTCGAGAGTGAGATTAGAATCCGCAAGTTCCACCCACTCGGCTCTGATACTTTTTCCCCGCAAAAGCGAGACAAGAGCCTTACTTACTGTAAGATACAAACGTTTGAGTACCTAAGGTGCTAAAATATAGAGAGCTAAAAACCCTCCTTTGCAGCCGCAAGTGCTCCGATGCTCAGGCAACGACAGGACGTGCGAGTTCCGCTGCGCGCGAGTATTCGAGATGATCGCGCACTGGGAGGATCACGTTTGTCGTTGATTGTTTCTCTAGAATTACCCATCCTTTTACTGAAAACATGCTTACTTTGAGCAAATGGAATACGAATGCTGAGAGTCATTTTTAGTAATGATCTTAAAAATAACAGTTTTTTTCAGTCCGAAGATCACGGCGAGCCGACAATTCGTTTCGACTACATGGAGAACTTGCGAAATATCCCGAGCGGTGAACTCATCCATAAATACAAGATTCCGCTGACTCTGGAATGCTTGAGGAGTGTGAGTGGATGAATTAGTTGAGAATTGAAGAGATTGAGAGCCGGATAACACAAAATAAGGCAGAAACATAAGTAATTTCTAGGTCGACGTCTCCGAAATCGACAAACTGGGCCTAACAGAACAACAGAAGCCCGTCGTAAAGTTAATCTTGAAAAGACGAGGTATGAATCCTACCGTATGCTGATGAGACACTAAACCGAAATGAAAAGATAACGTATACCATCGGATTTCCTCTGAATCATTACGTACTTTCAGAAGTGCTCACAAAGTCACCGAAGAAGCCTGAAACTCCCAAAGAGAAGAGCTAATGGGATTATTGATTGAATAGTTTGTTTTCATTGTGCGTATGCCATCATTTAGCGATAAGTGTTTTTATAATTTATTTCCATTTTTATCATTGTACGCTGTCGACACTGTTAAATCAAACTCAAGTTGAATCTCAAAGATGTTTATCAATAAAAAAACAACAATTTACTGTCTATGAATAACTTTGCGTTGTCGAACGGCTTCCAGCGTTTTCCATGATACTTCCAACCTTACACTAGGATAGCACGGAGCGGCTATCTGAAATGCGATTTTTGAGCAAAGTAATATAAATATATATTTTTTTAATGTTACTTAATTTTTAAAATGTTGTATTACCCAATGTTGGGCGAGGGCTGATAGACGCGAAAATTTGTAACCACATCCACATTGGAGGATTGACTCCTGAAATCGGATAATTCGTGTATATCTAAGAATGGGAGACCCTATGAAGAGTCACTTACTTTGCTGATGAACTGGTAGGGATGCATCTTTGTCCAGTGAGCTACCATCTGGTCGAGGGTGCGTATGGACATGGTGCAGTGAGGACAGCGAGTACCTACAGATTGAAACAATCGATAATCTGAAAACAGTAATAAATCTTAAATTTGATTTCAAACCTTCTGGAAATTCGAACTTGGCCAACGCCGCATGTTGAGCCTTGTTGCTCTGAAACAGGGTACCATTTTGATCCCTGATTACTTCACCAAAGGAGTAAGATGGTGTTTGAACCCGATGTTGCATATGAGAGCGTTTGCCTAAAAGTCGAGCAGATCCGAAATATTTTGGCACAGCATAAAAAGTCAATTTTCCAATTTTGAGTGAATTGGGGTTATCGATGGCGCCGAAGAAGATAGGCATACTCATTTTGTACGTAGAGCTTCCGTTGGCTCCAGACGACGTTGCATCGAATTCACATTTTGAGACTTTCCACAGCTGAATTAAGGGCTAAAATTAGTGGAATAAGTTTTCTGGGGTGAAATTTTATGGCGAACACGTCTGTGTATTTCAATTATCATATTTTTCTAATTAAAAAATTAAAAATTCAACTTTTCGCTATATCAAAAGCGAGCTTAGCAAATATATGAATGGAACCGCCGTGACGAGAGGATTTCAAGTATGTAATTTCATCTAAATACGACATCAAACTTTTGAGAAATGTTGCAAATAGTGCTCCGTTTGAACCTAATTTGGCGAGTTATCGTCCGATTTTCCTCCTTCACTTGACCTCGACCCTCAGACCCTCCCCTCCTCTGCCTCTATCCCACGCCCCCTGGCAGTTGCAGTACATTGCCTCGTCCAACCTCGTGTTTTCATCTGTTTTGAGCGCAGTTATTTTTAGTTTTCTCAAAAGTTTGATGTCGTATTTAGATGAAATTACATACTTGAAATCCTCTCGTCACATTTGCTAAGCACATTCGGTTCCATCCATATATTTGCAAAGCTCGCTTTTGATGGAGCGAAAAGTTGAATTTTTAATTTTTTAATTAAAAAAATATGATAATTGAAATACACAGGCGTGTTCGCCATAAAATTTCAACCCAGAAAACTTGTTCCACTAATTTTAGCGCTTAATTGAGCTGTGGAAAGCCTCAAAATGTGAAATCGACGCAACGTCGTCTGGAGCCAACGGAAGCTCTACGTATAAAATGATTATACCTATCTTCTTCAGCGCCATCGATAACCCCAAATCACTCAAAATTGGAAAACTGATTTTTTTTGCTCTGCCGTGCTCAGATCGAATCTTCGGCAAACGCCTTCATATTTTCTCCATACCTGTTGATGGCTCTCCATGTAGCTGGGAATGACATGGCGGTAATCACAGGCCGGCTCGGAGCATTTGGCCACGTTCCTGAATATTGTTGAGTGCTGATTTGAGATATATATGATACGAATTTTAGTTATCTATAGTAGATGAAACAAATGAAGTAATCGTACTCGAAAAATATTTGTGACACGAATTTTTTTAGACTCAGTTATAGATATAGAAAAGTTATCGTACAGCCATTCTACAGGATGGAACAGTCGCATGTGGTTGTCCCGCAGCTTCGACTCGGCGATCGGATGACTGCAGATGGAGCACGGCCTGTTCGCACGCTTCTGCAATTAGAAGCACTCAGCTTATGGTCACTCATAGTCACCGTCAGATCCGGATGATAACCAAAATAGTACCCCTCTGCAATATTGCTGCACAGTGAGTGAACATTTTATGAAAATCCTACGGAAGGTACTATTTTTGGTTATCATGCGACCTATCCAGCTTATGTGGCGCTAAGAAAAGCAGCAAATTCGGGATCTCTGTCGATCATTCTGCTGGAAAAGATAGCAGAGTTCGGATCTTTGCAATGCTTTTTGAGATAGCCTAACTATCAAAAAATTTAAAAAGGAGTGTACGAAAAATATGTGTGTATTGCTTTTTTTTGTTTCTAAAGATTCAATAGAATGTTTCCGACAGGGTTGTCGGAATTGTTTTTACACGATTACCTTCTCGGTCCTCCTCTCGGGCGATCTTCCCCTCTCCCTTTCCTCTGGTGGATCAGCACTCGCTGTTGCATCGGCACTACAATTGGAAGACTTGATGAATTCACCGCATCTCCACATGTCCCGACTCAGTTTATCGTCTTTTGACTGTATCAACTGCCCTCTCATATGCTCGGCCTTGATAAAATTCTAGACTCTGAAATGGAAAACAGCCTCACTGAAAAACGCGCTTCTGGACTCGTCTGGGCCGGGGCGCCTTGGGCAGATATCGATCGCTGTACTTGTTCCTCGCTTTCTCTGCGTACTTCTGACGCAGCCTAAAATTGAATTCAATTTTGAAAAAAAAATGACTCGTTTTAACATCAATGAAATCAGTTGACGTTTCTAGCCGTCCCTGAACATGGTGAGTGCGGAAGTATGTCAATTCCCATCACGCACTTTCTCGCTGTTCAGGAACCCGGATAGTACTCACGTTGCCATTTCCTTGAGCGATTTCTCATCGAGGGTTTCGAATGGCTTGATTCGAGCCGGTCTGTACTTGCGAATGTCCTCCTCTTCCTGCGAGTACTTCTCACGAAACCTGCAATTTCCTGCTTTTTGCATATCTCGAATGTTATAAGTTTCCGGATCAGAGGTCCCCTATGCAGGGTCTATCAAAAATCGATGAGAAATCGGGGGTTAGCTTTTCCATGTGCAAGGATGTTTACGATTCTACGATGAAACGCTTGATCGAAAGGTGATTCAAATCATATTTGCAGAGTACTTTTATTGGATTTCAGGGTAAACGTTCATGATACAAAATTTCATGTTAAGGCTACGGTAGAGAGCTCACACCAAGAGGAGGTCAGCGTGGCACTTGGCCATGTGCGCGGCCATCTCATTGCCCGGTCTCGCGTGCTCCTCGCAGTAATTGCACTCGATCGGAGATCCCGGCTTCCTGTGCTCCCTGATCCAGAGAGGATTTGAGGACGGCTTATCTGCAAGTTCTCCTTAATATTATGCGATAGAATATTCAGGTTGCAGATAAGATAAAGGTGTGTTCCCGAATCAAATCAAACTGGTCCTGCTGGGAGCACATTGCTAGGTCAGTGTATACGATAGGTTAGCTCAGTCCGGTAGGGCCTAATCTCATCTTCGAACCAAATAAGAGGAAAAAAAGAAAAACGAACGCCTTGCTGAGCTGGAAGTTCTCGAAGCCTGTTGAGGATTAGTTGGTTGCTGAGTGCTCGGGCCTAAACAAACCATAGTTGAGCAACGATTCATGAATTTCAGAACGACCTGCTATAGCTTCTTCTGCCTTCTCGACGTCTTCTTGAGATTCGTCCGAATCCTTGTTCGGTTCCAGCGATGGCATCGGGAACTGAAAATGTGCTACCATATCATTTACTCCCTCTGAATTAGTTCGTATGATCACCGTCGGATGATAGCCCTCCAGGAGATAACCAAAAATCGTACTCTCCCCGGTATGTTCACAGCAGGCAGTAGGCTCCCTAATTATCAAAAATGATTATGTAAAAGTTCTGCAGTAGTGTCCATTTTTTGGCTATTATCCGGAAGGTTATCATCTGACCTAGTACTGCTCCCCCGCTTCTCCTTCAATAAATAGAGCCGAATATTCTCAGATTGAAATTGTACGCATAATTTCACCTCATCGTAGTCATCCTCTTCCATTTTTATTTCTTCATCCTCCTCCATTTTGATGTCTTCCTTGATCTCGATGACGTCATGTTTGTGACTTCCGTTGCTATGATTGCCTTCAGCCTGTCGATTCTCAACAGTTTCAGTTGTCGACGATGACGGCACTTGCTCCTGAAATCGTGATGATGCTGAGTGTAGATCTTCTTCATAGCGGCGCACGCCCATTGTCCGAGTGATTTTTCGTTGAGAGCCGGGTTAAAAGAGGAGGGGCTAATTACTTCAGGAGGAGAATCCATCGTCTCTTGTTGGTCCTCTTCATCGAAGAGAAGGACCTGCAGCAGTGTGGACAGGGCATAGCTGAGCTTCTCGAGCCGCGTCTGAGATAGAACTCATACCGACCGATTTCAACAATCAAAGATACTCAAGTTTCACGAGTATTTGGACTATGGAAGAAGTAGACCTCAATTCCTACATTAATACCCAGCTTCTTCTTATCATATTAGGTTGAACAGAAAGTCTTTATCCACTGTTTTGCTCGATCACTGCTCAGTGCAGGATACCTTTGGTGTTCCCTCGCCTCTAGTCAATAACACATGACAAAGGGACTATGTGGTCAACAACTCCCCATTCCACGCCTTTCATTCTGCCACTAGTAAGACCACGATGTTTGTTCCCACGGCCTTGCACATCCGCAACGTTCTGTTATTCGTATTTCTCTCTCACACTACAATGAAGGAATAGGAACGTCAGTTGGCTGAAGTGTACGATTCATATGCCACTCACTACCAGACCATGCGCAATTGGTACCAACTCTTCGAGAAGGGGGACTTTTCCATGGATGATCATGACCGGTCTGGGAGGCCACCCGAGCTGGATTTGGATGCGCTACGGATCGTAGTGGAATTGGATCCTTCCCAAATACCCGCGACATGGCAGCCACACTTGGGGTATCGCAAAGCACCATCGTAAAATGATTGGTCTCCATTGGCAAGAAGAAGAAGCTAGGCCGTTTCATACCCCACAAATTGACCCAAGACCAGTTTGACCACCGTGTCGACGATTCCCTTTCTCTACTCACTCTTCACGCTGGAGATCGATGGTTGGACCGTCTCATAACAGGGGTCGAGAAGTGGGTCTGCTATGAGAATCACCATAGGAGGGCACAGTGGGTGGATGTCAATGAGACCCCACAGGACGTCGCAAAGCCTGGCCTTCACCCTATGAAAATCTTGCTCTCTGCCTGGTGGGGGGTGGATGGCCCGATTTACTGGGAGCTCCTACCCGAGAAGCGGATAATTACTGAATATGTCTACACTAAACAACTACGGAATCTCAAGAAGAAATTCGCACAATCTGCCCTGAACGGCAAGAAAGTGTACTATCAACACGATAACGCCCGACCCCATGTTGCACGGCAGGTCAAGCAGGAGCTGTCCAAATAAGGCTGGATGGTTCTCCCTCATACACCGTATTCTCCTGACTTGGCCCCTTCGGATTATTGGTTGTTCTCGGATCTGACCCGTCATCTCGATCAGAGATCCTTCATTTCCCGTGGGGCGATCGAGGCCGCACTCAAGCAATATTTTAATTCGCGCCGAGATGGGTTCTATAAGGAGGGAATCCATAAGTTGCCTGAACGTTGGAGATTTGTCGTAGATAACAATGGTGCATATGTTTGATTTTGCTCTTGTGCTTTATTGTCAGAAGAAGGGAAATAAAAAGTGGATAAAGACTTTCTATTCAACCTAATACTTACACAACTCATTATTCGATTCACCATGCCGGCCTTTTAATATTGTCCGCGCTCCACCCGATCTACCGTACATCACACATTGAGTCATGCCAATTGGAGCCACGGCGGCGGCGAGTATACATTCACCTTCCACCAGTCCCTGCCGAATGACGCCATAGTCTACTGGTGAACAGCTCTGCCTACGTCGCCGACTCCCTCAGGTTCGATTCCAGCAAAAATCTGGCAAAACACCATATAAGGCATTATCAGTAATCATTAGGGATAAGCCCAAACATGGCTCGAGATCAGAAAACACTCGGGATTCGCCTAAAATGGCTCGGGAACGGGAATCAAGCGAGAAAATCCAAAAATGGTGAATTTCCGGTAACAGGTGGTCACCGGAAACATGTGTTTCCGGTAGCAGGTGGTTGTCGGAAGTAATTAAATCTCGACCGGATGTTCTCGACAGGTGGTCGGGAGCAGGTGGGACCGGAAGTGCACAGTGAAAAAACTCCGTACTGAAAGCTGAACCATACTACTAACGTTCAACAGAAAAACACCACATTCACTCTCATTGAGTGTCATTAATGTCAATAGCTTATATTAAATATATTTTAAACATTTTGAGCATCTGAAATCATATCTAAGTGGACATCAGACTGATTGACGGTGGTTCAATTTGATTCTACCCTGTTGTACACGTTTTGCCTTTGTTTTGACAACGATATCTCAACAATCAAAGGTACAGCAGTATAATGCATATATGATATTTTGCCTTTGTTTTGACAACGATATCTCAGCAATCAAAGGTACAGCAGTATAATGCATATATGATATTATAATTAATACTAATTTGTTTCGGAACCAGTCCTGTACATTTCAAGTATATAGTAGTGCGTAATTTACACATTCGAGATTTCTGCCACATTAATTCCTACTCGAAGCGGGCTCAAACTTAATTTTTAAGCGCTCTAATGTGACAATTCGGATTCTACGAGTGAAAATGTACCAGAAAAAAAAAAAAAAGAAAAAAAAAAAAATATTTTTCATATTTTTGCCCCTGGGGTAGTAGGGGGTGGAAATGTCGAAATTATGGATACATATCAAATCATAATATCTTGGTGTATTTTCACTCGTAGAATCCGAATTTTCACATTAGAGCGCTTAAAAATTAAGTTTGAGCCCGATTCGAGTAGGAATTAATGTGGCAGAAACCCGGAATTGGTAAATTACGCATTACTATATACTTGAAATGTACAGGAATGGTTCCGAAAGAAATCAGTATTAATTGCCTTACCAATATTCACCACTTTCTTCTGAAACGTTTCATTCTAATTTTTCATGCAACTGAAGGGGGGAGAGAGCGATAAAAAAGTGCGATTTAATCGTCATACATTTCCCTTCCCATTTAATGTGGGAGGGAGCGCGATATTTTACATGTTGATTTCGTGATAATAACTGCTAAGAATTTTGACTGATGTCGATGGTTATATTTATTCAAATCTTTCCTACATCACGTCCACGGGAATGGAATGTTTAACAGTAGGGTGTGATCTGGATGGCAAATGCACTTTGCTGCCTCTCCTTGCTCCGGCTTATTAATCTTTAGATCAATTCTATCTCCCTCTTCCGTGTCGATACAATGAACGATTGCCAGAGAAGCAGAGCATGATACGTTGCAAGCACTGGCCTTTTCTCCCTGTACATATCGTTGCCAATGCTGGGGCGGCACTGCTCTCTAATGTGTCTTTTCATTCGAAGCTAATCGAACATCATCTCATTTAACACTGAAGCGTGTGTTTATGTGTAGCGTTTAACGTCCACGATATCCAAAAGTAGTTTTTTTTCAGAACTCTACCCGTTCTCATTCGCGCATCGATGAAACCAACAACTAATCTCTTACCGAAATTCAACAGCAAGTGACAAGATGAGAAACATAACGAGAGCCGAAAAAGGAATAATCAACTATTCAGAACACAAACTTGGTGGGCTTTTTCTGAGAGCTTATACTGAATTATTTATATATGATTTTCCAATATCGATTAAACTATAAATCATATCAGTCATATTATGTATTGGTTTTAGGAGAGTGATCTTCCGCGGGCAAGAAGAACTGAGCTAGTTCTTCTAAAAAATTATCCTAATTTGAAGAGGCCATGGACAGCTTACCGATGTAATGCATTTTTATTTGCATTCTTCTATGAAATTTGTGATTGCAGTTTGAAAATAATTTAGGACAGAAATATAGATGGAGTTCCTGCCAGCGCGTACATATTTCACGTCGCCCTGGCATCGGAATATTCGACGGACGATTTCACCAGATCCAGTTAAGATTAGTACGAGTTCCTGATTATGCATGTGCAATGATAAATGAAACGCATATAATTTCTATCGACTTATCTATCAATGAGATGGATATACCCTGCCATATATCGAATTATATTGACATTAGTGCATTTCCCTCATCGAGCGCTACGTGTAGGCCAACCCTAGAACACCTGTCCTCCATTTCTGTTTTGGGTTACGGTAGGCCAGGGCCTATCACGAACTGGTTTTATTTCCTGGTTTCAAGTTGTCCTCCGTCAATTGTCGAATTCTCATAAACCGTATTTTTAATTTTAGTGTTTTTGTAAAATTAAGAGGTACGCATCCTGCGCTATACATAGCAAGAATGCAAAGTTTTAGATTCATATCATCCGACGGAGATGCAACCTAAATTTTGCAAAATTTTTCAAATTTATGATTTTTTCCAAACATTTCAAACCCAATTGTTATGAAACTTGGTAGGTGTGATCAATTGAATATTCCGCATTTTTAGAGATATTAACCGTTCGGATCGATGGCGAAATGGCAAATTTCGAAAATTGAAGTTTTCGGACTAAAGTGCAGCGCATTTCTTATTGCTTGATCTAGAACACTAAATAGGCCACGTCTGAGCTACACTCACCGAGTACTACATGTATACACATTTAGGAGGATTTCGATTTTTGGCCTAGTGCCAAGCGTATGTTCACTGAATCAAAAAGTCTCTCTTAGCTTCATCTCTTTCTCCAATCTTTAATTCGACCCTTCTCTTCATCACTTATTTTCATTAGCATGCTGAATTCTTTACTGTAATTTAGTGTGAAATGTAAACAATCGTGATACATATTATTTGGAATATGTGAAAAATTGTTTATTACTTGATATGGAGAAATTAAAATACAGCACCAATGCATGTATGTGAGGTAAGCTCAATCAGTTGATCTTGTTCTACGCATTAAATTTCAAACATGCTGCTCAACAATACAAAGACGAATGCTATGCAATTAAATAAGGGGAATTAGAACGTGTAAAGATCTGATATGAGCATCAGATGGAGCTAAGAACTCTGAGTTTAGGAGAAGGCTGCGGGGCTGTCGCATTGGTATTGTTGCACAGATCCCCTTTGCAGCAGCAAAAGTCGCCTCCTGATTTCGAATCTTTAACGCGTCGTTCCTGAGAAAAAGGACATAAAACATACACAGTTAACAATCAGACACTAACCCCAACGAACGCACAGATCCCGATATCGCAGGCTCTGCGTGTATAATGATCGCTGATGCCGAAAAAGCAATAGTTGTCTAGAGGAAACGGGCAATTTGTCTGAACATTCATTTTAATTTCATGATTTTATATATACAATGAGATAAATATAACAAACCTCCACTCTTGGCTCAATAACCTTGCCATCATGATCGAGTTCTGAGTAACAAGACCAGTTGTAAGAGCAATGAGGGCGGTTGCGATGAGGAGAACGAAGAAGATTCGCATCACTGAAAGTACTGACCATATCCATCGGACGAGAGGCTATTTTGAGTATAGGGACGATGAAGAAGTTTGGAGTTAGAAGGACTGGGAAAGGGTAGATTTCGGTATGTGAGTGGTAAGAATAAGAGTAATGGAAGAGGTGGGTCGTGAGAAAGAGGAGAAAGAGGGGGGGAGATTTGATTGAACTCAGACGAGGAGAGAATTATTTGGTGGTTAAATGTGACGGTATTTTCCAGTATTGAAAAAAACAGTGTGATCATGAACGATTGACTGAAAAGAATTGGGGAAGGGCAGAACTGAGACTTCAATATGTGATGGATATGAGGAAGAGGAATTCCAAGGGAAAGAGGAGAAATAGCAAGAGCTGATGCCTCTAGACGGAGTCAGAGTGACAATTGCTGCCAATTATTCCGCCTTAAATACCCATGTACGCGGAGCTTAATGGGCGCAATTAAGGATGACGAAGAAGAAGCTAACCCTGTGGTGTACCTCATTTCTGTGGACGCGCAGAAGACGTTCTCTAGCATCTCTTGATTCTTTCGTTTCGCCCAATCTCTCGTTTAAAGCTAACCTGATTTAATTTTCATAGTAGCGTTCCTCAATCAATATATGCGAAGAGATATCGCTCACATTTATAAATACGTCGAAAATATTCGGCAAGAGTTCATAAGACACATGAGCCCGTTTGCGTAAGAATCGGACAAATCTGAGGATATTTGGCAACGGCCAAAAAAGTCAAATCCTTGAAACTCTAGGGTTTGGGGTTATCTGACACGCTGATGACCATAGGCATATTCATTTTGCTCAGAATTTAGCCGTTGGCTCCAGATGGCTTGACGTCGAAATCTGACTTTTTTCGAATAAGTGGCTTCCAGAGATCGCTAAAATTAAGCGAAAATTATGTCTAGGGCAGAATTGAATGGCGAACAATCTGCGATAAAAGGTCGCGGTAAGATTTAAGGGATGAAATAGTGAACGTTCTAGCTGGCAAAAATGGCGATACATTTGATCCTTCCCAGTGATCTACCCCCCATCGTCTCTGTCTCGTGACCGCTTCCCATCTTCTCTCCCCTCCGCCTCGCCTCCATTGCCCTCTGGCTGTCTGCACTCTCTCCTCTCTTCCTTGTCTCTCGCACACTCTCTATCAGCCTATAGCAGTTCCTGCTATAACGTTCACTATTTCATCCCTTAAATCTTACCGCGACCTTTTTTCGCGGATTTTAAGACATTTTTGGATTCCTCGCTTCATTACGGTCAGATTCATGCTAGTCTCTCCGGGTACAATTAAAGAGTTCAAAAGTTAATTTTTATTAATTAATAGTAATAATTAATGAAAAATTGAATAAACAGGCGTGTTCGCCATTCAATTCTGCCCCAGAAATCATTTTTGCTTAATTTTAGCGATATCTGGAAGCCACTTATTCGAAAAACGTCAAGCGATCTGGAGCCAACGGCTAAATTCTGAGCAAAACGAATATGCCTATCGTCATCAGCGTGTCAGATAACCCCAAAACCCAGAGTTTCAATGATTTGACTTTTGGCCGATGCCAACAATTGTCCGATTCTTACGCAAACGGGCTCATATAGATATGTTTATAGCATGCTTGGGGTATACACAGAATGTTTAGTTCTTGTAACAATGCATATCACACCATTATTATTATGCAAATTCGCATTTCATCGAAAATGCAAAATTTACAGCATAAAAACAGTCAAAGGATAATAAAATTTTTCAATCGATATATCGTAAAAGAATTGATTTTAAGCAGGGCTACAAAATAGTTCTGAAACTGCCATCACAAAATCCGAAATGGCTTCGATGTTATGATTTTATTTTAGAGTAATTGAGGGTATTTTATGTCTGTCTTATTAAACGTTCTCATCGAACGCTGTTCAACATTATCCGAGAAGTTTTTAAGATATTCTGATGTATTCGTGGAATTCGTAGCATTAGTTCTACCACATGATGTGCAAATTATTTTATTCACTTGTACGAAATATGCAAGCAATAAAAAAGCGAAACTTTATAAATATCTACTACACGAATATAGGACGCTTTTCAATCGGCGAGACCGTACTCCTCCATTACGGGTTCGACATCATCGTCAATGCTATTTCCACGAAACAGGGTTGGATCCTTAAATGTGTTTTTTGCAAAGAGTATTCAAGGGGTCAACTCACAATACTTCTCATGAAAACCTGTTCATAAACAAGCAGATTCATCCACACAAGATTATCGATTTCGCTCCCTGTGCTGAAATCGATTCTGTCTCCGACATCATTTATGAGCATCGGGAGAAGGTCGAGACGAAGTATGCGACACCCCGATAGCATCGATCTAAATTGGATGTTTGTGCATTTTAATAAATGAATTATTATAAAATAATGTATTTATCAAATATCACGCCTCTCACGAGAGATTCGAGCTGAGACAGGGAATAGAAGGAAAATCGGGAAATCGGTTCTGACCAGTTTTGGGCACCTTGAGGCATCCCTGACCGTCCCCCAAAGTCATATTTTGCATACCTTATTTTCAAGCTCGCAGCACCGGGACAGTGATCGGAACCTCCTCCTTCCACGGCGATTATCTCGTTTCCCGTCCAAGATAATCGAAATTTGTTCTCTGAGTGACCCCCACTAATTTTTCGAGCTCTACCGATCTGTAAAAACCGTTTCTCCTGAATGTCAATTTTAAATATGCTAAAATCACAGCCAAATTTCTCGAAAATGTAGGAAAAGGAGCAGCTCAAATTTTCACAGTGCATGCAGCGCATCGAGACCTCTAGAATGAATGGCTTGCGAATAAAATACGATCTCATTGATGTGACTTATGCCCATTTTAGATTTCCTTATCATTTGAACTTTATTTTCAACAGAATTATTAACCCTCACACCGCTCACATCGGAGAGCGCGGTCAAGAATGATCGCTTTCACTTAATTTTTTAAAGTTAAAATGATAAGGAAATTTGAAATGGGCATAAGTCACACCAATGAGATCGTATTTTATTGCGCTGCATGCACTGTGAAAATTTGAGCTGCTCATTTTCCTACATTTTCGAGAAATTTGGCTGTGATTGTAGCATGGTTAACATTGAAATTCGGGAGAAACGGTTTTTACAGATCGATAGATCTCGAAAAATTAGTGGGGGTCACTCAGAGAACAAATTTCGATTATCTTGGACGGGAAACGAGATAATCGCCGTGGAAGGAGGAGGTTCCGATCACTGTCCCGGTGCTGCGAGCTTGAAAATAAGGTATGCAAAATATGACTTTGGGGGACGGTCAGGGATGCCTCAAGGTGCCCAAAACTGGTCAGAACCGATTTCCCGATTTTCCTTCCATTCCCAAAAATTGCGATTCTAGCTCGATTCTCTCGTGAAATGCGTGATATGCGCACCTCAACTTGTCCTCTGGGAAGTCTATCCTGACGCGAAAGAGCGGCGGAGTCCAATTTATGTTTATTCGGCGCTCATGCAGCACAAAGAATTGAGCATGTGCAATCTCAATAAAGTATCTGAGAATTATGTGAGTAATGTTAACATACTGTCCTCTCCTCTTCGCTTAAATTGCATGATGTGATTGGTCGATCGGGATAAGTGCTATAGAAAATGTGAAGAGTCTCGAGAAAATCAGAATACTGAAAAAAATGTTTCTAAATGGTTAATGAGGAAACGCAAATTTTCCCTGCTGAAAAGTTCGCGTAAAAGCAGTAGAATAATTTCTTAGGTAACTTACATTTTCGAGGGTGCGATCGAACGACATTTTTGCAAAGACGACAGCTCGGTCTACATCGTATGACATTTCACAAGCTAAATTAATAGAACAGAAATGTTCTAGGAAAAGAATGTTCGTTATAATAAGAAATTCCTAAAATTATTAATCAAATTCTATATTTTTTGAATATTGGCGCGATAATCTTGGACATAGACTCTCCCCTGTGGGCTAGATCGCTCTTCCCCTGTGGAACGTTCTCTCCCTGTGGGCTAGATCTGATGGAATTATATTTTTTATTTTTTAGATAACATAAAAAAATTATATTTGTAAAAATGATACATATTTTAGTAGAACAATACATAATGTAAACGTATGCATAAAGCGAATGTGTACTCGAATTTTCTTTCGGAAATATTCAGTTCATCGAATATCTCAATTCTTTTTACACGACTCGTATGCTCATTTCAGTCATATTTCAGCCTGACAGCGTAATTTTAATGTACAAAAAATCATGACAACGGAAAACAACCATCGAAAAAATTATCGGCATCAACGATGAACACGTGAACATTTGTGAAAGGGGTTCTCACTAAAAACTTCCTAGATCTACCTCATCTATCAGAAGTGCTAGCTTATCCTACTGTCTCTTCTGAATTCACATCTTCTGATTCTTCTTAAAATCGGCAAAAACTATAGCACGAGTGGGGTTCGAACCCACGAAGGCTTACGCCCATTGGAACTTAAGTCCAACGCCTTAACCACTCGGCCATCGTGCTGTTGTGCTACGATCGTTTTCTCTCTACTATACAGTAACCATGCAAATTGAAATGAAATTCCAGCGCATATATTGTTTTCAAAATACGATTGAGTGGGTAATAGGAATAGTTTACTATGCATATCACTTTTCACAATTACATCTGCTTCTCTAGCTAATTCTTATTCGCTCGTTTCCGAAATATCACCTGATCTTCTCTTCTCATCGTTCTCTTATATGCATCACTCGGCTCTGTACGGATATCGAGGTCCCAATCGATTAACGAGGTCCGAATGGATTAACGAGGTCCCAATGGGCCCCCATGGATTAACGAGGTCCTATTCGGAATATTGAGGTCCCAATCGTTTTCGTTAGTTTATATTGTTTTACTACATGTATATGCACATACTCGAGTTACTAGCCGTGCTAGGGAAGTATGGGTTCGTTGGTGTTCACATCTCGTGATTCTTGTTCTCCATTTTTGCTTGGGCATAATCTACCGCTTTGGGCGCAGTCAACCTCCGCTCGGGGGCACTAAAAACGAGCATCAACGATCACAAATAGAAGCATGAAGATGAGGTAGAAATACATTACTTCGATGAACTTCGATACCACAACTGATCTACTCCACTGAATGAGCTGTGGGAGAAGCAAAGAAGGAAGGAAGGAAGGCAGGTGCATGGGGAATTAATGAGCACTAAGACAGAAGTTATGTACTCTGTTGAATATGATATCAAATCTAACATTATTGCATAATAAATATAACATTTGGCATATTTAAATTTTGCAAAAAAATGTGAATGGGACCTCGATAATCCGATTCGGACCTCGTTAAAAGTTCGAATCCATTCGGACCTCGTTAACCGGGTAGATTTTCATTGGGACCTCGATATCCGTACAGAGCCCATCACTCGTAAGGTAGACTGCATACATTTTATATTTCCTGACTTCCTTTCAAACTAAGCCGAACTGTTCATGCTAAAGCAAATACGATTTACTTAGAGTCAAACTCTCAGGGTCTCAAGATGCAGGTATCCTGGCTAAATCGGGGATGTGGTCGAGATTTGTTTTCGAATCAGGCAAGATTTGGTGGTCGGAATGAAACTCGAACGGAATTCGCAACCGACGATGAAGACAAACAGCAATTAACGATCGTATTGGGGTGTTCGGAAAGTTCGTATAATGCTTCGGAAAAAAGTCAGTTCGCGATCAAATGCAGTGATTGCGCAATCTGTTTGTCAACAATGTATTGCATCATTCTGACGTTGAGTAGTGAGAGGATTTAATCAGTCTCCTTGTTGCTACATTGATTCTTGTGATGGACTCCCATCTCTACCTCCGAGCAGTTTTACTTCATTACTACCGTCTTGGCCGATCCGTGAAGGAGGACCACTCTGCCCTGGCCCAGTCGGAAGGAGCTGACGCCCCCTCCATACCCTTCTGCTATAAGTGGTTCTCCCGCTTCAAGAAAGGGGAGTTTGGTCTCGATGATCAACCCCGCTCTGGACGCCCTCCCTCCCTCGATCAGCCTCTCGTTCACTGAAGCGCAAGCCCATGGCCAGTGTGCGTGAGTTGAAGAAGGATACTGGTACTCCCAGATCAACGGTGTCCGATATCCTCCATCGATCTGGGAAGAAGCCGAAACTCCTACAAGTGATTCCCCATGACCTCTCCCCCGAACAGCTGAAAAATCGTGTTCAAGTCTGTCGGGAATTACTCCATCGTAGATCCAATCTTCGATGGGTCAATTCCATCATCGCTACAGATGAGAAGTGGATCACGTACGATAACCCTGTGAGGAGACTGCAATGGGTGGATGCAGATGAGAAGCCCACGCCCGTCCCGAAGAAGGAAGAGCACGGAAAGAAGGAACTCCTCTGCTTCTTCTTCTCAGTGCTCGGTCCCATCTACTGGGAGATCCTCGCCCCTGGCACCAGCATCAATGCCGACCTCTTCTCTGAACAACTGGAAGATGTCGCGATCAGAGTCCCTCCCAGACTCCTGAACCAGGGCAAAATTCTTCTTCTGATGGACAATGCTCGCCCACATCGAGCGAAGATGACCCAGAAGAAAATGGACGAGCTGAAGATCGAGAGGATTCCCCATCCACCGTATTCCCCGGATCTCTCCCCATGCGACTACCACTGCTTCCGCTCTCTCTCTGACTTCTGCAAAGGAAAGAAGTTCAAGAATCGAGATGAAGTTGTGAGGGCTTTCGTGAACTGGGCGGTCTCGAAGAAACCCGCATTCTGGAAGAGAGGAATCGAGACCCTGCCCAATCGCTGGAGGGAGGTAGTGAGAAAGAAGGGGGCATACATTGGTCACTGAGAATTGTAAAGCATTGAATAAAAAATAAAAACAAAAAATTATACGAACTTTCCGGACACCCCAATATTTCCGAATGCAAAAAATATAGACACTGTCTGAATGTGTAATAAAGGGAAACAAGATATTCAACAATTGTCGATAGTTATATTTGTTGTGTAGTTAATTGCGCTTTATGTCTTTGCCTAGAAAATGTTTATAAGTCCGAAGATGTAAAATGCAATACACTTGAACTTGGAGTACAGAAAAACGACAATGTGAACGACGAAGTGAAAAATTATTCCGATCGATCCCCAGAAGATGCTGTAAAGGGCTTGTTGACTTTGGAGATGAAAATGTTTAACAATTAAGGTAATTGAGTTATGGGCGCTACTTGTAATCACCCCCCCCCCTTCTCCCCTATCATGTCCAATCGCTACCCAACACAGGGATTTTGCGATCGAAAACATGAGTGGATACCAAATCGGTGAGGCAAAGAAGGAGGTGTTAGGCCAACTATCCAAGTTGTGCCTGACCTACCTGTTGAGCACGACTCCCTCCTTTTTCTTAGCGACACCAATAAGTTTGAGGAGTATTCCGCACTTAGACACATGAGCTAGCGGCAATCCTGAGAGTGATCTTTGTCCCAACTTATTCCTTGGTCCTTGACCTACCTCCGACTGCCATCGATCGAACGACGAGAATGGCGAAGATGTGCAGGCAGTTGGAGCCGAAGAGAGCTGGGCATTTGATCTTTGATCTTTGACCCCGACATTTAACCTCACATTGACTCTCGAGTAGTTTGAACGCGCGTAATCTCGGATCGACGCCACGTCTTGTTGTACCTCGTACCAGAGTTCTGAAATTTGTCGGAAAATTGTGCTTCATATCAAGTGATGTTGGTCCCTTACCCAAGACAAATACAGTGAGCCAATACAGCGAAAAGGACCAGTCGGGAAGGCGCGAGAGGACGAACGTCGCGAAGAGGGCATTGTTCGTGATCTGCGAAGACGAGAATATCGATTATTTCTAGAGATCTACTCACCGCGTACAGAAGGTAGATGAAACTGGGCGGCCGTTTCGTGTAGTAGACCTGACAGAAAATTAACTATAAAAATTGATGAAAACGAGGGCAAATAACAAAATCGATAACTACCGTACCAGTAGTGAGCCGCTACCGTACATTGCAGTGGTCGTGAATACGATCCTCAATTGAGCGGTCGCATCGAGACCAAGAGCTACAGTGAAATCGCTAAAACATTACATGCGTTTGATGACTAAAAGGCTGACAACTTACTGTATCACAGCTCCCGCAATAACGAAGGATACGATTGTGATAAAGAAGAAACGGCAGGTCTGAGAATTGAAATGTATTTCGAAGCAATCTCCGTGACCTACTCGCTTTGTATAGTTCAAGCCGGAGAAACACATTAGCACGACCACAACGGCACCGTAAATCACAGTCTGAAGAGAGGGATATAACTTAACTGATATAATTAAATGTGATGATTCTCAAAATATATGAAACGAATAAACGATGTTTTATATCACTTGGAAGATGATATTGACATACCGGAACGAACAAAATCGAAATATTATTTCCAACGGAGAGCCAGGAAAAGAACTCAGCCATGTACCAATTGATTCCGTTCGTCTACGAAGAGATTAAAGATCATTTTTGAAAGCACGAATAAACAAATATAAAATGAGCGAACATTTGTAACTAACTAACGAATGGAATTACACTAGTACTTGTTGATCATTGCAATGCAGGCTTTTTAGATTTGATCGATTATTATCACAATCAATCGGATTCGCATTTGTAAAAAGATGAACTGACATTTTTAGCCTCCTTGCCTTCGTAGATAAACTTCCAGAGGTCCTTAGTGAGATTGATGCAGAACATTACTGGCAAGAGGACGAATCGAGCCTGAATTGGTATGTAAAGATTAAAGATTGAGAATGGCATCGCAAGGGCACTTGGTCGGATGGGAACTATGATGTCATACCGCCCTTGATCTATCAAATGCGGCATGACATCATAGTTCTCATCCGACCTAGTGCCTTGGCAAGCAATCACTATCTGCATCTGCCACCGGTCTGATCTTCGATAGGGATCACAGGGTAACTGTGCTGACTAAAGAAGGACTTGATGAAAGTTCAAACCTTGCGGACGTCGGCGGCGAAATCGCTTGCGAAACTGAGCAGTGGACCGCTCATGGCGAGCGGGACAGAGACGAGTGGAGGGGAATTAACGGGAGATAACGAAAGAGGGAGAGAGATCAATAAATTTCAATGCAAATTGATATAGATTAAGTGAAATGGAAGATCAATAAAAAAAGATCCCTTGTCGATTTGCATCTCTCCCTCTCCCTCTCCCTCCCTTCACTCGTCTCCTCTCTGCTCGTCATGAGCGGTCGACTGCTCACTAGCGCGCGCGATTTCGTCGTCGATGCCCGCAAGGTTCGATTTTTTTTCAATTGATCTTTGATCTATGGCCCCTTTTGTCATCTTGCTCTTCTAATCACTCCCTTAACTCTAGAGTTACTTTAGTTGAAATTGTGCTAGCATACTGAGCTTCCAGATTGTCAATCTTACGAACTAATTCAGGCTCGATTCGTGCTATTGCCAGTTCTGTTCTGCATCAATCTTACCAAGGACCTCATGACTTCGATCCACGGGGCAAAGAAGGCAAACAAAGTAAGTGATCTTTCACCTCTAGAATTGTCTTTATATCCGTCTGGAAGATGGGTTGTTCGAAGGTGGCGTTGTCTGTTATGGTTATTCAATGAGGCTTCAGTGCCCCTAAAATGATCTTTGATCTCTTCGCAGAAGCACGTAAGCGATGGCTACAATGCTGACGCCATCACCTTTCTCTTCAATACTTTAGCCATGTTAAGAGCCCCCGTGAGTGAAAATTATCTTAATCGTCTTTGTTTGTTTTTTAAGAAACATTTGTAAAATTTCTGAGAATTTTTCAAAATATGCTTGAAAGTCGAAATATTGTTATGTTTGCTGTACACATCTTTGATCCCCTATCTCTTCAGATTATGGTTTTGTTGTTTTGCGGATGTATTTTGATTGCAACAATGGAGCACAATCGCTTTAATAAATCTGCCAAGAGGGTCGGTCAAATGAAATCGTAGGGAGAGCGTGGATGATTTCACAGATGCTCAAGCGTGCTGGCCACATTTATCAGTCGACCTTCCAGTTTGGCAGCGACGCATTATTTATCTTCGTTATCCCGGGAGCTGTGATCTAGTAATAATTATATCTTTTTATTGTTTTCCTAGCGATGACGAAATTTTAAAGTCCAGCTTTGCAGTGATTTCACTGCGACGTTTCGATACGATTCGACCTTTCAAATGGTGATGGCTGCTGCTGCTGCAACGTACGCATACTGTATTGGCGCAATGCTGGTACGGTATTATCGATCCATTTCACTTGTCATTAGCCAATACTTAATAATGGGCTCACTCTTTTTTGGCCAGGATGGACAAATATACACGGAATGCCTCTTCATTCAGGTTTCATACGCTAATTTTCCGCCTAATCTCATCCACCTTCTGTATGTGGTAAGCGGAACAATTAGTGTGCAGTTCTAATCGATAATCTCGTCTTGGTAGATCACGAACAACGCCTTACTTGCTACGTTCGTCCTTTCGAGCTTTTCCATATTGGCTTCAATATATGCGATGATTGTTCTATTTTTCGGTAAGATATCAAGAATACCGGTTTCTGGCCACCCCACACCTTCCCCCTCGCCTAGCCCACTCATGTCTTGGTATTCATCCCTGATTTTCCTCTCAATTCCTCATTGATCAGGCGGGGATGGGAAATGAGAGAGGGGGGGGGGTGGACAGAAACCGAAGAAGTGCCAATACTTTTATGTCAACCAATGGATTCCAATGCCTACTACTTTCTTCAGAATCTGAGCAGGCCCACGAAGCATGTGGATCAGACGGATTCCTCAACGTTGACGCCAGATTGCGCCTTTTTATGCAACTGTCGAGCGAAAGTGAGTGCATACGTGATGGATGAAAAATCAAAGATCAACTTTCAGCTCCCTTCGGCCTCCATCGTATGCATCTCTTCGCAGTGGTCGTCGGTCGATCGATGACCATAGGAGGTAGGTCAAAGATCAACGACAGTGATTATTGATTAATCTCAGGAGTTCCGCTGGCGCACTTGGTAACCTGTGGAGTGCTCATCGAACTTGTGCTTGCCGTCACGAAGGAGAAGAGAGGCGTGCTCACGAGGTACGGTAGGAAGGATTACTCAGAATACGGTAGGAAGGATTACGGTAGATTAAAACATAATTTTCAGGAGCCGTTGGGGATCGATTTGCCTCGCTTCTGTTGCAATCGTAGACTTCCTTTTGAACGTTCGTAACATGCCAATGGCTGCCATCATTCCGGTGGCATATATGGGCTGGCTCTGGCTAACGTCCTTCTTCGACTTTGTTGTTACTTCCCTTCGTTGAGCTTTGGTCTTCGATAAAAGATTCTATTGAATTGCATTCATCTACGCCATTTCGGTTTAGTCCTGCTGGTTAATTCCCTTTTTTACAATAAAAAAGTTGTTTGTTCCTTGGAATTTAGGGAAAGAAACGGATGCCAATAACCGATTGCGCTTCTCAGTCTTGGACCATTACTAATACATAGATGGGGATTGAAACTCAAGATCACCTGGCGACGAAAAATATATATGCAAAGGTAGGGGAGCACATACTGGTAACAATGAAACAAATCTCAAGTTGCTATGTAAAATTCCAAGCGAAAGACGATGATTTTGGCTTTTGTTACCCTCTTTGAATGGTTTGATTGGCGAGAGAGAGCACGCAGGATTTCAGGTGAAACCTTCCCTTATCAACCAACCCTGTCAGCCACTGATAAAAGGGGCTCGGAAACAATAGTTTATTCAAATGTCTGCAACTAATTCTCTTCTAGGTCTCTATATTTAAAACAATTATAACTTTGATCCGTTCAATATTTTCATTAGGAACCAAGAAAAAGTCCTCACGATCCTTTCTCGATTTGCATCTCTCCCTCCCTCTCCCTCCCTCCCCTCCACTCGTCAATTCTCCGCTCGTCATGAGCGGTCGTCTGCTCAGTTTCGCCCACGATTTCGTCGCCGACGTCCGCAAAGTTCGATATTTTTTCTTTGATATTTGACCTTTTCATGTGTTTGCCAGCATTTCTATGCTAGTCCCCTACATCAAGCGTTATTGATTGATTATCGACCTTTGAATGTCATGAGCTAATTCAGGCTCGATTCGTCCTGTTGCCAGTTCTGTGCTGCATTAATCTCACTAAAGACCTCTGGATTTCGATCTACGGGGCAAAGAAGGCAAGAAAAGTAAGTCGCTTTATTCAACCTTTGTAAGTGAAGGTAAATTTGCCTGAAATAAGAGCCGCTCGAACGTTTATTGAATGGGGCATGCAGTTCTTTAAATGATCTTTGATCTCTTCGTAGACGTGTGGACTCGACCGTTACAAGGCTGACGCCTTCACCATTCTGTCCAATGCGTCCGCAATGTTTGCTACCCCCGTGAGTTAATATCAATTACCTTAATATTCTAGCGTATTTAAATGAAACATTTGTGAAATTATTGTTGTTTGAACATATGATTAAAATGCTAAATATTGTTATGATTGTTTCTGCACACATCTTTAATGTTTTATGGAGGCATTCTCATTGTAATAATGAGGATCATGGGCTACGATAAATCTGCCGATAGGGTTGGTCAAAGAAAATGCGACGAAAAGCATGAATTTACAGATGATGAAGCGTTCTGGTATCATTTTTCGCTCGACCTGCCATTTTTGCTTTCTCGCTATCATATCCTTCCTTATCCCGGGAGCTGTGATCTAGTACGAATTATTTCATTGCATTGCTTCCCTTTCGATGACAAAATATTAACCTGCAGTTTTGCAGTGATTTCACTGCGACTTTTCGTCTCGATGCTACCACTCAAATGGCGATTTCTGCAGCAGCCACTCAGACATACGGTGTTGGCGCACTCCTGGTAGGTTAGTTATCGATTTTATTGCTTGATATGCTTTCATTGACACTTCGTTGATATTTAATCCACTCTTCATTTGCGTCCGACACTATACTCTCCCCTTGACTAACTTAACCAATGGCTACACCTAAGTAAGTCAGAA
This sequence comes from Pristionchus mayeri, assembly GCA_036245805.1. NCBI lineage: Eukaryota > Metazoa > Nematoda > Chromadorea > Rhabditida > Neodiplogasteridae > Pristionchus > Pristionchus mayeri. Next base: position 15,003,391 of record BTRK01000002.1, read on the forward strand.
GGAGGGTCAAGTATACAAACAGTACCCCTTACTTCAGGTCTCCTACGCTAATAGCCCGCCTAGTTTCATCTACCTTCTGTACGTGGTCAGTGGACTGATTAATGTACTTATCTAATCAATAATCTCGTCTTGGTAGATCACGAACAACGCCTTCCTAGCTACGTTCGTCCTGTCGCGCCTTCACGCATTTCCATCGATGTATGCGTTGACATGGCTGATCGTGGGTAAGTGATCAAGATTACTTTTCTGTCATCGTTTACTCTTTACTCTTCATGGTATTTTCTTCAGAATCTTGGCAAGCGCACGAAACGTCTGGATCAGACTCCGACTCCAACGCCGATCCGAGGTTGCGCCTTCTCAAGCAACTCGAGAGCGAAAGCGAGTGCATACGTGATGGATGACAGATCAAAGATTAACTTTCAGCTCCCTTCGGCCTCCATCGTATGCATTTCTTCGCAGTGGTCGTCGGTCGATCCATGACCATAGGAGGTAGGTCAACGATCAAAGATTAGCGATTATCTATTGGTCTCAGGAGTTACGCTGGCGCACTTTTTAACGTGTGGAGTGCTCATCGAACTGGTGCTTGCCGTCACGAAGGAAAAGAGAGGCGTGCTCTGTAGGTAGGTCACTCATAGTACGGTAGAGAGGATTACGGTAGATAATTTTCAGTCTCGGCTGGGGGTCGGTTCTCATCGTTTCTGTTTCCATCGTTGACTTCTTCGTCCACAATCCAGCTCTAGCTCCCATCCCATTGGCATATCTGGGCTGGCTCTGTCTAACGTACTTCTTCAATTTCGTTGTTATTTTCCTTCGTTGAGCTTTGGTCTTCGATAAATAATTCTATTAAATTGTGCTCTCAAAGCCCGAATTCAGATACTAGAAATAGAAAATTATAGCTCCTATTAATCAAAGAGACAAGAACCGGTAAAAAATGGAATGCGCCTCCTTTCGACTTACGGGTTCGGTATTCAATAAATCTACTCGACCGACCTTGCAGAGAGAGTGTGCTGGAAATGAACAACCGTTGTCTAATGACGATCTTTACTAAAAACGGTGCTGCCGCAATTGTCGATGTTTACATCATAATTGGAAAGTGCTGCTACTTTCATGTCTCAGCTGAATGTACACTGGACAATACTATTCTATCGTATTGGTCAATATTTTGAACGGCGAGAGAAGACCAGTGGAAATCTGCCCAAACACGAGGGGTGTCGTATCGCAATTGTTGATGTTGTCGTGAATACGGAAGCTTCCATTGTGATCGTATGCTAGCATTCATTCGTTTCGATAAACATTTCCATCTATAAAAGAATCTCATGAATGGAATGGTCATTCGGCATGAAATTGCATCTGGTGGTAGTGACATCGTGGCTGGTTGCAGCAGCAGCTGCAGCAGATGCGGAGGATACGCCGCAGGTGGGTGCTGCAGGAGCTGCAGATAGGGAGATGGTACGGTATTGTAAGTTTGACGATGCGGTATTTACAGATAACGCCGATGAAAGACGAGAGTGAGCAGAGCAAGGAAGATCTGGAGAAGGCGAGTTTTCTAAGAGTGTATATTTCGAAAGTAAAGATATACAATACCCTTCCGACTTTGCTTTTGTTTTTCACATAGATTATCTTTCTACCATTAACCATGTCGTCTAGCCGAAACATTAAAGATATAATAAAAATGCAGGTGAAGGAGACGCTGAAAGAGCTCAATAAGATGGTCGAGAAGAAAATAAAAGAGAACGACGACGAGGACCATAAGCTGCTCAAGGTCAGCTACGATTTATTTTCTCTTGTTAACTTCAATTATCAGAAAGTGAGAGACAGAGGGAAAATGAAGTCTTACTTTAGATGAGTGGTAAATATTTTTCTCATGATCTGCTCGTCCCCGGCTCATGTTACAAATTATATTATATCCCTATTCAGGAAGTGATGGCTATCGATTTGGGCCCGAAGTCGAATGAGACGACCGTCGAAACGGACAACAAGGCAGGCAATGTCATAGGAGTGAGTTGTCTTATTTCTCACAAGGATAATTCATCCAACTTCGAGGCTACACGACAATTAATAACTCATTCCTTCTTTTTTCAAGAGTGAAATCCAATTGAGGGGGACATCGCCCTGAATCCCCAGCAAGCTGCCGCCCTGGTGAAAGGGACGAGAAAGAAGAGAGAAGAAGGAATAGAGGATGCAATCGCAACGAATGTGGAAGGGAATGAGCAGGCGCGGTGAGTGAACTGATAGAAAAGATATTGAACGCATGTTATTTTATTGGCGATCCAGAAACGCTCGTTCCAAGTATGACTCGAGAACGAGCATGCTAAAGCGAGATATTTTCGCACTCATTCTCTCGTAGAATGGCTTGCTGACAATGCAAATTCAGTATCAAGCGCGCCTCACTCTTCGATATCCCTCAATTCGTCAGTAGCCTCGCAAAGGAGTTCGAAGATTTTGTGCAGGTATGCTATATTTCTTACGAAATTGTGAAGACAACTTTCTCATCAGGCGCCTCTAGCATCGCCACAAACGAGTTCTAAAGTAGAGAAAGGAATTCCCATGCATGATGAAGCAAACGCCATTGAAGGTATGCCTCTAATATAACAGTCTAGTGGTTTCCCCTTTGGGGAGTTGAAAAACAATGACTTTTTGAGGAAGAATCACCCAAAAAATCTATAAAAAAATCTGATAAGGAAAGTCCTTTCACATTCTCTATATCCGTCCTTATAGCCGACTCCCCATCTGACCCTCCAGTTGTTCTCCGTGCCAAGAGAGGCTACCAGACGAATCCCAAGTACGCCTGGGACCCAACGAAGCCGATTCCCTACTTCTTCGACCCTGCATTCCGTGAGTTGCATTCATTTGCATTCCAATAACAAATTCATATCAATCGATCAATGACTTACCGATATCGTAATCCCATCTCAGCTCAATCTCGCATCCCCGCTGTCAGACAGGGAATCGCTTTCTGGCAGAACAATACCTGCCTCGACTTCGTCGAAGATGCCAATGGAGACTCAGCCCTCAGAATATTCCAGGTGATATAACTAAGATAATTATATTTATGAATGCCTAGTCCTCTAGAGAATGCGTATTTGTAAAAAAACGTGAACAAAGGGCGGAACCATTGCAGGGACCAAGTTGCTACGCTGCCCAAGGTCGACAGGGCACCAAGACGCAGGATGTCTCCATCGGAGCAGGGTGTGAAAATGTGAGACCTCTGCGATTCATTGGCATCCAATTACCCTTTAAGTCGATAACGCACGAACTCAATCACGCCATTGGCTTCTTCCACACGATGTCTCGACCGGATAGAGATGAGTGAGTGGTTGCGTAGGGATGACGTAATGTTTCCTCGTTCAGCTCTGTCGCCGTCATCAAATCGAACATAAAGGCCAATGATGTGTACAACTTCGACAAGGTCGGTATCTTTGATCGAATTTGCTTTACGTTTTTATTTATGCGCTAAAAGGACAGATAAACGCAATCATACAAATTATTCAAGAATGATCCCTCGGTGGATAGTTCATTCGGCGTTCCATTCGACTACGGAAGCGTAATGCTGTACAATCAATGTGAGAATACGGGAAACGGGAAAATATAGAAAAATCAATCATGAACACTAGACAAATCTTACAGTTTTTACATTCTTCAGACGCTTTCGCTGCCAACAACAGTGTCCCTACCATCGTTGCTCGCAACAAATGGATGCAGAACACGATGGGACAACGAGTCGGTGAGGAATCATTGAATGAATCGCTCAGAGTTTAATCGCACATCATCATAAAGCCATGAGAATCGGTACGCTGTAGAAATATACAATTTGATATGAAATATACCGCAGCTCCGGCCTTTTCGGATGTCAAGCAGGTCAATCTGGCGTTCAAGTGCGAAGGTAAGCACAAATTATTGTTTGAGAAACGAGAGTTTGTAATTCTAGCCAAGTGTCCGGGAAAGACGTGCACTAATGGAGGATTCCCAAACTCGCGAGACTGTTCCAAGTACATTCTTCTTCATTAATTGCCAATTATATATCAGGCTGGTGCATGTTTTTTCCAATTTCAACTTGTAAAGCTTTCCACAAATTCCAGTCTTTGGCTCTAATTGATTTTCATTTTGATTTTTATATATTATGAGTGCATGGATACTCTCTTAAGCGCACTTTAGTACAGACCTATTGAGAACGCCTTGTGGCCATAGTGAGAGGTCAAAGTAGTCTCGACTACGAATTTCGGTATGACTTTAACAAGTTAGAGCTTTACAGTGTGTAGTGATCAGGTGAAATAATCAACACTATCGTGAAGTGTGATGAACGAACATCACGAATATACATGTGAATCGTGTTTGGTGCAAATGACCTGCTCACAATAGGAGCTAATTTCACTGTTTGGTTCAATTAATCGTGACCAAATTCACTTCCCTGCACCGTCATTCCGCTCGCATTACCTTATCCAAACCAAACCTATCTCAGCATAAAGTTACTCCCATGAGGAGTTTAAAATTGCGTTATTGTGGACATTCATTACTGCCACCAAAATCTGCAGTCATCAACATTTTTATGACGAAATTTGGACATCGAAATCAATTCATTTCACAACTTCCTGATTAGATGATAGATAGAGGTCCCACGTTTTTGTGTTCGTTAGCATCAGCTACCATTGACCTATCACTCAATAGCTTCACATAGTGGCGGCATTCATGTGCATTCAGAAAATGGACTCTAAAAATAATCAACAAAAGTCAAAATTTTGATCGGATAGTCAAATAATCGAATTTTGGAAAAAATCTCTTTTTGAAAAGGTGATGATGAGATATCTCAAATTTCACCAATAGTAAAGTAGCCCTATAGTGCAAGATTAAAGTGCCCCTATAAACAAGCCAGTCTTTTTTCCACATTAGGCAAGAAAAATGAGATATCACGTGGAATTTCTTTCCAGCTTGTATGATTAGTATCTCCCTAATTATGTGATTAATTAGGCTAGCACCGATTTCAACCTATTATTTGAAAGCGCAATCAAGGGGCTTCTCAATAATGTATGTGAAGATGTCCAGCCAATTTTCCCTGAAAAACAAGAGCGCGCCCAATTTTTTCAATATTTATATGAGAAATTAACTTTTGGTTAACCTTTCATTTCTAGTATGATTTAAAAGCACGACACAATTCGGACATATCATAATAATTGTGAACTATACCCCTACATTATGCTACAAATTTGTACTGATATGAATTGAGTGGCGGTTCATAGGTGGCTTTGAAATTCACCTCCAAAATTGGAAAAAACGTATGCACCAACCTAATATTATGAACATTCCAATTCTCCAGATGTATTTGCCCCCGAGGCTTCGGCGGAGACACCTGTGATTCTCTCGCCAAGAGTGACGCACCAGTCTGCAACGGGGGAGAACTCACTGTCAGTAATCGTTACCGTCTTCCTCGACTTATAAGTAGAGTTATAAGTTTCGTGATTGCAATGTTTTTACGGTAATTCTTCAGTGCTCTGTTCATGTCGCCTATTCTCTCGCTTTTTCAATACCTCTACTCAATCATAGGCTGACGTCCAGCCGAAGACAATGGAGGCGAGTGTGGGGACGAATGACTTCGTTGCCTATCCGACTCCCACCAACTGCTACTGGATGATCAAGGTGATTCCGTTTTGAGAATTAAATTTCTTGTGATCCAACGTTCCTTGCTAATTTCGCTAATCCAGAAAAAAATCTTTAAAAAATTGGCATTCTGAATACCACCTACATTCTCAGGCGCCAGAGGGAAAGAAGGTCGTCTTCAACCTCACCGCCGCTCCCTCCTCTTGCGTGCAGAATTGCGTATGGCAGGGAGTGGAGATCGTGATGGGCAACTTCGAGGCATATGGAGTCACGTGAGATTTTATTTGCATCTGTAATTTGTTTTCCATTCAAATAAGGGATACAGTTTGGACACAATGAAATTTATGAACGAGACGAAGCGAGATCATCTAAGAAGAGATCTGAAGATAACGGTGTCTTTAGATTATGCGAGTATGCTATCGTAATTTTGCTGATTGAAACTGGCTCTGTTTCAGTATGTGCTGTCCCTCGATGATCGGGCAGGAGTTCACGGCAACGGGTAACCTCGCGATCGTCAGAGGATTCGCTCGATCGAACCTCGCCAATTTCGCATACCAGTATCGATATGTATAATCAAATAATCCTCGTTTTTGCCATACTCTAATCAGCGCTGTTGGAATTAACATCTTATATTCTTCTACACAATTCTTTATTAATGATTTGATGTATGACACACACCGGTCTAATTGTTCATAATATAAACACTGTAGTGTTAGTGTTGTACTACTAGGGGGTTGCATTGTGTTTGGGTACTTACGTACAACGTCAATAAAATATTAAATGAAAACGGTTATAACGCATCAAGTAGTGCACAATACGAACGAAGATGCGTCTCAAAGCATCGTAAACAGACGGGAAATCCCAAGAAAAATGGAAAGAAAGGGCGAGGCACTGTTTTGGCATGTTGGTGCTCAAATGCATGATGTTGAGCCCAGCATGTCGCGAATTATTAGTAGATATGTTGTTATCCAATTCGCTGGTTCGCGTGTGATGTGGACGATCTCTTGTTTTGTATCGAAAAAATTCATATTTGAGTCATCTCTAAAAATCACGGACGTGCCGTTCTCAACCCATCCCTATTTGCTATCAAGGACGCTATTATCGCCAAGCGAGTGTGTTTGCATTACCCTCACCCTACTCAACTCTTCTTACTCAACTTGTGATCATCTTTTCTTGCCTTCTCTGATTTCTACGATTCAACAACATTAATCACCGGTATAGTACTTGAAATACCAAAATGTGAACAGAATCAGGCACTCATCAGGTTTGACCATTATAGTATTATCTTGTCAAGTCAAAACACTTTATATTTTGCGTGTTGATTTTCATCTAATCAATATTGGAAATTAATCAGATGTTATGGCGACGGGATGCTGCTATGGACATTTTTCCTTACAAGTGAGTACAAGTATTTACTTTTACCTTCTCTAAGAGTTGAATTTTGAGACAGGCGCCAAAATAGCGGCGGCAATAAACGCACTGATTGTTCCCGTGATGCTACTTGCTGTTAATATTCCATCATTACACTTTCCTTCATATTTCAAACTTCAAAGTGTGAGTAGTACTCAAAAACAGCGAAATTAATAAATCACTAAATTTGGAGAATTCTGAATACGTGTTTCACTTGTTTTCCTCCATAATCGCTCTGTTCGCTTGTGAATGGAGTCAACCTGGATTATTGATTCCGATTCTTGGCTCGATGGTGAATGAAGTAATGAAGCATCCCTAAAGATCAAATAATGCATTCAGGTTAGCATTATGACAACATCAAGTACAGTTTCGATAGCTCTAATCGGGCGTCTTGTGTTTCCACGAAATCGTCCCCATACTGAAGGTGATCACATTTTGGCCAAGTTTGTTTAAAAAATATCTTTTGCAGTAGGAAGTACAGTCGCTGATATTGTACTATTTTCCGTCGTATTCGCATTTTCTGTGTGGTTTTTCGTAGTAATCATTAACTACTACGAGTCTCTCATTGTCAGAGAGGAGCTACAGTATGTAACAAACTAAATTATAGCGCTTCAAGATATCCTTTAATTTCAGATCAACTGGTAGTAATGTTGTCTTCATTGGAAGAATTCCAATAACAGTAAATAATTCAAATCTTGTTATTGCTTCTCTACACATTATAAAGGACACTGTGCGCAAGAGTTTTAATTTTAAATTAAATAATGAACAATTATCTCTTGAGGCAGCCGCTCAGATTGTATCTATCGCCACTTGTTCCTACTCTATTCAGTCTACGAGCGTTATCTTGTTTCCTCCATTCGACGAAAAAGTTATAACGCCCACGGTACATATAAGAGTCCGACTTGCAATTGCTTACACATATTCCCCACGCGGGTTACAGACTATACGTTTCTTCAGGCATTTATCAATATCCTTGAAATTGTCTCGTCCCTTCTCGTTTTCTGTGCGTGCTTCAATTGTAAAGCAATACTTATCATGCCGATTCTGTCTTTAAATGTGCGAGTGTGAACCTTATTTCAAAGCATACTTTGCTCTTCAGTTTCGTAATTTCAGGCAATCAAGTTAGGCTACGTCGTTCTAACTATTATTCTTTGTGTCGTGGGAATTTTCAATACGCACACCCTTGTTCCGGATTGGTATCGGTGAGAACGTAATGCTTTTGCTAAGAAGGGCAGATTTTGTTAAGATCACTCGTTGACAAAAGGAATGTCACTTCTTCAATCGATGAATCCAGTTTAGGAGTTAACCAAGCAGGTTAGTTTGAGATAAGTCAACATTTTAAAATGATTTCAGTTATTACCAACTATGTGTATTATTTCTTCTTCCAATCGATGGCAACATTGGTCTTCATGTTAGGATACGTAGCTATTTTCCACAACTGCTACAAACATCTAGAAGAATTGGAGAGGTGACCTTTTAAATATTTAATTTTGCCAAGATTACATTGCAGCGAAGCATTGGAGCAGTCGGAATAATACACCCGTTCAAATAAATTGTTCTCTTTTTCCTAGAACCATTTTGATGCAAAAATAAGCTAAACATAATACTATGCATAATATATTTGTATGATTGCATAAATTAGTATCTGTCGAATTCTAGACGCTCTTCCCTGATTGAAGAAAATCGACTATCACTGAAATATAAATGTTAAATTATAATGTGCTTCTCAAGTACCTCTCTGCATTTTGTAAGTGGATATAGCACTTGTAGAATACGACGAGGTTCCACATTTTGAAAATTATCGTGGTCACTGTAGTAACCGCAAAATAATTGGTCGCCTGATTGATAACTGCAAACATTATGTTTTGATCTGCGTCAAAACTTCAGACATGCCTCGTTCAGTTTCGATCAGATCCGACGGATCGTTAACATTACCAATTTCGGCCAGATGCCTAAACAATTGAAATATCGAATATAAACAAACATTTTACAAAACGGGACCTATACCGAAAAAAAAAAATCTTACCGAGGATACTATGATAGGCATCATCAACACTTCAAGTCGACGGTTACACGCAAAGAAAACGAGTACGTATGAAAGAATTTCGAGTATAGTTGCAGAAAGCTGAAATATTAGCCGATTTAACAGAAATAAATACAATAATCAGAAACATTGATGAATCAAGGAAAAGTAGAAGGAAAGAAAATCGCCCACCTTTGCACAAATCTCATCAAAATCGGGAAATCGAAGAAAGAAAAGTAGTCGAGCGGAATCGATGTCAAATAGTATTACCCATACAGATAAAATCTGGGCTCCCGTCTATATTTTTTTATCAATTTTTTTTCCTAAAGTTTGAAATATAACCGAAATAGAAATGATTCCACCACAATTTCCAGATTAATGGCACACAAGAAAATATAACCAATGTGCGGTGGATGCCTCGGGGTAACGAAAACAAGTAGCGCTCTTTGGTAATGGTATCGGTCGTATCAATGAGTCATAGATGAGTTGATAAGGCGACATCAGATCGGTATGCAAATAATATTGAAACACAATGTATACAAGACAACAATAAAAGATGGCACAAAAGTATTTAATGTTCATATGGTCGAGGATAAGATTATATATCGTAAACTAATTTAATTTTTGAATCAAAAAGTGTGGAATCGACTCATAGATCAATGTATTCGTCACGAGATTCTGATCTTTCCACATGATCGGTAATGAATTTTCGGTATGGGAGAATTAAATCCGTTCATAAATAGTCCCACCTGCGATGCACGTGTGGGTATTGCGCATCATATAGATCTTCGGAATAGGGAACAGTTTTCCGCAATTGCTACAAATGAAGGCTTTGTAGTGGTACATCATAGCATTCGGAATACGAACTACATTCATTTGAATAGTCTATTGTTTCCACAACTATTTCGTTGTGGAAAGAGCAATCGATAAATTAGAATGACAACGATATCATAACATTTATATTTCTGGAGGTATAAATCATTATCTTTCCTCTACAAGTTCTTCCCAACTTGAAGATAGCGAGTTTCCACTGAGAATAAAAATTGATAAATAATAATCGGCCTGTCTAATCAGTCAGAAATCTCCGAGAAAAGTTCGGGAACTTGTGAGGTGAGGGAAAATTGTTTCTCTCTTTTCTGCGCGCCCTTTCTCTTTGTCTAACCAGGTCGAAGAAAATCTGCGAAATACGCAATAGTTGCAGGAGAAGTCAGAGAAAAACGAGAGAGCGTTATTTTCGAGAGCGGGAAAAGGAAGCTCAATTCTTTTCTCGCAGATTTTCCTATACCTGGTTAGACAAAGAGAAAGAGCGCTCGGAAGAGAGAGAATTAATTTTCCCGCGCCTCAAAAGATCACGACTTTTTCTCGGAGAATTCTGACAGATTAGACAGGTCGAATGTACTTCATGAATACCTCTCTGTATTTTTCAAATGACGGTAGCATTTATAGAATACGATGAGAAACCACACAGTGAAACCCGTCGTCACTGTCGAGGTAACCGTAAAAAATTTCATCGCTTGCGAGATGACTGTAAGTGGATGTATATTGGTTATTCGTTCAAACACGGGCCTCTTTCAGTTTTATCCACATCCGTCGTGTCGGTAACATTACCGATTTCAGCAAGATGTCTGAAAATTGGCGTTTTCAGAGCTCAATATGATCACTCACCGGAACCATTTTGGAACGTCCGTCTTATTGTAGATTAATCCTTCGACCGTGAGAGAAAAGGTAAGTACAGAGAAGGCCAAGTTTACACCCTAAAAAGGCGGGTTGGTGTTGTTACTTTCTAAATAAACATGTTGAGAAAGAAAATGAATGACTTGCAAAAAGAGAAAGTGCTATGCAAAATCTCACTGATAAGACTACTATGGGCTTCATCAACACTTCAAGTCGCAGGTTGCATGCAAAGAATACGAGCATGCACGCAATAACTTCCAGTAAATTTGCAGCGAGCTGAAATTTCCATTTCCCAATAGTAAGTACATTCTTGGTGAATCATGGAAAAATGAAACATACCAACCTTTGTAAATATCTCACCGAAATCAGGAAATGGGGCAACAAATATCTTCCCCGTAGAATCTATGTCACGCAATATTATCCATACAGCGAGAATCTGTGCTCCAGTCTATATTTGTTGAACTGTTATTTTCACGCGATGCATAAAATAACCGTAATCGAGACGATTCCACAACAATTTCGCGCCATTTAATACGAGCAGTGGTTCATGAGAAACTACAGCCGGTCATCATTGAATATGGTGGCGTGGCGAAAACATACGCATTGTTTTGATAGGGGCATTGATCGATCGTATCACTGAGTAAACGATGATAAACCGTCTATGCCAAGTGAATGAAATACCACTAAGGCAAAATATTTGCACAGTTACACACGAGAGGTCAAGCATAGCAAGTTTTACGGAAAAAATTACGACGATATTACATTCTTTATCATGATCGCAGTAATATAATACTAACCACTCACCCGGCATGTTTCGACAAGTTTGACGAAAAGCTTTATGACATGAAAAAGTCGGTTACAATACATTGTTACTGAATGCGCATTACTATCAATGAAATTTTACTACCCCAGTCACGTCATATATTGCTAATTTCTTCGAAATCACGATTGAATGAAGGAAATTATTGAATCGTATCTTCGAACTTCGATCAAGTACGCATAACAATCTCTGAAAACAAAGAACATATAGATACAAAAGACTATAAAGCCAATGAATATCCATCGTATTCGTCTGCAAAAAAAAATAGATTAAATTTCCAAAATTTCAGCCAAATACGCAGTTGGAATGGGTGAATATGGCCCATGAAGGGTTTGTTGGAATTAGACCTATGCATATTGTACGATTCCAAATTTAATGGACTGGCAATATTGGTGGATGATAAATTCTATGTTTATGAGTGTAGTTAAGACGAGAATAATCACCTATTGGCTCGAAATAAAACCCAATTGTCTTCAGCAAAATATCAGCAAACGCCAGTGCAGCAGTAAACATCTGATTCACCTTAATGTCTTTGGTCACTGAAGGCAATTTTAAAGAATTATTATTATTCAAATGAATATGAATGAAAATTGAAATATGTACTGCGTATCCAAGCATCGGATTGATCATGCCAGCTTTCATTTTGCTGCATCCGATGAGAGCGATAATGGAAATAACTATAGCAACAGCACACAATGCGAATTCCTGAATGGTGCTAATTGTTTGTATTTTGAAATGAATTAGCAAACACACTGAATAAATTATGAAGCCCATTGAGAATGGGGTGTGAACGGTATTATTGATTACAATTGCAGAAACTGCGATTAAGATATTCAGAAAAGCACAACAACTCGCTCCAGTCTGAATAGTTTTGATTAAATTCTAAAATTAATTTATTCGCCTCAACCAGATAATGCTCCGCAGCAGCAACGAGGAGGCATTCTGCTTAGCCAGGTTGCAGTACAAAATATAATTGTGTATCTCCTGAAATACACTTAGATAATTATTGGGTTGCCCCATAATTCGTGTCGCCATTTTTTAAAATAATATTTCGCTGGAACAAGGAAAGTATTTGAGTTGTTGTATGATGCATTAGATACAGTGGCCAGCACTCTACATTTTAGGTGCATCAGAGAGTGAAGACATTGCCGTGGAGGGGAATTAGACGATTGCGAAATTTTTGCTAATTTTTCGATGATCTTAAAATTGAAAAAAGTCCACTCTAATTCACAGATAAAAATAAGTGTGCAGTGAATAGTTACTCTCTAGGGACAAATAAGATTATTCGGCACAATCTCTGTCTCCCAAAAAGCTTTGCGGGGTCGCTACAAAACCCGCAATTTTCAACGTGGTTTGAAAAAATCTGCGGATTTTCTTTCCGGAATAGTATGGAATCGTTTAAAAATAATTGTATTTGAATTGTCATAGCCATTGGAAATACTAAAATCATGAAATCGACCCTTTTGAAACTCCTCTCTGATGACATATTGTGAAATATTTCAGCAATAGTTTCAGAAAACTGTGATTTAGAAGCATTAATGTGAAGTGTCATGCATTACACTTCCACCCTTAGCGCTAGTGATTTTAAACAAAACTCGTAAAATAACTATAAATTTTTGAAAAAAAGGTTGGAAATTCCATATTTTCACTTATTGCATCATCCTTAGGCAATGTAAGCTGGAGATCAGTGTGAGATAAATTACGTAGCATGAGTCTTCTATTAATCATAAGGTAATGAAGGTGTTTGATTGTTTACGAGAAATTAAATGTGGAAGAAAAACGACACGAATTATGGGACAACCCAATACCACAATATTGAAAAGCTAAAAAGTTTTGAGAATCCAAACTACCATTCATGCAATTATCATTGCCAAAGACTAGGAAAAAAATGGAAAAGTGGACGAATGATCTAAACAAATAGTGAGGGGCGGCCGATAGTCACTACACAAATATTGATGTGCGTCGCCGAATAAGAACAAATGTTATAACTTGTAATAATAATTAGTAATAATGTGTTTATAATAAAAATCAATTTATCAAAATGACACGTAACATGCTTTACATAGTGGGTTTAAAGGGGTAAAAAATAGTGCAGTGAATCGGATAGGTTCCACTATCCGATCGCAACTGATAACAAAGGGGCGATTTTTGATTGCAAGGTTTGCGCCAATTTATGTGTTGTTATTATTTGCTATTTACGTTGATACATCTGAGCTTTCAACATATATATCATCGCTCGTATTAAAATAATCAAGTTATCGACCTTAATAATTTGATAAGCAACTACTAATCTGCAACCGTTCTCTTCATTCAAATTCTTGCAAATATTTGTAGTAGTTTACGAATACCACACAGCACCACATGTTGAAGCACAGTGTCATTACAGCAGTGCACGTAAAAACGTTCATGCATATCTTCAGCACTGAAATATTTGCTTCCTGTTTATCAGTGCCGCTCCAACTCACACTTCGCAACGTTAACAGGATCGGCGGAAAACTTTTCACTGCTATTGATAATCTGGAGTCTAAATATAAAACGTTGAATGCTTAAAAAACAACATTATGAGAACCTCAACCAACTTGCGGCAGTCGACTTATCATCAATATAAGAGAGAATGCAAAGGATGAGTGCAATCATTGAATACATAATATTTATTACCTAAACTCGATTTTCGATTATTTGCGTATTTATGAGCATAATCTACTCACACGTACCGAAATGATGACCATGGGAATGACTAAGGCAGAGCGACCTCTGTTGCATGTTATGAATACAAACATGCAAGAAACTATTTCAACTGCATTTAGCGCTGCCTGTAAAATCGCAGTTGTTTGATTTGGTAAAACAAATGTTACGTGAATGACGTTGATAAATCTGGTTTATGATAAATACTCGTGCTTACAAATGCTGCGAACTCCAGATTAGAAGGGCTTTCAAATGTCGAAAACGATCTAATATCGAATAACAAAAGAGCAAATGCGATAACTTGCGCACCTGAAAAAAATCGAAGAAGGCATTCTCTGTTCAAAATTTTATATTCGTCCCAATCTGGAAGATGAAATTTGTGTAAAAACAAGGGTGAATAATTCTCAAGATAGAAGTTGGACAGGTGACCGTTGATATTGATTATCGACAGTGTTTAGAAATTAATTTATCAGACATTCACAACAGAGTGGTGTCGTCGGACAATTCACGAGACCTGGACAGATATTTAAAATAATTTAATTTATTTCTCACCAACCTGTCCTTGAGATAATCGAAGAATTCTCGAAACACAAACAAATACCACACAGAAAGTGAAATTTCAACAACAGACACAACAATCATGTAACCAACATGTGTTCCATCTGATAAGATATTATTTTTTTCGGATTTCGATCTGAAACTGACAATCACTGGGGTCAATGTGCTTTGAAGATTGGGAGTACATTACATTAATGAAGTATGTGAAAAATTCAATGCTATGAGTGGCGATATTGAATACCTTCAAAGACATTTCTTTGATATTTCGTAGTCTACAATTGTTGTCGTTCAGTTAAGTGTGGTTGAAAACTTACATCCAGGGACAGGTATCACAAGGCCAGCTCGATTGACGAAATAAGCTATAAAAACGAGAGCTACAGACATCAATTCAATTATTTCTCTGAATATCTGAATTTGGTCATTTAGAGCATGTAGAAACACGTCGGCGAACTATGAAATGTTTCATTCCTTTGAATGTTGGATCCAATACAACAATGTAAGTGATTATTGTGCCTATAATCCATAAAGCGGCCACAATTCGAGCGCCAGCCTGGAATTTCACAATATATTCCCGTACCGTTCAAAGATTTAGTGAATACCATAATTGAGAAAATTCCACAGAAAAAGCGATGAGGCATAGTCATAGTTGCCCACGCCGGCGGCGACCCCCATGACCCCCTATTCATGTGTGGAGAGCGCCCCTGTTTTGAGGGGCGCTCTCCACAGGGACGTATAGGGGGTCATGGTCAAAAATCGATTGGTAGATGAATGGTAGGTCAAGACTAGGTACCGTACCCAATCGATAGTACAGTACCCCCAGATACCGTATACCACTACCGTAACTCCCGATTATCGCAAACTAACTTTATTTTTTAAAAGTCCTGGTACCATGCCCAATCGATTATACAGTACCCAAGTAGCTACCGTAACCCAGTTCCTTGGGTCAGATCCAGTTCCTTGGGTCAAACATTTTTCTAAAAATTTCAAACGTTTTTCTAAAAATCATAAACCTATTATGCAATTATTCTATAGTAATTAGTGACACTGTAGGATACTTTAAAATAATTGTTTGCTCAATTTTGTATTTTTAGAAAAATGTTTGACCCAAGGAACTGGATCTGACCCAAGGAACTGGGTTACGGTAGCTACTTGGGTACTGTATAATCGATTGGGCATGGTACCAGGACTTTTTAAAAATAAAGTTAGTTTGCGATAATCGGGGGTTACGGTAGTGGTATACGGTACCTGGAGGCACTGTACTATCGATTGGGTACGGTACCTAGTCCTGACCTACCATTGACCTACCAATCAATTTTTGACCATGACCCCCTATACGCCCCTGTGGAGAGCGCCCCTCAAAACAGGGGCGCTCTCCACACCCATGAATAGGGGGTCGTGGTCTGAAAACACCTCGCCGCCAGTGTTGGGCAACTATGGGCATATTATTAGTTTCTGGAAAATATATTCTTTGAAAGTTCGTCAGGGAGAAGAAAAAGAAGAAGGTGATGCATTGGAAATGAAAGATATTGTGGAGGTACGAGTGGCCGAAAGAGGCATTGAATGGGCAATGTTTGTTCATGATAAGAGCCCGTTCGCGTAAGAGTCGAACACAATTTTGAAAGGTCGGGCACACCAAATTTTTCGAACATTTTCCTAAAAGGTGGTTGCCGCCGAGTCTTTGCCGCACACTCATTTCGCGATTATCTATTCACCGAAAATAAACTTATGACCGAATCCCTAGGCGCTAGTCCGTTGACTAATTTTAAACTGGCAATTATCTTAGAATATAGGCTCCAATAGGATGAAGCAAAGGTTCTAGCTCAAGACCATTCTCACGAAGGAAGCGAGCCTAAAAAATATAAATTTTCAATATTTTTATAAGATCTGATGTCATAAATACTTTCACCGTTGGACGTGTAAATCTAGTTCATCTGTGAAAAAAACTATTTGAAATTATAAAAATAAATTCGTGAAAAATTTTCTCCAGCTTCTATGTGTAACATTATTCGTTCGGTCCGTCGAAGGCACGTAGACAAAAAGCAAAAGTGGAGGGCAAAGTAGAGAAGCCCCCTCTCTCCTCATTATCCTCCTCCTCCTCTTCTCTCAGCCCTCGGAAACACATGAAGCTCTGAGTAAGCACTGCCAACTGCCCTTGGGCCAAACAACATAGAGTGTAAACGGGCGGAGTTTCCGAGTCTAGCCTAGGAGGAGGTCTTCTGATTTCCCAAGTCAGTCATCCAACCAAAATGCGTTCCCTTCTCATCGTTGCCCTCTTCGCTCTCGTGGTCTTCTCTTTCGCCGGTGAGTCTCTTGTAAGGATGGGTCATTCGATGCGAAGTATCGATTCCTCTAATTTATCGGGTACTATCTTCCATGTTCTGACCTTTTCTACGCAGGATGTTACACATCGATGACGCAATGGACTCTCAGAGTTCAGCAATGAACTAGTCCACTAGTGATCACTAGGGATAGCCATTCGATGCGAGTAAGCGATTCCACTACGCATCTCCCTCCTCGAATTGCGACAGGCATGGGTGAGGCGTAGGGGAATCGGTACTTATCTTTGAATGGCCACCCCTAGTCTCTTGCCCCCCCCCCCCTCATCCCACTCCATCTTCCCCTTATCTTCTTCCTCTTCCCTCCCCCAATCCGGAGAATGATCGCTTTGCAGAGAACTGCGGTGAGAACGAGGACTTCAGAGCATGTGCCACCAAATGCGAGCCCACCTGCGCTAACAAGATGCCCGTGAGTTGCTCTTCACTCATTGTTCGGTACTTCTTAGATATTTGGCCCACCCCCCCCCCCCCCCCTCTCCACTAATGTCTAGGTATCACTCCCTGATTTCTGCCCTCACAACCACTCAGCAATGGGGAGGTATGAGAAATTATAGGGGATTGGGCCAAATATAGAAGCGTTTTTCGTTGAGTTTCGCAAATTTTAGTGATGTACAATGACCTTTGATCTTTCTTTCAGGCGTGCGTGATGATGTGCGCGCCGGCGGCGTGTCAGTGCAAGGATGGATTCGCCCGTCACGATGGAAAGTGCATCGATGTGAGAAAGTGCCCCTGATCGATTAATGAAGATGCATTGAATGTATAGACCAATAAATGTATAGATAAAGTTAGAGAGCTCCGTGCCCGATTGCATCGCTAAAGGCAACAGAACACGAGAGAAATTTTCTCAACTGAGCATGTTCATAAATATGTTCATTCACTGAATGCTGTAGATAACGGTTTGAGAGAAAACAACTTTATTAACACGGGGACATTCGATCGGGAAAATAAAACGCTTCAACGGTTCTTGTTGCGGAATCGATCAATTATCGAACTTGATCGGAAATTCGCATCTCTAATTGCTAGAATGAGTTCACCCTATAAATGAATGAGACACGTAACCGCTCCTGCAATTGGAATAGTTAAAGGAAACTCCCGGAAATATATTTTGAGGGAGAGATTAAATGGATCTATACGAAGAGATTTTGACTAGAACGAATTGCCCCATCCCCTCTTGTTCTAACTCACTCGCATCGTACAGATTGACAATCTCTCTTCTTATCAGCTTTTGCCGGAAATTTCAGAGCTCACCTTAGTATGACTCCGATTTGTTTTCGAATTTGTTCAGGTTCAGTAAATTGGGAGTTTTGAAATTAGCAAAATGTATACCTCAAACATTGCAGTTTGCTAGTACATTCTCCATTTGTGAGTGTAGTTATGATTTTAAGCTCGCTGAGCTCGGAAAATGGGATCCAAATTGATGAGAATGTGTAGAATTCTGTCAAGATCGAATTTATATTACAACAATAATGTGATTGTGCGAATGAATTGAAATTCGCATTCAGGAAATGCACTGATTTAAAGACGTAAAATATAGGGCTAAACAACGACATTCCAAATTCGGGGCAGATGAATGGGCCAACATGTAATGGATTGAAAGAGAAGGTGTGGTGTTCAGAGAAAAAAAAGAGAGGGAGATGAAAGAGATTTTTTGCGCGTTCTCCATCTGCTCAATTTCTTCTGGCGATTCGGTCTCTTACACCCAACTCAGTTTTACACAGTGGATATCCAACGGATTCAAGACAAGCAGGGCATTATTATATTTATCTTCGTATATCGTTCTCCATCTCATATTTTGAAACAATTTTATTCATTGAATGAACCAAAAAAAGATAAATTGGCCCGATTAAGTGGACGCGGGTATAGCATGAATCTCATCAAATGCGTGAAAAAAGTATGCATGCTCGGGGTGCAGTATTTGGAATAAATGGCTTCATGTTAGTCATGAACTTGGCCCGAATGCTTCTCGAGATGAGTAAATAGAGTCAATACTGCAAAGTAAAATATAATTCGTTCAGACGCGAATATGTTCACCTATCGCGTTCTTCTAAATGACGGTAGCTTTTACCGAAGACGACAAGAGAGCACACAGAAAAGACCAATGTGATCACTGACGTTCCCACGAAAAACTTAGTTGAACTCCACACAACTGACAAAATAATTGTTTTTACGAATTGTTTTTAAAAATTGTGGGCATATACCTTCCTCCGCATCCTCGAGGGGAATTGGATCAGTGTCATTTAAATTTTTTAGCTGTAGGCTACAACAAAATTTAGCTTTGAATCCGACTACCTCTCACCGAAACCAATTTGGAACTTTTGATGTTTCGAAATTTATCACTCCGTTCACGCTCATGAACAAAACAATAACAGCAAACAGTAGATTTGCCACCTATAGATGTGATGTTTTTTCATGATTATTTTCATAAATAAGTTCGTGCGGATTACTATAATCAAGTAATTGTGAACTCACCGCGCATGCAATAATCGGTTTCATTAGTGCCGAACTTCCTTTACTGCATGCAACAAAAACGAGACAACATGAAACGAGTTCCAAAACGTTTGCGGCAATCTAAAGTAGATGTTTTCGATCATTTTTTCAGCAGAATGCGATTGAATGTTCTAAATCTTGATTTATAGAGGAGAGTGCGAAATGCATTGATGATCTTTACATCACTACTCGCACGAACCTTTGTAAACACTTCGTCAGGTGTGGGGAAAGGCGGGACAAAAGCATAGCTCAATTTGCATGTCCAATAAGAAAAGTATTGTTGCGATTATCTGGGCACCTGTCTGAAATCGATATTATATCAAACGTTGTTTTTAAATAAATTAACTTAGTGTAACAGAAGCGATTCCACAGAAATGTGAGCTCATTTTTAGGACTTCTCACATGTTCTAAATGGGCAATACGAAAAGACTCGCGGGTGAGTAAGAATGAATAAACGCCGGCCAACAGCCATATTGATAACACGCAATCGATCTACGCCGTGCGCAAACAAATGTAAAAGTGGTCTGTGAGAGCGATTCATGTTTATATTTATATTAGACAATATATGAGGTGATCAATTGGTATTGAAAATGTCTATGCTTCAATCACAGTGTGTTCTTGAAGTCTGTAAAACGGTTAATTTCCAACCAAACCAATATTAGAAAACGCACCTTCGAAGCTCTCTTAAATGCAGATGACAGTTTCGGAACACAGAACAACACCATACACCAATGCCGATTGTAGAAATTGCAGAAACCGCCAATAGCGGAATTTCCGGACCTAAATTATGAGTGATTTAAAACAAACGTTGGCCATTCTCTCCATAAGTTTGACTCACGTTTCTGCCTGGTAGGAGGGCCGATTAAAATCGCAAATTTCCTTGTGAAATTTATGACTGCAACAATTGTCAAGAAAACCTGAATTGGGCACAAATAGGATTAGCCCTTTCAGAAAGCATACAGAATAGCCCAATATCGGAGTGATCAAATACACTTTCTTTTTCCTGCAAGCCACTAACACTAGAACAAATGCAACCACGTCAAAGACGATTTGGTATCCCTGGAAATGCCTTGCATTGATAGTCTGGATTAATTTTTAAAAAACCGTAAAAACGTAGTATCCTATCTTGGATTCGGTGTCGCTGACCATGGCAGATATATATGATGCCAAGTCGATCAGAAGCAACAGAATTGCCATTAATTTGGCTCCTGTCTGAAGCCTTGTCAAATCGCGCATAAACTGTTGAGTAATACCAATATCGAGACGACTCCGAAGCAACAACGCATTATGATAAATTTATCTCATTCTCTGGAAAATCGTCCTGAAGATAGCCAAATTGTAATGTGTTTGCTATAGGTGAATCGGCAAAAGTAGAGAGAGATCAATCTCTCTCTACTCACCCACAAGACGGGACGTCCTCTCATATCGCTATGTAATCATATGATCAACAACACACTTTGATTCATCTCCTCTACTCCTCCAATGGACCCGCCTGAACCTGCTCTTTTAGCTAATTATTTTGACACTATATCCGACCGACTCACAAATGAGTTTCCCGGACGTTGCTGCTGCGGAGTTTTGTCGATTTCCGTGAGTTGTCATTTCGAAATTTCTGCTTTTACACAATGTAATATAGGCAGGAGCACACATAATAGCTGTCACGATGGTTCTCGGATCAGTCGAAATGGTCGTTTGCACATTAAAGTCGTATTATACGCAAGATGAGCTATGGGCCACTGTGAGAACCTTTTTTTTCGTAAAGCAAATATTTGTCTTGATTGTAGATCGCCATTTGCTTTGTCGAAATCCTCACTGGACTTCTAGTGTTTATCGCCTGCAATAAAAAGTACTCCGTATTGATGACGCCTGCTCTGTTCTTCACCGTGTGTCATTAAACCTCATATTATATTTTAAACTTTATCATTGCAAGGCATTTCGCCTGTTCTACGTTATTTTGGCGCTAATTCTCGGCATTTATGGACTTATCGATCACAACACTGCTGTTCCGAATTGGTACAGGTAGGAAGAGTTTTTTTCATTATGTTTCATACAGTCATTTTAGATATATGATAGAAAACGAGATTCCTAGCATAATTACGGACCATTATTCGCCTTTCTCCCTATCTGATTCACATCACGTCGAGGAAGGTCAGATACTCGACATTAGTGTTTAAAAATCTTCTTTATTTCACTCTTTCTCGGCTAGTCCATATACGAAAAAATTGAAAAGATATCCAGAAATTTGTTTTCTAAATTCTGAATACATAACTTCATTGCAGAGGTAGTCAGCCGCACAATGTTTTTCACCGCCTGGTCAACATTGGACATCATACTTACTATTTGGTATTTCAATGTCTTCATCGAGTGCTACTTGATTCTCGCCAAATCTGAGCGGTAAGAACCATTATTCTCCCAAAAAAACATACAATATCACTTCATGATCGTACAATCGAATGGAGCCGTGATGTGCCGAACTTAGATGAACAACAATCTATCTTGGATGCTATCGATTAACACAGAGATCATCCAAATTGGCATTCGCAACTTAAATTTTAAGTTATTAATTGTACTTTATGCATTAAATTTCATTATCTAATCATGTGTCTATTCACAAGGGAGAACAATAAAACATAGTTC
Source organism: Pristionchus mayeri (assembly GCA_036245805.1). NCBI lineage: Eukaryota > Metazoa > Nematoda > Chromadorea > Rhabditida > Neodiplogasteridae > Pristionchus > Pristionchus mayeri. Next base: position 15,025,613 of record BTRK01000002.1, read on the forward strand.
ATAATCACTGAGGGAATAGCTGTTTTATAAAATTGTACATTTTCCATTATCGGTGCTGGTTTAAACATTTAAGCTTATTTCATTCCGTCTTGGCTCACGAGATCTCTCAGAACAGTGTTAACCAGATGTGCAGTGGGCTTGCTGTACACTGGAAAGGCAATCGGTTCTCGTTAACCTTTTATCGGTTTTATTACTAGAAATCTCCTAAGAACTCAATATGTTAATTTACTAACCACAATATGATGATAATCCCATCCCACATGAGATGAAGCAGATACAAGGCGTGCATTTAGCTGAAAATAGCTCTTAAATTTAAATTGTAGTTGAGAACACCACATGAAACTTTTAAAACAGGTGAACTCTCCCACTTTGCCCAACACTTTCAGAATCTTGTCGTATTCATCGTTGTTTTTGTTGTAGAGATAGGTAATTGAACGAATAGTAGCCTGTAAACAAGTTATAATTGAAACACACGAAACACGAGTACCTTTGTCGCTGTTTTGTTGGAAGTTGAGAGATTCGAGTTTTCGATGCAATTTTCGATCTGAAATTAACGCTTGCTTCCTTAATTTGAATGTATCTTTGGTCGAGTGGCGCATACAGCGATTTAAAAATAAAATTTTGATTTCCACTTTTTTTTCCATTACGCACTCACTTTTCTCTACAGAAAGAAAATCATAAAAAATCTTCAAAGTATAAAAAAAAAAATCCCTAACCTCTATCCTGCACGATCTCAACTCTTTTCCGACGTTTTTGTAAATCGCCTTTTTAGGTTTGTCCCTGTCGTGCACAATATTCTGCAAATGGCAAATGCTTGACGTACAATCATAGAGATATACTTACCGCAAAATGATTGTGCAACTCTGTGTCAACTCGCGACAAAGTGTTGCATAGAACGCTGTTGATATCCATTCCTATGCAGAAACTCTCGATTTCCTCGTTTCCTATCTGTTAGGATGAAAATTCCTTCATTGCTCATCTTTCTTCTCGGCATTTCCTCTCGTTAGAAGGAGAATCTAGCTGGAATTCCCCAACAAAATGTCAATTCATCATTCATTCCAATTAAATCTTTCTTCTCAATTGTTGTTCGTGAAAATTCTTGCAAATTTCGAAAGTGACAACATGGAAATTCTGCATGCCCTCATATCGTCCTGGGAGGATAATTTGTCCTCGGAAGCAAACGAAAAGTTTGCAGTTTGTTTTAACAAGAGCATGCTTTAATTCTTTTTAGAAACAAGGAGCTCCTTAAAGCCCTGAATAAATCTATCACACAACCAAATATTTTTTATTGGACTTTGAATATTCGCAAATTATTATATACACTGTGTTCAATCATTAGATCTCACTGTGAATATCGTATTATTCCCGCATTTCATCGAAAGTCATTGTCTAAGCGCCTGGCCAAACGTGAGTACAATGATGAAACGCATCGAAAAGTTCTAGAATGGTTCAAGAAATACGGAAATGTCCTCATCGATGATAACAGAGTGGTAAGTTAATGTTCGAGTATTTTTGCCTTGCTCTAAATTATTCAGAAAATCTCTTGCAGCCACTAAAACTCATCGACTTAAGTCGTGCACAGTTTCTCAACCTGGCTTGGGAGGTTGGAGCAACCAGCGAGTAACCAGAGATTTTATCTAAAAGTTTGATTCAGCTGTCTCAAGAAGTGAAGAACGATGAATGCGGCACTGCTGCACCTATGTCATGAGGAAAGTAGGATAATTTCAATGTAAATCGACTAAATTTGTAATTTGAGAATTGTATGCAAATGACGACGAATTGTGTCGCTTCGAGAAGATTCTCGCAGCAGAATTAGACAAGCACTTGCAATAGATTCCTGCAACATAACTTGAACTGGGATGTGACAATTGTTGACATGTTTTTGCACAATAAAATATGTGTTGACCAAGCAGACCCTTTACAGGGTGTCCAAAAAGTATTGTTACACTTTTGAAACGCGAATTTTTTTAACATGTAGGTCGAGTTGTCAAAACCTGTAATAACACGTTTGAGCCCACCCTTCGGTGCGTTGAGGGAACCTACTAATTAGTTTCCCATAGTCATGGTTCGTCCAAATCGCTATCGTCAAACTATGATCAACCTTTGGACCCTCGGCGACCCCCCAGATTCCATCAGGAGGAAGCTTCGTATTTCCCGAATGACAGTCTATCGCACCATCTCCCGTTTCAAGCAGTTGGGCACTGCGAAGGACCGTCCAAGATCAGGAAAACCCAAGACCGCTCTCACTCAGAAGAACAGGAGAATCGTGGAGAAGAGAGTGAATCGCAATGCCAAACGATCCATCAGGAAGATGGCTAAGGATCTCAAGATCTCCAAAGGATCCGTGTGTGCCATCGTTCATTCTCTTCTCAAGTCCTACCCCTACAAGATGAGAAAGGGCCATGGCCTCACTGATGTCCACAAGCAGAAGCGCCTGGAGAGATGCAAGCTGCTCCTTCAGCGGGCCGATCGTGGGGAGCACTTGACTACCGTTTACTCTGACGAGAAGCTGTTCTCAGTCGAGGAGGTCTACAACAGTCAGAACACCAGGATCATCGCCAAGTCTCCTCAGCAAGCTGACGCCAGAGGTAGAACCATCTCTCGCATTGCCCACCCCCAGGCACTGATGGTTTGGGCTGGTGTGTGCTCGACGGGCAAGACTCCTCTCGTGTTCGTGGATCCCGGGGTCAAGATCAACAAGGAGTACTACACCAGGGCAATTCTCCAGAAGGCCCTTCTCCCCTGGTCCCGCTCCCACTTCAAAGGGGCTCGCTGGACCTTCCAACAGGATTCAGCGCCTGCTCACTCGGCAAAAGTGACGCAGGCATGGTGTCGCGCCCATCTGCCCGACTTCATCTCGAGTGAGGAATGGCCCTCGAACTCCCCCGATCTCAACCCTCTGGACTTCAGCATTTGGTCAGTGTTGGAGAAGGAGGCCTGCTCTACTCGCCACAAGAACCGCGATTCCCTCAAGGCAGCCCTTCTCAAGGCATGGGAGAAGATCGACGTCCCTTACCTGCGGGCCGTCATCGACTCGGTCCCTCGTCGTCTCAGAGAGGTCATCGCGGCCAATGGAGGCCAGATCGAGTGATCGTGCATTGTTATGTTCATATGGTCACTGATAAATACTGTGCCCCGTTTGAGTTGTCTATGTTGCTTTTAAAGAAAGATACATGGTTTTATCCGTGTAACAATACTTTTTGGACACCCTGTACAATTCAAAATATTAGGTTGATTCATAAGTTTCGCTCCATTTTCACGCCTGAAGTTTTTCAACTATAATTTGCTTCGAACTTTAACAAATCTCCCATTTTTTTTGCGTGATATTAGTACATGTGCGCTCTCCATAGCGCACCTATACTCATACGTGATCAATCGATTCTACTGGAATGTCAAGGATCGAAATGCCACAAACTTGATATTTGGAACAGCCAATTTTATAGAAAGGTACTCATTGCGTAATCATGATAGCGCCACAACAACGATATTTTCGTAAAGTATTTTACATGGACATTCTCATAGTAGACTTGCATTGGATCAGCCTTGAAACTACCTGACCAGATAGGCAGGAATTTCATAGTTTTGAATTCTTGAATATTGCGAAATTTGTTTCTTGAAGCTGCGCATTTCTGATGAACGAGCTAATGGTCTTAAATTTATCAGAAGTGGAAGAGCATATCATGTGGATGCTACCATTAAATAATTGTGGAGATTTAGCATTCCATTCAAAAGCCACATTTGGAATAATCGCAAAAGTGAAATTTGATTACCAGTTTCGCTAATTTTCACTATGCGCGCTCCTCGAGAGAGTCTGAAATTCCGTTTTCAAGTGTTTATCGGAAACATTGACCCTCACTTACTGACTTCACAAAATACAGCGATTGTATCACATTCGTTTTGTTTAAGCGGCGGCTTGAACACGCTACTCAAAAACCGGTCAATTCGTCACTTTTTCGAAAAATATTTTTTACTGCGGAACGAAGTGGAGTTGATTCACATAAAACAAATAATTTATGTGCACCTATTGTCACTCAAATAATGCCAAAGTAGTCATGAACACAAGTGAACCACAAGCGAGTAATCTATAGAAATGTCTTGGAGCGAAACTTATGAATCAACCTAATATCACGCGTCTTCTGAGAGATTGCAGGACCGTGCTTAACCAGGAGCCCCAACTTTCAGCAGTATTCACGAGATAATTATGCCAGAGTATATTGGGTATGAGAAAACTTTCTACGTTGGCCGTTTTTTTCAGAACCGGTTTTTAGGCATTTTCCGGTTCGCAACCGGCTCTACCGTATTTCCGCTCCCAGATGAGCTAGAATGGTAGCATTGGGCTCAAAATGTCCGGAAAATTATTTCCAACAACTTTTATGTTGACAAAAAAGTTCGCCGACGTCAACTTCATATTGAAATTTTCGAAAAACTTCAATCAAAAACTGAAAATAAATTCTACCGGCTCGGGGACCCCACCCTTTCAAGTATGCGGTACTCATATTCGAATTCTCCATGCCCGATTCTATCAGGAAAAAAATATGGCCGAACTCCTTAGGGGTGACAAGTGGTCTTCCCAAGGCGAAAATAGCGTCCAACTCGCTCAATTTCAAAATCACTTTTCTGAAAATCATCGGATAAAAGCTCCAAAACATGACTATATTGGCGAAAACATCATAAATAAGTAAGATAACTCTAAATAATTCGAATGGAAAGCATTTTGCAACTTTTTAAAAAAATCGAAAACATTTCGAAAAAATTGCCTCGATTTTCATGAATTTCTATTTTCATAATTTTCATGGATCATTTGCAACCAAATCATACATTTAATAGTCTGGTCCAAAGCCGGAAACCAAAACCGGAGAGTTTGTAATTTCCGGCTCTGTGACCGAAATCATATTTTTTCGAAGAAATAATGTCTCTGCATTATTATATCATTGTTTTATATGATTTGGTTGCAAATGATGCATGAAAATTCATGAAAATCGAGGCAATTTTTTTCGAAATTTTTTCGATTTTTTTTAAAAGTTGCAAAATGCTTTCCATTCGCATTATTAAGAGTTATGTTACTTATTTATGATGTTTTCGCCAATATAGTCATGTTTTGGAGCTTTTATCCGATGATTTTCAGAAAAGTGATTTTGAAATTGAGCGAGTTGGACGCTATTTTCGCCTTGGGAAGACCACTTGTCACCCCTAAGGAGTTCGGCCATATTTTTTTTCCTGATAGAATCGGGCATGGAGAATTCGAATATGAGCACCGCATACTTGAAAGGGTGGGGTCCCCGAGCCGGTAGAATTTATTTTCTGTTTTTGATTGAAGTTTTTCGAAAATTTCAATATGAAGTTGACGTCGGCGAACTTTTTTGTCAACATAAAAGTTGTTGGAAATAATGTTCCGGACATTTTGAGCCCAATGCCACCATTCTAGCTCATCTGGGAGCGGTAGAGCCGGTTGCGAACCGGAAAAAAAGAAAAAAACGGCCAACGTAGAAAGTTTTCTGATACCCAATATACTCTGGCATAATTATCTCGTAGATACTGCTGAAAGTTGGGGCTCCTGGTTCCGCGGGGTGTCCGTTTTCATGCATTCTCTCAGAAGACGCGTGATATATCCATTACGCTACTGATCGGAGAAAAACAATCATTCTCGGTATACATCTTTTCGATGTCTCGTTAATTCTCGTTGTGCCACTCCGGAAATTCACTCCATGTGAATTCATTCTCCAGTCTCATCTCGATCGCAGTCGACATTGAAGCACCGTCGAGGATGGCCAATTACGAACTCCTCGCGGAGCTGAAAAAGTGGAACTTGTTGAATTGCCCACCCACCCTTTTTTTTCTCAATGACACTATCGTTTCACAGCTATCCCCTAAATGCAGTGTCAACTCGCGACAAAGTGTTGCATAGAACACTTTTGATGTCCATCCTTAGGCAGAAAATCCTGATTTCCTCGTTTCCTACCTGTTAAGAAGACAATTTCTCCATTGCTCATCATTCTTCTCGGCATTTCCTCTAGTTAGAAGGAGAATCTAGATGGAATTCCCTTCGTTGGCATTTATAAGTGAAAATTTTTCGTACAGTTCTTCCTTAAACAAAGGCTAAATCAACGTCCGTTTATTTTAAACCATTCTTCACGGTTTAACGACACATTCGTAAAATATTTTTAAATCTCGAAGGGACGCGATGGAACTTCTGCACGCCCTAATCTCGTCTTCTGAAGATCATTTGTCCACGAAATCGAAGAAACAATTTGCGGTTGGTATAAGAAATTTGATTTTTTTTTAAGTTGGACGGTGCTTCGTAAAGCAATAGCTCTGTCAAAAGAGACTATTGTTCATAATATTCGCAATTTATTATTGAAACTTTTGTGGAATCTCAGTAGAAATTACGGTGAACCAGTAACATTCCCCCCTTATTGAAAATAATTCTCTTAGCGACTGGCGCAACGTGAGTACAACGAGAAAACGCATCGGAAAATGCAAGAATGGTTCAAGAAACACGAAAAAGAACTCGTCGGTGACAACAGAATTGTACGGGCATTTTCAAGTGTTTTTGCCTAGATTCTTCGCTTTTCATAGTAGTACAGTGCGACTAAATAATTCAAATGATTCTGTGCAGCCCATTGGCGTCATCAGATTATCTTGTGAAGAGTTTGTTAATCTCGCTTCAGAGGTTAGTCCTACCCCAAGATTAATCACAGTTGTAATTGCAAAATGTGATTTAGTTATCGGAAGAAGTGGAGAAGGCATTGGCAAAGATGGCTCGGCTACTGCAGGAATTGCGTGTTGAGGGAAGGGAGAGAAGTGGTCAATGTCCATGGGAATCAAGGAAATTACGAATTTTAGATTTCAATGCTACGGACGACGAATTGTGCCGCTTCGAGAATGTTCTCGCCGCTGAGTTGGATAAGCAATTGGAATAGATTCCTGCTAATTTTCATAAACTGGGATACGACAATTGATTTAATGTGTTTGCACAAAAACAATCGATGACAGTGCAAACACACTTAAGAACACATCAAACATAGACCAGTGGAATACATTTCACAATGTGAGCATGGCAATCAAACAGTCTAACATCGCGACAAACACAGAAAAGGCGAACTTATTCCTTCATGCCTGGTTCTACAATTATTTCGATCTCGTTCTTCTTGCTTTCTTCTTCTTCGAATATTCTGACGAATGATGTCTTCTTCTGACAGAATTGGCACATAAAGTCATTTGCTGAAATTATTATAATGTATTTTTTCTTTCACTTTGCTATCGAGACAGGAAAGATGACCACATGAAGTGAATGCAGCTCGAGCAGAGGGATTGGGGGAGAAACAGATGGAGCATGAACGGGAGAAGGATGAAGAGAACTTTCTAAACAGAGAAATTTTAGCTCGGGAGATGAAAATATTTGTGTTCTAACAAGAATTCAAAAGGTCGATCTAGAAATCGAATTTAGGATCAGAAATGGGGCTTCGCACACTTTTCCCTGGGAATTTTCAATGTTTATGACCTTTTTCGCAGATTCTCGATCTGTTCCTTTTCCTCCTCGGTTGAAGTTGGTCTCCATATCTTCTCCGCTCCCTCCTGGGATCGAGGGTAGGGGAGGATCCCTTCACCGATATCTTGAAGTCGCTCCGCGATTACGCGAGGGACCTTCCTGTCCTCATCTTCCAATCCCCGTTCCAGCCGAAGCTCATCGTCCATGGTTCCACGGGTGATCCAAGAAGGAACGATGATAATCCCATCTGATAAAGGGATTATTGGTAAGCCCTATCATGTCCGATTGCAACGATATGCATTGTGAGGGCATTTTTGAGGAAGTGAGGTTCAACTAAATTGGGAGAGGCCAATTTATTAAAGTAAACGAGATGGCGATATATATACCTCTCTTACCTGAACTTCTCGCATTTGATTCCAGAACAGTGACGTCGACAGCATCACTGGATGAGTGAACACGCATGCTTAAGCTTTTCTTCTTTTTTACTTTTTTAAAGTTTAGTAATCTTGGTTGTTGATCGTGTGATGTGTTCAGTGATCAGTGAGCAACAAAACATTCGGTAATAATTATGTGTTCAGTGATCAGTGAGCAACAAAACATTCGGTTATAATTATATTATAAATTGTAACTGATTGGTATGAAATTCAGGAAACATCTCATAATGTAAAACGACACGTGTAGGATTATTAAATTTTTCGAACAACTTTAAACTCCTAGAATAAAATCTCTCTGCGAACCTATAAGTTATGATGTATTCGCAGGAATCATCGGAAGAAGGACGAAATCTAGCGAAGAGGAAGTCGCCTTTCGACTCGTTTGTTAGAAGGAGCAAGTCCCTCCGATCCGAGTACTCCCACATTGGACTCTGACAAAGTGTTGTGGATAACTCTTTTCAGGTTTGTTCATAATATATCTCCTTAGGAGATAGAACAAACCCCTCAGGGTGAAGTTGAGGAATTTTTCTCCATGAGAAATCGGTCAGATTTATTGCCCAGAGCAGACCATAGTTGAAGAAGAATGCTTCTCCTCTCCAAACGACTCCGTTCGAAAATCTGCGATTCAAATGTTATATAATATCTGCAATGAGATGAATGGGGGTTGTCTATGTTGAAGACGAAAGAGCACAATCCATTGTACATTTGTTGTGATCACTTCTTTCAATAACGGCATTGCGAGTTTCTAACTTACAATCCCTCCTGCGGATATCCCCATTCTTTGCACGATGCAACTGCTACCATTTTCTCTCCGACTTTTGTTATTTGCTTAATGTGAGATGGGTGTCCTTCTATGATGTACTGAGCATCTTCGTAGACGAACTTCGACGAGTCATGGCACTTCTGCAAGTATAAGCAATAAACGTGGATCAACTTGAATCACCTGGCTATGTTTGAATGTTAGCAATTTAGACTGAAACAAACCTTGATTGATTGAAAGTAGTTCATGGTAGAGGTCGATTCCTCTCTGCAGAGGAGCTGTGCCATCCTAGAACCTGAGTGAGGAATGAGAAATGAATGAGAGCATTTTTCGAAATTACAAGAATCAACGCTTTAATTTTTAGCGCCAAATTCAAATCTATTCACACTTCAATAAGGAATGCGTCAGGCACAAAATAATGTGGAAATGGGCATGTAAATAGGCAGGTGATAGAAAAAAACAGGTGATGTGTTGACTGTGGTTCTTATTTTTGTAAATGCAAAATCTAAATTTTGAAATTTTTATTTTTTTTCTGTGATTTTGTTCATACGAAGAAGCCATTGCGCCTCTATTGTAGATAACGCAAGATCTCTATCAGAATATGAAGTGTGATTTCGCGAAACGAAGTTTTCATTTATACAAAATTGGTTCACATTTACTAAATGTGAGGAACACCCATTCGCCTGAACAGACATGGACGAGACAGAACGCTTCCAGTTGATGGGTTCTCTGTAAAGCCGATGTCGCTCAAAGTTCGCAAGGATGGCAAGTCAATATGGATGGATGATTTTCGTGCAAAGAGGGAACAACCAAGGAAACAATGTTGACTCTTGTGGAACCAAATCGAATGTTGTATTTACAGTTAGAAATGGTGAACAGGGATGTTTACACAAATGTTTAAACAAATCAAAAAAAATTCCTTGCATAAATCAACAATTTCATTCAAACAGTTTGACTTTTGTACACCGTTTATGCGAGTGGTATTTGACGCTATCTAGTCTTCTTAGAGGAACGGCTTGAGTAGTCTCATGAGTAGTAGATTCTGCAATCGTCATAGAGGAAATAAATAAGAGAATGATTCCAAATTTTGATCTTTGATCTCTCACCATCGGCTAGTCGGTTTGGCCTCCATTCCATTGATACGCACGGCCCTCGCCACTTCGTCGCGGCACTCGAGATCTACCGTAGCCATCAACTTAAGAAGATTATTGATTGATCGTTTCTTTCTACCGTACATTTTCTTCTGCCTTTCTTCTACCGTAGCCTCCTTCGCTCTGCAGCCACTCGTCGCCATTGAAATGGGTGAGAATGAGTGGAGAAGGGGGGGGAGAGGGGAGAGAAAAATCAATGACAACGTAACATCGTTATCTGCACGTAGCAATACTAATGGAGTGATTATGGAAATCGAGCAATCTTTAATGAAACATATTGTTTTCAAAGTTATGTCTGTGAAATATCCAACTATGAAGTAAGGAACACACTTTATTATTTCTTATTGTTCTTTCAATTTCATAGCTATATACGACAGCATATTTGTACATTTATAAGCACTCGGGATAATCTGACTCTCTCCAAACCACTCACTCTCTCGCACTGTCTGACAGGCGAGAGAGCACGCGAAATGGGGAGGGTCACTAGTTTTAGTTCCGCACGGCGCACAGCCGTCAGAATCGACGCAACTCTTCTGAGGTAATACCAGAGATTAGATCAAATACACGGAATGCGATAAAGCAATAGGAGCACACGGGACTAATCGATGGCTACGGTAGTCTACTATCGAGGAATGACTTTCTCATCGATCTGAGAAGACGGAAGCTTGCATAAGGAGACTTAGACGGACCCTGCGTCTTTCTTGGCCTCCTCAATGCAGTCGAACACTGCGTTGCGCAGATGGCTTAAATGTATTTTTATACAATAGATCGACTATTTGTTTGCTTGTTTGCTTCGTTCATCGAAAAAATGGACTTTAACGTGGAGAATGAAACAATTCGCAGAACCGCTCACCGATAAGTCCTCGTCAATTCTCCCATTCCTGTCTTCAAACCGTTGCTGACGTAAGCGATTACTACTTCCTGAATGTAAATACAGAGTTTCAGTCTTAACTTCTTGCTCACTCGAGCTTTAAATCGAGAATACAGAATTTTAAAAATCCAAATGATCCCATTTTCATCCTTTTCAATATTTCTTATCGATTAATATTGATTTGAATGGGATTGAGATATTCAAAACTCGCCTCGTCCAGATCCATCATCACTGTGCTTCCTCCGTAGCCGGGATGCCCGAACAACCAGCGGTTCTAGAATGTTACGAGTGATTTAACCCTATTTGAAGCGCTCAACAATTAAGCTTGAGATAAGCGTGAGATCAAAGCAACTTTTGTAGAATTCAAAAATTAGATTTAGATTTTCAGATAGAGCAAGAGAGCGAAGCTTGTTGTGAAAGATGAGTTTTTCTCCAGTTCATTTCAATCTCGGCAATCTATCGTCGAGTGCAATCACTCACCCCTCCGAGTGGGTGTCGTTCGTAGAGGAATCCGTGGCCCTTCGGCAGAGGTGCCAACACGATCTCATCGAAGGAGAAGCCGACCTGCGGCTCCCGCAGACGTTCCAGCAGGTCCTGAGAGGCATGTTTAAAGCCTTAGTTATTTCGGTGCGCTACAACGCAAGGCTGTTCGAGAGAAAGAGTGAACTTAAGCCCTATATGAAGGACTTTAGATTATTGTAATCGATCGATAACTACCTTGGAGATGAGCTCTCCTTGCAGCATCAGATTGAAGAGACGTGCGAGGTCGCGAGCCTACAATCGATACTTGATCAAATTCTATTCTGTATTCACTCTAACTATGTCGCTTCTTTGTCAGTTATGCTGCAGACCATAAAAATAAGCACATCATCGATAGATAGACATTGTAATCATCCAACTGCCGTACCTTGCCAATACCGAGTGCAGCGACCTGCTCCATTGCGTGCAGCTCGGGGTCGTTGAATGTGTTCACCTCCTGCGAGGAAGATTACGGTAAGTATTGATTGATTACGGTAGTCATTTATCGATTACCTGCTCTAGCTTGAACCACTGTGGATTCGTTCGGACCTTCCTGCCGATTTCGCGGGGCGCGTTGAAGATACCGAGAACGATGAGCACTCTGCAGGACATTTTTTTTGCAAAAATTCGCACTTCTCTCCGAGTGTCAGATTGTCATTTAGTTATGGCATCGTATTATCATGTTTCCAATGCATCTGTATCATATATTTTGGATTCTCCAATTTTATCGCATGACCAAGTATTGATTTTGAAAGACGTTGTAATCTAGAGAGCGAGTCTCATGTTTTATGATAATACCGCTTGGAAAGTGATCAAAACCAGTATCCACACAGAGGAAAGACCAACCTGGGATCGTGAATAATTTCTCTCAGGAGGTGCATCTTAGTGGGCATCGAGAGTCGCGAGACGGTGTGCTCCTCCGAGGGATCCAGACCGATGTGGAAGTCGATACCTGTACGAAGTTTGTTGAATTTTCTGGAGTCATTGGAGTTTAAAAATCACATTATGAAGAGTAAGCACCACTACAGAATCTCAATGACTCAGCATGGAAGTATGCACTCTTTTCATTTTGCGAACTTAGACTGATAGGCGAGGGAAATGCAGTATCAGCAGAGCCAGTTTTTGTGATGTCATCCCTAATTCTGAGCCCTTTCGAAATGTCACTAATCGATGATCGATCAAAAATCAATTAACTACCGTATTTCTCGGCGACCTCCTCGCGGAAGAAAACGCCCACCTGCAAGGACCAAAATGATTAAGAGACCAACGAGCATCCGTTATCCGGAATCTACGTGGAATTTCCAAACAAATGAGCAGGTAGATCAAAGATCACTCACCGATCGATGAGCAGGATCCGCTCTTCTCACAATCTGATCGACCAACCAGCCGTAAGTGATCGCATGATACCTTTAAATTATTTGCTTCCCTGTCGATAGAACTGATCGATATTCTCATCGAGCAATCGTCCTTATTGGTGATATGAAACACATTATTCGTTCACCAGTTACATTTCAAAACGGCTCATTAGTGAATATGTTTCAACATTAGCCTAAGAGAGGTGTGAAACTTGAGATAACAATGTTCCCTTTCTTTCGTTTGTTTCACTATAAAACATAGTAATCATTAATTATTGGTGTTCCAAGTGCCCGAAACGAACCCGCTCTTGGTGCCTGGTTCCCAGTTTGGTTTCTGCTTGGCTATCGCTTCGGCCATTCTCTCCGGATCCGCAGCGAGATCGCGAGTGATCGGCTCGTCGAGCGCGGCCAGACCAGCCTGGAAAAGGTGATCTTTGATCTCTGGTCCAATACTTCCATTATCAGGATACGGCTAAGTTCAGCGCAAGTGACTGATGTCAAATTTTTGTGAAAGTCTATTAGAAAGGTGAGCGCGAGTTGAGTTTCAAACTTAATTTAAATGAACCCGAAATCTATTTCTACAATTCCTTCGATGCCGCTCACGAATCGAATCAAAACTAAACAAACTTCTTAGAGACATCGTGGTTCTCATTCGACCAATTACGGCACTAGGTCGGATGAGAACTATGACGTAATGCCGCCTTTTACAGATCAAAGGCGGCATGACGTCATCATTCTCATATGCCCTGGTACCCATCATAGATATAGCTCACCTGATGGCTCATGATGCACTCTATGGTCACGTTCTCCTTTCCGTTCTGCGCGAACTCCGGCCAGTAATCAGCCATACGATCCTCGTATCTGAATCGATTTTTTTTAAATATTACATTCAGCAATAAAGTTTGTGTGGCTACACATTGATAAGTCACTGGCACACCATTTCCCTGGTTTATCCATTCAGCTCGTTTGAAAATCAAAGATACAGAGCATTCGTGCTCGTCAATTTGTCATCGTATCGGTATCTCAACAACCACCTGATATGCCCACGATCCACTAGCATCGCCACACACAGCGCGCCCACTGCCTGCAATGTGAGCTTTGAACTTTGCTTATCCCATCTCTTTAAACCGTAACTCTAATTCCATATCTGAATAAAAGAACCAAACCTTGGTGGTTGAGAACACAACGGTCCTCGTCTGATTCGTCCAAAGGCGACCAGAAGCACGATCGGCGAAGCCTCCCTGAGATTTTTGTTAATTAGTATTTTTTTGTTGTTAATTACTATTTTTGTAAAAAAGGAAATGTGTTAATTAGTGACCTTTTGCAATCGCATGCATCGTTCATGCAGCAGCTCTTGCGTGATGAAATTATCGTGAAACATAACTTTCCGCGAGAAACAATTCTAAAATGTTGCCCGTGGAAAAGCTATGTTTCACGATAATTATATCTCGCCGGAACTGCTTCGCGAACGATATTTCATTCATTTCAACGTTAGTATACAAAAAATAAGCATTTTGAGTGGCAGTGGTGCTGTCGGCAGCTCCCCAACGGCCTTCTGTCCGTCTAATCTCACACTCAGATAGCGTATTCGCTCTCGAGCAATGGTCGCGCTCTCTCCATATCATACAGTCTCTTGCTCACTCTGATCAACGACAGAGCGTGTGGTTTGGAGAGAGTCAGACCATTTTTTTCATACTCACCTGCAGATCCACCACCAGCTTCCCCTTGTGGTAGACAGCGACTGCTGCGCCCTCGCGCTCCCATCCATCGTGGAAGTTGCGTCTGTTAATTATTTGTTAAATAGTTAATTAATTATATTAATTGTGTGTTAAATTGATCAAATCTGCCCAAAACGAGCGCGATGCTTCCCCCCGCGCGGATTACGCAACGGAGCAAATCACGCGTGCTATCTACCAGTTACGCCATCATTTCGATAACTGGATCGAGATTCAGCCCTCTACTCAACCCTTCGTTTCTCTGCTACCCGAAATAGCACGCCGAACTAGGAGAGCGCTTCTCCGGTAGTCTATAATCGCATATTATCCGGTGTTTTGGAGCGAATCTGGGCAATCCTTTGGCATTTGCATCTGCCAGGGAAAGGTTCGGAATGAGGAAAGAGAGCTGGTGCCATCAATCATTTTCTCGCATTCGCTCGACCTTGCCAAAGCTAATAGCTCCGATTAGCTTTGGCAAGGTCGAGCGAATGCGAGAAAATGCCTACATTTTTTTACGCGAATGATGCCTACATTTATTTCACCAATTTTATTAATTCTTGATTCTTACGTCCCCCTCTCTAGGCCCTCTGAGCTCTCCAAATATCCCAAGAATGTTAGGATTTTATATGGCAAAAGCCATAATTTAGCTCGTATCGCTCCTAACAGTGTAGCATCAATTCGATGCATAATCGTTTCAAGTCTGCGCTTAATCGTTTTCATTGTTACATAGAGAGTAAAATCGTAGCCTCTTCGAATTCCAAATCCTTTTATCAATTTTGTAGTGGTAAACTGAGCTCCCCTAAACTTACTCCCTCCGCGATAATAGATAATTCTGGTACTACTCTTCTTACTAATGATGATAAGTGTGTTGCCTTTTCTCAGTTTTTCTCTTCTGTTTTCTCCCACCCAATAAATTGTCCTCTCCCGCTCCTTACACCATCTCTTACGTTTGACCTCCCAACTATTTCCCACCTAGATATTTTATGTGCATTTCGTAGTCTATCACCTAAAGTTAATATTACTCCTGATAATATTCCCAGCATCGTCTTTTCTAAATGCAAATTATCCCTCCTTTCTCCCCTCTCTATTATATATAATAAGTCCCTTCTTACCTGCGATGTCCCTATCTTATGGAAACAAGCTTTGGTCAAACCCATTCCAAAGAAAACCAGTAACTCCATATCAGACTTTCGGCCTATCTCGCTCACTTCCTCTGTATGCAAAGTTTTTGAGAAAATACTTATCGAGAAGATCACCACTTTTCTAGATGTAAATAACCTCTTTGATCCACGACAATCAGGACTTCGTAATAGTAGATCCACCTCCTCGAATCTTGCTGAAATCTTTTCCCATTATCTTAGAATCTCTAAAAATGGTTCCCCATTTGATACTGTGTATATTGATTTTAAGAAAGCGTTCGATAGCATAGACCATAGGCTATTGTTATTCAAATTGTCCCAGTTAGGCATCTCTGACCACCTTGTATCGTGGTTTCATTCCTACCTTTCCAACAGAACCCAATCCGTTTTTATAGACTCATCTATTTCTCCCCCTCTCCTTATGAGATCGGGAGTTCCGCAGGGATCCTGCTTAGGTCCTCTCCTCTTCATTCTATTTATTAATGATATTAGTTCCCAATTCCCAATGACCATTCACTATTCCGTGTATGCAGATGACCTCAAATTGTATGCTGAAGTGCCCAAATATTCTGACGATCTTCAAAATGCATTAGACTCGGTCTCCTCTTGGTCCTCTCAATGGAATTTAGGTATCTCTGAGACCAAATGTCATATTGTACATTTCGGCTTGCATAATCCCCGTAGATCGTACTTTATTAATGGGGTTCTCCTCAATGAGCCCACTGTAAAAGAGAAGAATGTAACAAAAGTAATCGTTAAAGACTTAGGTGTCCATTTCTCCCCCAATCTCTCTTTCTCTTATCATATACAAAAGATTGTTGCTAAGGCCCGCTCCAAAATTAACCTCATGTTTAAGTCATTTCATAGTAAATGCCCCACCATTTACAAGAAAGCCTATACAACATTTGTTCTTCCTAACCTTGAATATTGTTCAGTTATTTGGAACCCATCCCATTCTGTCGAATTGACTAAGGAACTCGAAAAAGTACAACGTGACTTCTCTCGTAGGCTTTACTCCCGGTGCGTTCTTCCTCATGTACCTTATTTTGAACGAATGCAATTTCTTGAATTAACAACTCTTGAAAGCCGTAGAACCGTAACCGATATTGTGTTCCTTCATTCCATTCTACACAGTCGCTATTTACTTGACTTTTCTTCTCTTCTTATCCCTGCCCCTCTCACCCGCCCTCTCCGTAATGGTCACCCTCTTCGAATAACCTTACCCTTTATCCCTCCGAAGTCGTATTCCACACTCGTATCTAGATCCATTTCCTTTTGGAATTCTCTTACCACAGATTTTGTTGTTCTCCCACATAATTCCTTCCGTTCTCTCATCTCCTCACAGCCCCCTCTATCATTTCCCAAATCCGTTATCCATAATTGGCTACATCAATGAGAACCCACCCCTTCCCTTCTATACCCTTGCTGCAAGCAAACCCGATTCGACCACATCGACGGACTTCCGTTTTTCGACACCATTCTACAATGATATCTTGAATATTCCCACATGAACGGAATAAATAATTGAATTGAATTGAATTGAATTGAATTGATTGCCACTCGGATCGCTTTCCTCCTTCTTGCCTAATCTCTGATCACCGAGAGATCACGTGGTTTGAAGAGAGTCTTCATTGCTACCCTCGAAAGGCAAACGATGCGTAAGCTTTACAAGACGATTGTGGCACGATTTATCGCTATTGTAGGGATGAAGAACAACTCAGGAAGCGTGATTGGCTTTCGCTTTCCTTTCAGGAGAAAGGCGATTGGGAATGTTTCTTTCATCTCCCATCACTTTGAGGTGATTGAAAGCGCGTCAAAGAGGCAGGCACATTTGAAAAGTTTAATGGTTTCTGCAGTTTCCCTGTTTTCAAACGAGAAAATCGTGGTCATTGTTAGCAATTAACTCGCATCAATCAAACCGTCACGAAAACTGCTTCCTACTACTTTGTTTTCTCTTACTCATTGCATTGTTCGTAATTGCGGGGGGAAAGTCACCCCGAGGGCGCAAAAAGACTTGATATGTTTCTAATCGGAGCGTTAAATTTGGTTTGACAGTGCCTATATTTTTCTTAGCATGGCTTCGGAACAAGCACTTTAAATGTTTCAGTGTGTCTAATACATAGTTGCCCAGAGGTAGCGCGGCTTGCCCACCCCCCTGCCACCCATGAGCCCAGGTTTATGGTTTTTACCTTTTACCCCTGCCGAGGCAGCGGCGTGGGCAACTGTGGTCTAATACCACGAAGACACTTTTTCCCTTCAATAATGGAATTGCCCTCCATGTCGAATAAAGCACTTTCCCTTTTCTTCACATCCATTATACGTTGCGTCAAGCTTTCGATTATCACTAGCGTTGCACTAGCCATCAGTCATTTGATTTTCGGCGTACCGAAGTGCTCTTATCAATGACATAAGGCTAGAGAAGTCACACTATGATTCCCACTTTTGATTCTGGCAGCCCCTAATCAGCTCACTCCTGCGTAGTTTACTGCCGTTTCCAGCACTCGCGCTTATCATCGTTTCATACCAGAGTGAGAGAGAGAAAGAGAATAGAGTGAGAGGCTCCACAGATAATGGGTTCTGGATCTCTGCATTCATCCTTATCTATGAGAAGCGAGAGAGCATGCGAGATAGATAGAGTCAAACTGTCTACTCACTTGAAGACCTTGGAGACCTTCTCGAATGCGGGCGCAACGAAGCCTGCAGAGTTCAAAGATTAAACTATATAGGCCAGGGATCAGACTACAAAGATCAGACTGCAAACCTTCTAAATTGTCGATTCTCGTCATTCCTCCAGCCTGCCACTCAACAATAGAGTAGAGTAGTGCAGCGACGATGGCTAGCTTGGCAGCAGTTACTCTATTGGCGATGAGCCAATCGATTGTCGAGACGGGGGCGGAACTTCGTGACCCCGCCCCCTTTTTTCGAAGCTCCGCCTCCTCGCCCACGAGCCGTGATGATGACTGCTGCATCATCCGAAGAACCGGAAATCACAGGAGTTGCGGATTAGCGATTCGTAATTGTCGGATATAAGTATGTGTGTGTTTGCAGGAATGGCAGGGAACGAGTTATGAGAGTGGGGGAGGGAAAGTGAGGGGAAAGCGCTAAACAAGGGAAAGGGAGAGGGAGAGGTCAGGGGAGGGCAGAGTTCAGGATCACGAAAAAGGGAGCAGTCAAGATTGTGATTTTCTTGTGTCCAGAGAGGGAGGAAATAATCAGGAGGAACTGCCATGAATAATCTTTAAATGCTTAGTGAAACATAGCTGTAAATGGCGAGTAAATTCCATTTCTTTAGGATTCTGATCAGCTCCTGTTATTGAGCACAATCGGTTTTTACTAAAATGATAATGAGCATCTACACTAATTTAAGTAACGATGTTACAACAGAATTTTTTTTTTTTTTTAAACCATATGTCCACAGACGATCGAATGACAACCCCAATGCCTTTCAACCTTTGAAAACTGCTTGAAACACAACCGGACAAAGTGCAGCGAACAAACGAACAACAGGTCACTCTCTTAAGTTCAAATGATCTCTCACCCTGACTGACAAGACGATAACGAGTGGCAGATGGAGTGAGGGTTAATGACAAATCGGTTCTGTCTTGGTTCAGCATCATTGGTGCTTTTCACGTGAAGGGTACGAGGAAAAACGCTCTAGTTGTGATGGCAACGAACGAAAGGAAAATGCCGCTTTGGTGACTGGAATCCAAGGAAATAATGGAGAAAAAATTCAAGCAAATTCAAGCACATGCAGTCAGGAGAAGGGACGACTGCGCGAGGGATTGCTCTCATAGTCCTGCGTGCTATCTCACTGAGCTGATCGGCGAGAGATAAGACAAAATGAAGAGACGATTTTGCGACGCCTCCACAGTCTGGAGAGGCGCCTATTGCGCGTGGAAAAATGAAGCAACAAGGAGAAAATAGAGCGCCCAATCGGAATTCGCAATCTGGTAGATCAAAGAGGCGATCGGAGCGTCGCTCTCTTCATTCCGCATGCTCTCTCGCTCGTGATGTAGAGCATCGAATGAAGAGGAGGAAGAGAAGAAAGGGAGAGGAACGGCATATTGTTCGATATTGTTAGCGTCGCGCATCCTTAGCACGCCACGTGTGTTCCGTTCGCGGCAAGAAGTGGATCGGACCGGCGGCATGAATAGATAGAACGGTCTCTCCATGAAACGTGATCTATCGCAGTTGAGAATGAGAGATAGGAGGAAATGGAGAGACATGAGATGCAGTGGCATGAGACCGCTGGCTACTTTCAAAGGTAAAAGTAAAAAGGTAAAGGTGCCCCAAGTCAAGCGATTTTTACAATCGTCAATAGACGACTACGCTAGGTGGAGTAGTACGATGAGATGCAAAATATGATAGCTTCATTCAAAATGTGATAGCTTCTTCCCATACCCTCTCAAACCTCAATCGTGGATTAGGCAAATCGTAGTACATTTGCATATGGAAAAGCGGATCTCTCGTTCCATCTAGCGAAACTGTGATAGAATTGTGCACGGAGCATGGACAAACGAAATGGATAGTACGGGAAAGCAGGTGTTGGGAAGAGGGAGAACTGACGCAAACACATGCGCATAAGCGATGGGAGGAGGAAGGAGGGATGCAAAAAGGATTGCCTAGCCGTACAAGGCCCTTCTCGCCTCGAGGCAGAGTAAAGTTGCGCTGATCGTCTCTTCATTTTCCCTGCTCTCTCGTCGATCAGAGATACGAGATAGTGTGTGCAGGTTCGAGAGAGGCAGTGGCAAAGTCTCGGACGAGACCTTGTCCGTTGTAAGGCAGATTGGTTTTGAGCCAGGAACGGATCTGCCCGTTATGATTTCTTAGCAGATCGAAGGCAAAAGAAACATGAGAGGGAAAAGGATTCATTCGTAATTACCCTCTTTCATTGCGCTGCGCAAAAGGTGTGGAATGGGATGAGTTTCACGACTACTTAACACATGTATCACGAGTCAGTGGATGAAAAATTACCGCCCCGGGAACATTTTCAAAAAAAATGTTCCTGATTTCACCCATATTATAGTTTTTGAATATCTTAGACCCAAGTTTTCGAAAAATATGGGTCATAGGTCCCAGAGCCGGCTTTTATGAATTTTCCGGTTTTGCACCCGGCTACGCTGTATTTCAGCTCACAGACGAGCTAGAGAGATGGCACTGGGCTCAAAATGTTCGGAAAATTATTTCCAGAAACTTTTCTGCTGAAAGTATTTTTGAAAACTCGGAAAGAAAAACGTTATGCCCAAAAAATCGTTTTTCTATGCAGAAAACAATTTTTTTCTCTACCTAGAGGTGGCCTTGTCATGGATTTTCTTTTCAAAAATAGTAAGTAGAAGTCATTAGGTACACATCAAAAATACTTTCGAAAAACTCAACCATGCCTTCAATGTGGATGTTTTTGGTCAAGCATTAAAAATTTGAAAAGTTTGAAAATTCAATTTTTCCTAATCTCCACCAATTCTTTCTCTTGGACTTGAAATAGTGTTAGAACTTCGTTTACAGCAACAAAATCACGCTTACATTGTTTGTGGACAATTACAAGTGAGAACGGCGAAAATGTTCCCGCGCACCTCCACTGACTCGTGATACACGTGTTAAATTGGTTCTGATTCGGGCTTTTGTGATCTCACTCCCAGAGTTTGTGGAAAATCAATAAAATTAATTATCGAGAAGAGTAAAATTCAGGTTGTCAAGTTGATCAAAGCAAAACACAAGTAGATGGGGGTAGAGAGCACTCGAGGTAGATTAAGAGCGGATCTAATCGAGAAAGAGCGGTTATGGTAGTGATCTGGTTACCGCGGGAGTTAGAGTGCATCAAACAAGCAGATTTGGAAGAATCAGTGAGCGATGGTTGCAATACTCTCTACACTCCAAGTCGGGTAGAGTTAGAGAGTATGCGAAATGAGGAGAGTGAAACAATAGGTGGGGGTGTTTTGATTGTGTTTTGACGGTTTGACTGAAGAAACAATCAAACAGCGAGGTGAAACGAAGGAAGGAATCTCTTCCATTCGCGCACACTTTCGTAGTCTGATGAAGGGGGGGGGGGGAATAGATGGAGTGAGGGAGTGAGAGCGACTCCATTGTCGGGAGATGATTCCATCTCTTATCACTAACTATGCGAAACTTCTTATCAAGCCGGTGATCTCTGGTCCCTCTCCAATTCACGTGCTATCTCGTATCTCTGACCTGCGAGGGAACAAGGAAGTGGCTGGAGTACCACTCCGTGTTGGTCATCCCAACAGTTGACCGGTGAGTCAGGGGAGATAGCAGTAATGGTTCCATTTTATTGTTGATCTACTCTCTTCATTTCGCGTTACCTCTCGCTCTCACTCTGACCCGTGCGTGAGTGTATGAAACAAGGATGTGTGCTGATTCGTCAACACTGGTCCATATCTTGCCAATTCCAGTGTCATGGTCCGTAGCCGAAAGAACAATGAAATGAGTCAGACCATTACTAGGCGTGATAGGCATTTATCGAGGTGTTCTACGATAGACGGTGGATTACTTGTGGGCTTACCAGTAGAGATTTTATGTGAATTCGAGGGCAGTAAGAGTATAAAGCGAGAAACTATGTGATCTTACTCTAGCACTAGGAGAATATGGTTCTCCTCAAACATATTTAGTCTAGCGGACGAAATAGCAGGTAAGATGAAGAGAGTGGGTTGTCTAGAACAGCGAAAGGTGTCTGAGCGGGCCATGGTAGCTCTGGCCGATGAATTCGCCGATGATGGGAAGACGATCGGATCCGAAGTAGACCTCGCTTCCACCACCCGCCTTGTTCACCTGAATCCACGGAAGGCCGAACGCCTGAAAATTAATATTTTCACTCATTAATTAACAATTTTGTTATTTTCGTAATGTGCTGCAGGCTGTTTTAGAAAGTAGGAAGCTCTATAACTGATCAGGCACGCGGGAACACTAGAAAATGATGGAGCGCACTCTTCTCTCGCCCTCTCTCCTCTCAATATTACACCCACTGCCTCTCTCAATATTGACGAGAGGTGCACACGCGCCCAGATATACGCAGTTTTTCTCTCGAAGCACGTATGCCCGGTTAGCTCAGTCGGTAGAGCACCAGACTCTTAATCTGGCTGTCGCGGTTCGTGCCCCGCATCGGGCTGGCATATCTTTTTGTCTTCACTAACGTAACATGTCGATTTATTTGATGTTCAGTTACATTTAAAGAAATTTTCGTGATATTTGTATAGCGAACTCACTCCAATGTCCTGTGCTTCCTTGGTATTCTTCTTCAGTTGGTCTTTGATCTCTGGCGTATGAATCTTGTCCATCAGATCGTCTGGCTTGTCCACCATCGCCCTCTTGAGACACTGCAAGTGGTCGATAATTGTGATTAAACCGTCGATTTCGAATTATACTTTTTGCATTTAGATGAAACGTCGAAAGTATTGCTAGATTTCGGTGTCACCAAACTTTGAATTACACGTGAAACTCAACAGTCGACTCATGTTGTGCATTGTTCTCATGCAGAGTCGAATTCGACTCTTCATCGAATACTATTGGGGTGTCCGGAAAGTTCGTATAATGCTTCGGAAAAAAGTCAGTTCGCGATCAAATGCAGTGATTGCGCAATCTGTTTGTCAACAATGTATTGCATCATTCTGACGTTGAGTAGTGAGAGGATTTAATCAGTCTCCTAGTTGCTACATTGATTCTTGTGATGGACTCCCATCTCTACCTCCGAGCAGTTTTACTTCATTACTACCGTCTTGGCCGATCCGTGAAGGAGGTCCACTCTGCCCTGGCCCAGTCGGAAGGAGCTGACGCCCCCTCCATACCCTTCTGCTATAAGTGGTTCTCCCGCTTCAAGAAAGGGGAGTTTGGTCTCGATGATCAACCCCGCTCTGGACGCCCTCCCTCCCTCGATCAGCCTCTCGTTCTCCGCACACTGAAGCGCAAGCCCATGGCCAGTGTGCGTGAGTTGAAGAAGGATACTGGTACTCCCAGATCAAGGGTGTCCGATATCCTCCATCGATCTGGGAAGAAGCCGAAACTCCCACAAGTGATTCCCCATGACCTCTCCCCCGAACAGCTGAAAAATCGTGTTCAAGTCTGTCGGGAATTACTCCATCGTAGATCCAATCTTCGATGGGTCAATTCCATCATCGCTACAGATGAGAAGTGGATCACGTACGATAACCCTGTGAGGAGACTGCAATGGGTGGATGCAGATGAGAAGCCCACGCCCGTCCCGAAGAAGGAAGAGCACGGAAAGAAGGAACTCCTCTGCTTCTTCTTCTCAGTGCTCGGTCCCATCTACTGGGAGATCCTCGCCCCGGCACCAGCATTAATGCCGACCTCTTCTCTGAACAACTGCAAGATGTCGCGATCAGAGTCCCTCCCAGACTCCTGAACCAGGGCAAAATTCTTCTTCTGATGGACAATGCTCGCCCACATCGAGCGAAGATGACCCAGAAGAAAATAGACGAGCTGAAGATCGAGAGGATTCCCCATCCACCGTATTCCCCGGATCTCTCCCCATGCGACTACCACTGCTTCCGCTCTCTCTCTGACTTCTGCAAAGGAAAAAAGTTCAAGAATCGAGATGAAGTTGTGAGGGCTTTCGTGAACTGGGCGGTCTCGAAGAAACCCGCATTCTGGAAGAGAGGAATCGAGACCCTGCCCAATCGCTGGAGGGAGGTAGTGAGAAAGAAGGGGGCATACATTGGTCACTGAGAATTGTAAAGCATTGAGTAAAAAATAAAAACAAAAAATTATACGAACTTTCCGGACACCCCAATATTTACTGTTTTGACCCTTCAACTCGGTGCGGAAATACAGTGGCATTTTTAAATCTCTTAATTCCAACCCTCCCAATCTGCAAGACTAGCGAGAGAGTGCGTAAAATGGAGAGAGTCAGACTACGAAATACCCACCTCTCTCAGATCCGCATCGCTCTTCACCTCCTTGTTGTCGATCCAGAACCGATCGAAGAGCTGGCGAGACACTTCTTCAGCCTGCACAAGCTCCGCCCCTTTTCCGCATGCTCCGCCTTTTTCCCTACCTTATCGGGACGCAGTTTCTGGGTGGCAAGAATGAGGCGGCATGCGTCCACAGTGTTCGCCGTCATCACGAACGATTCGAAGTTCTTCAATTGGGACATAAGCGTGGAAATATCAACGCAACAACATCTTTCTACGGCTCGGTTTACGGTTCGCCTGGTCAGCATTACTGGTTCAATTATCGAGATCACTATGAATTGTGTTTCAGATATTGCACGAGAGGAAGCGAGGATAGTTTGTCGATACTGTTCTTGCATTTTTTTTGGATAATGAACAAAATAGAATGATTTTTTTCATGAAAGAGCGATTGTCCAATGAAGCATAATATCATAAAATCGATAATATCAATGAAATGAACAAACCTTGGGCACATTCATCGGGATTCCAAAGTGACGCGAGATCATCTGCAGCTCCTTGGCCATGTAGTTAGCCTGACAAGAGGTCAATGGGCAACGATCAAAGAACAACCTGCATCGACAGACCATTTTGTTGGTCTCTGTGCTACTTATCAGTGGCTACAGTCATTACCGACAAAGATCGAATTAGAAGATTCGTAAACATTTGAGAAAAACCAAAGGTCAAAGATCGAACCTTGGCCTCGCAACTCTTCACGGGCGGGGTGTTGCCGACATCCTGAACATCGCTTTATTGATCAATATACTTTTCTTATTACTGTTTCCTACTTTGAACAGTCCGCCGAGGCAGATGGGCTTGAGGACGACGTCGATCGGCCACACGACACGGTAGCGAAGCAGGCACTGAAGGATTCGAAGAAGAAATTAATTTGAGCTCTTTTTACGGTGTTTAGGGGCCCGAATACGGAGTAGACTAGAAGGACTTGAACGATTTCCTTCGAGGTTTACAGATGTGTTTCAATTGTATCATATGAGATTTGAAATAACGAAATTGGTATTTTCTCTGCTTGTGCTATGAAATAAAAAATTGACCTCGAAGCCGATGAATGAGTAAGGCGAGATGATATCATAGTAGAGCTTGATTATGTGGTTGCGCGACATTTCCCAGGCTGAAAAGTGAATTTCTGAGAGGAAGTGGACTGAACACATGGGTGCCAGAGCCGAAACACGACGGAAAATCAGGCGGCCAGTGGAAGAGAATAGACGGCCGAGGCCGAGGGAAGCTCGAGGTAAACAAGAGAGAGGCGCCTAGACACAGAGGCATTGTGAGAGAGGACAGAAGAGAAGGGAGACGAGAGAATGTGGCATATTGAGAGAGCAGAGAGGGGCAGAGCGAGAGGCAGAGAGTGTGGAATAGTGAGAGGAATGTGTGGATCCAGAGAAAGATGGGAACGACACAATAAATGTGTGGATGCGCGCGAAATTCTCTGCTCTGTCCTCGCTAATCTTCGTTCGCTTGTTTGTTTGTTGTCCTTCGTTAAGGCCTCATAATTAGCCATCGAATGTTTCATTGAATTTGCGTGATTTAGTACTTACAATGAGACTGAGACTTTGCTCAATTCTTCTTACATAGTAGTTTGGCCTTATTCCTTTGATTAACAGGTTTTATTTCCAGAAACATTGGTTGAAAGGGAAATTACGGTATTTCAAAGGCAGTCCTCAATTACTTTTCAAATAAATCAGAGCGCGATTCGATTTCGAGTGGAGCAGACTTTGGGTCAGATTTACTATTCAGTTTTGTTGACAATGCAAGTTTACTTTTTTCGCGTGTGTTTTGCCTAGTATATGCTAGGAAGTGGCATATGTTTCGATTTATTTGCTTCAACTGTCTACATTGAATGCATCAGCGCTGCCACAGTGCATTCTCTAACTGCTCCACCTCTAAACATGCCGTGACTAGGCTTCCAACGTCATTCAATTGCTCCGCCACAGGGAATCTATGTGATCTACCGGTCTAACGTTTCCTAATCGGATACTTCCTCTTATACTTCATTTCATTACTTCGCTAATCATATTTCTTTCGCTCTTTCATATTTTTTGCTCGAATACATTCCATTTGTGCTGTGTCAAAGGTCAACATCGCCCTCATTCTCAGCGATGTCCACTCAACGCAAGCGTAAGTGTGCCCGTTGCGGCGCGCAATCGGCCACCGTCCGATCCTTTCCCTCCAATGCGAAGGCGTACCATCAACGACTGTGGGTGAACTCGCTGGACACCTTGACGAGTATTGCCAGCAGACGGGGCGAGTTCACGTTGGGCTCTCCGAGCAGAGTCT
Organism: Pristionchus mayeri; assembly: GCA_036245805.1. NCBI lineage: Eukaryota > Metazoa > Nematoda > Chromadorea > Rhabditida > Neodiplogasteridae > Pristionchus > Pristionchus mayeri. The sequence goes on from BTRK01000002.1 coordinate 15,052,256, forward strand.
GATTGTCAGCCTGAAATCCGGGTTTCCTTTCAAAATATCAAAATATCATAATTCATAATTTGACAACTACTTGTATCGCAATCAGTGTTTGTTGCTTGACATTTGTCAATCGGACTTGATAATACTGTTCAAATATTGTCTGGACGGAAAAATGCCGAAGTCCTCAGCCCTGAGGTCATGGAATGAATGGGAGGCGCACCTCGATGAGGTCAGCGATGAATCCGTAGACGTGAATGCCCTCTTCGAACTGCACCGTGATGGGCAGGAAGTCGAGAAGCTTCGTGAGTATCTGTAAATATTCATTGATCAAGACACGGAACATGTCCAAGTTAGGTTCAGTTGTTCGTACCCTTCTGGGGATCCTGCTCTTTTGTATCACAAAAACAATGGCAAAAGTTTATGAACAGTGATGTAAATCCTTGAATGTTTTCATATGAGTCTCACATTCGTGTATTTCTCGCGTCCGATCGTTTCTCTGGAGTTCTTGAGTATCTTGCAGATACTCGAGATTCCATTGTCCGTAGCCGCCTTGAACTGCTCCGTTCTTGCATCAGGAAGGGCGCACATGTCACAGAGCGCTTCGAGAGACTGGAGAGACAGCAGACGCCACTCGGAACGGATACTCTTCTGCAATTGCTTAAATCCTTATATTTTGATGTAGTCATTTGATTTCGGTCAAAGTGTATGATGTACAAAAATCTCGCAAAATAAAGACTGTTTGAAATGAAGAATTCAACTGACAGTCATGTCTCCGAAGATGTAAGCAGCCGTTTAGCGGGATTTGGCGTTAGCCTCTTGGAGTGCATCGAAGAGCAGAGGAACTATCAGTGGCTGATAGTGAGCAGCCAACTGAAAGGAGGACTTCTTCCAATTTGATTGAAATTGGCAATCAATCAACGGTTATTAAGTAGCAATTTACAATTAATTACATAATAAGTACGCTTCCCTTACATCGAATCGAACGAGGAAAGAGACCACGGAGATTCCCCAGTACTTGTCAATGGAAGAGTCGATGAGAGGGAAGAGGAGAGGAATGGCCGGATGGAGATACTGGCAGAAGGAAGGTCCCTTCATCTGCAGATTATCTTGTGAAGGCCAGAATTATACCCATTTCTCGTTTGATGTCAGCGAAATTTGAAATGTAATATTGTTGTTAATATTGCAAGATGAAATTAGCGTTTACCAGGAACAATCTCTCCATGAGAACTGCATTCTGTTCGAGAACATTAGTCCTTTCCCCTCTCCCGATCAGTTGCTCCTTTATTCTCTTCTCTTCTTCCATTTGCTCCTTTATCATCAATCCAATTTCGTACATCTGATCGACAGTCACTCCCTAAAATTACAATCGATATTTTTCGTTAAATATGCAGTTTGCATTACGCTTTTACTAATATTCAAAATTTCTAATTTCAAAATATCCTCACCTTTCTTCCCACTAACTCGATGCAGTCTTCGACAGCTTTGATGTAGTGAGGAGTGAGTTCTCTCCTCGGATCTTCCTTGATGAGACTCTTGAGTGTCTTCCAGTATTCCCTCCACTGCACTCTCATCGCCTCGATTCCATTCTGCTGCTGCAGTAGAGAGTGCAGCAGGAAGGGCTGCAGTTGCTGCACGGGTCACTTCCACTCCTTCTACCCCGTCGCTCAATTGGAGAGTCGAGAGAATCGCAGTGGAGATCTCATCAGAGTGAGGTGCGAATAACTCTGCAAGTGGAATGCTCAGGAATCAAGTCCTAATTCAACAGCACATGACACTATCCAAAATCACGCATGTTATATTTGATGAAAGGTGTGAGTAGAATACTACGGACCTCGATACTTGGGCGACCATTCAACGATAAACTCGATACATTTCTTCTTTACGCTGAGGCATTGGTCGTACTTCATACAAGACACTGAAATACTCAGATGGAAAAGTGGCCAATAATCATAGAATTATTCCTGTATACGTTGAACATCCTAACCTCAAACACCGTAACTACTATACTCAATGGTCCCTGCCCGTATCAGCGTGGCTTTATCGAAGTGCAGATACGTATTTTGGCCCACCCCTCTCCCTTTCTCTTCTACTCCATTCATTTCTGGAAATCTCTTCCTGATTTTTGGTACCTTTGGAATGGGAAGGGCTGAGAATTGGCGAGGATTGGTGTGGGACAAGTATCCAAGAAGTGCCGAAGTGTCATCGACAGACTCACCTCCAGATTTGAGTGCTCGCATGCACATATCCCTGAGTGCAATGAGCAACTGAGTGCAATCGCTTCCCATCAACTTGCACAGTAGCAGCATACTCTCGAGAATCGAGCAGAAGAAGTAGTCCGAAGCTTTGAGAGAAGCGACGAGGGGGCCAATCGTGTCAAACACCTGAATGATTTCCCCGTGAATTCGTTAACGACGTTCAACACACCTCGAGTTGATCTGTTATGAATTTCTCCTTTCCACCCTGATATGCCATCTTGACAAGAAACATGAGAAGTTTGGAGTAATGGAACATGAAGTAGTAATCGGTTCCAATGAGATCCTATGGACACGTGTCCGTAGCTTGAGGAACCCAGGCCTGAATATTGTCTGGTGTGGTCCGAAGTACACAATGAAATGGGACGCTTTTATAGTAGAGTGAATAAATGTGTGACAATCTTGCTAAGGATTTTCGTACGGGAAATTATGAAATTATGTTAATCTCGAGGCATAATTTTCGTCATTACACTATGATAATTGTTATTAACTAATGTTAAATTCATTGAAAATACTAATAAATAATTATTACAAATATTTTATAACCTTAGTAAGCGCCTTTTCATCGTAGGGGACTGATAAGAGAAGAGCCTTGGCGACAGCCATCATGCTCTCATTCGACCAATCGTCGATCATTGCCTTCTGAGCCGCCCAGTACGATTTGGAGGGAGTGGGAGGAATCTGAGATTGCTAAAATCAAGGGTTGAAGTTTTAAATGATGACCACCTCGACAGTCTGATTCCGACACATGCTCAGTGTCTGCATCTTGGATGGGCCGGGAAGGGAGGAAAGACCGATGGAATCGACCATCTGGAATCGAAATTCGATATGAATCTGATTCTCGAAGATCAGAAAACGTAAATTGTCGCTGATGGTACCGTAGATGACGAGATGAAGTGGTGAAGGAGGGGAAGAAAGCGGGAGAAGGAAGGATGACGACCTCCCGTCGTCAATGAAAAGAGTGAGAATGAGAGGGCAAGAGGAGAGGTCACAGAAAAATATAGGAGTGTTTACGTATTCATTTGCTTATACAATAAGCAAGTGCAACCTGGTCACTAAGATGGATTGAATGAGACTGTGGGTTTTTTGTCGTGCTCAAACTCTCACTGAATCCAAGAAGATTCAAGTGTTTTGATTCAGAGGGAAACTGACTCAGCCAGTGAGAACGGCTTGTTTGATATGTCTTGAATCAAACAATTAATCAATCTCACTCAAAACGAGATTTTATTATTGTTGCCAGTAGGAAATCAAAATACAATTTCGATACAATATATATATATATTTACTTGAATATATTTACTGATGTGATTTAATTTCTTTGGAAAGAATGTCTAATTCTATTTGAAAGCCTTACGAAAACGGGATACAAATCGATTAAACAGGCGCCATTTAGGAGCTCGAATGTGTTCGGCTGCATAAATCTTGGAATCTGATTCGATTGGTTCAGTAGCGGTATCCGTATCCTCAACTTGATTCTCAAAGAGAGCTTTGAATGGTCCACGAGTTCGACAGATAGGGCATCCTATGTTAAAGCTGCGAGTATCCATCTTCATCTGTTCGGCGCATGCTCGACATATCACATGTCCGCACTCGACGAGGACGACGCGATGGAGAGGATCGTCCGCGAGGCAAACGGGGCAGGTGCGAGTGAAGCGGCGAGGATGGCTGTTTGTTGGGCTCTGTCCGGTTTTTGGTTTTGGGCGGACAAATAAGATTTTGGGGGACAAATGATAGTTGCAGGGGGGTTTCAGTATTCAAAAGTCATCCATGATCTCGATATGCTGATTCAACCAACCTCGGTTCATTTTCCATGCGAAGTCGGGCGATCGTTTCAGTCATTGAAGGCGTGGTTGAGGTAGTTTCTGTTTTTACAACAGGAAGATCGGCTGGTGCATTGGAAATTATCGGCTCTCCTCGCTCCAGTCTTCCCAACACCGTTTCGATGATGTCTACATCCTCATTGTATAGGAGCATGTATGTGCGTGCGTCGATTATGCCATTTCTCCCTGCTTGATGGAGACGTCTCTCCAGCTCCGGATAGTTCTGGATCATGGCGAAGGACGGGGCTCTGAAATGAATATTTTGATCATGTGTTCAGAATATTACACCATGCTTGATTCCGATATTCTGATTCAGCCAACCTTGGTTCATTCTCCAAACGATGTTGGGTGATGATATCTGAAGGTGCGCTTGAACGGGCTTCAGTTGCAACAACAGGAGGCGATGTGACAGGGACGTCCGAAATCTCCGGTTCTCTTCGTTCAAGTCTTTCCAAAGCTGCTTCGATCGCATCCACTCCCTGATTGTAGAGGCGTGTGCAGGTCTGTATGTCGATTATGCCATTGCTCCGAGCTTGAAGCAGACGATTTCTTAGCTCCGGATAGAGTTCGATCCTCGCGATGGAGGGGACTCTGCAATGATAACAAAATGTGAAACGATGTTCAATTGAATAAATCTCTAAAATTAATTGAAAAAAAATCAAGTTACGAGATTCCAGTGAAAACGCAAATTTTAAAAAATAAACGAACCGATGGCTCTCCAGTAGTTCCTCGATTTCTTCCGTAGACATGGAAACGATCATCGAATTGCTACTTTCATTGTCATCTATAATTCCTTGCACTTTGGCATAGGCCACTCGTCGAAGTGCTTCTTGCCATCGCGACATCGTAATGAAACTCAAAGAGCTAAAATGAAAAAAAGATAAATCAATAAAATGATAACACGTACTAGCACAAGACGTAAAATGAAAGGAATGTGCAATTTTGACATACTTCAATAATTCAAACCCGCCACGAAAATAAAAATGAACAAATATGTACGTCAAAGACAGAGCTAGACTAATAAGGAATATTGAATACGGCAAAGGTGAATACTTATCACGGGTATCACGAGTCGGTGGAGGTGCACTGGAACAATTTGCAAAAAGTTTCGACTACATCATTCATATTGGTGTATTCATACCCTGGAGGGAACTAATTGAAATTTATAGACCGTTTGTTCCGGAACCGGCGTTTAGGAATTTCCCGGTTTTTAATCCGGAACTGTTGTACAGTACGTGCTAATCGCCTTGACCATGTGCGTGCGCCGCGCTGCGCGGCGGCGTGCGGCTTACGCGGATTGATTTTGCGGGATGAATATTATTTTTCACGATTCGAACCTATTACTTTCGAATTCTCCGTAAAATTTCCCATCGAAAGGAGTATTCATTCATATTTTTAAAGATATATTTATATTTATAAATCAATATTTTGAATGCGGAATTTCTGCACCCTACCGTAATCTCACTTTACGATAGCGACAGTATCGCAAACTGGGATTACGGTAGGTTGCAGCATTACAGAATTCAAAATATTGATTTCTTTTTCTAAAAATATGAATGAATAGTCCTTCCGATGCGAAATTTTACGGAGAATTCGAAAATAATAGGTTCGAATCGTGAAAAGCAATATTCTTTACGCAAAATCAATCCGCGCAAGCCGCGCTCCGCCGCGCAGCGCCGCGCACGCACATGACCAAGGCGATTAGCACGTACTGTATATCAGCTCCATGACGAGCTAGAGAGATGGCATTGGGCTCAAAATGTTCGGAAAATTATTTCCAACAATCGCAAAGTCCGACTTTCAGGGCGATGTATCAAAATTCTTCCCTCTAGGAATAACTTTTTACTTTTTGTTACATGTGTATGGACTCGTAATTTCATATTCTTCAATAAAAATCACTATGTTCTTATCTCAGAAAATTAGTATAATTTATTCTTTTGCTGCAAAATCGATTTCTCAATAACTTAATTTGCAATGCAGTTCTCGTTTATAGGAGCTTAAGCTTATGCCAAAAATGATGAAGTAAGCAGGAAAACCGGCTTTAACATTTCTCTATCATTTACTAAGCGAATGGATAAGTGTCACAGACATTTTAGATAAACAGGAAAACAACGAAAAATGAAAAGTCCGACATTTAGATCGATCTAGCAAAATTCATCCCTCTCTGAATGACGAATTTATTTTTTTATTAAATGTGTATGGACTCAGTATTTCATAATCTGCAATAAAATTCACTATGTTCATACCTCCCAAAATCAGCATAATTTATTATTTTGCTTCAAAATCAGTTTTTCAATGACATATTTTTATTTACAGTCCCACAATTTTCTCGTCAACAGGAAAGTTGTTGGAAATAATTTTCCGAACATTTTGAGCCCAATGCCATCTCTCTAGCTCGTCATGGAGCTGATATACAACAGTTCCGGATTAAAAACCGGGAAATTCCTAAAAGCCGGTTCCGGGACAAACGGTCTATAAATTTCAATTAGTTCCCTCCAGGGTACGAATACACCATAATATGAATGATGGAGTCGAAACTTTTTGCAAATTGTTCCCGAACAGCTCGTTTTTCCTCCATTGACATACTCGTGTTATATACATATTTACTCGGAGGATTCCGGCTAACACTTCCCCCCTGGTCGTAATTAATAGGGCATCCGATCTTATGATATGTTGGTATTTACCTTGCCAGAGGGAAACTAATTCAATTGAGTGTCAATCGCCATGCGAATGATTCTTGGAGAAGACTCATGAGATAAATTCAATCTATTCAAATAAACGCAAATATGCGAAAAAGTCGATAATTTGGATGAATCGAACAGAAATATCTGAGCGCTCTTTTAGAGAGCAAGAAACCTCACATGCAAAGAAAATATTGAATAAGTCTATTCTATGGAATCTTATTCGCAACGAATGTATACATGATCAAACATTTAAGTCAGAGACAGGGATAGACAAATGAGGAATATTGGAACGCCGAACGTGAATGCTTATATACATATTTACTCGGAGGCTTCCGATTTGGTCGTAAGTGCTAGAAGGAAAACCTGGTCGTAATTAATTAAACAGGGCATCCGATCTCATTATCCTCTGTAATTGACCTTGCCAGAGGGAACAAACATCCATAGATAACCAATCGCCGTGCTATTATGCTTTCAGAAAGCTCAATAGATCCATACGTGCGATTGAAGAAAAGTGAATCGATGATTTCATCGAAAATGCGGACTTTCAGCTGAGGGAATTCGTGACTGGAGACTGATTTCGATTTTCTGATAACGTAACTTGGCATATGGTTTTCGTGCGATATGTCTTTGAAAATTTAGCCACTGTCATTGTAAGTAATTGGAAATGTAACTATGTAACAGTCTCACTGCAACTAATTGTAAAGAAGAATTGAATCAGCGACTTTCCTGATCAGCGCTTTCCTAACCAATTCTGAAATTCTCATTACAACACAATATTGAGGGGGTCCCGAGAAATCGTTCCGTCGACACCTCTCAAAAGGTGTCTTTTCTGATGTTTGCCTGCGACAGGCTCAATTCTGATCCGTTTGAATTCTTGTCAATGTCAAACTGATGCCAAACTGAAACACCTGAGACACCATTTTAAAATTATGCGATAGCTTGCGTGTTGGTAAGAATAATATTTCAGAGTGAATATGGAGGAAGTCGTAATAAGTCATTGAAATGATGACATCTTCCAATTCCCAGCCTCTATAGGAAGAACAGCAGAAAGAAGAGAAGAAGGTTCCTCAAAAACTATGACGAGAAATTGAGAAGAAAGGGTAAAAGGAACATATGGAAAGGTTACATAGGATGAAGGTTATTGCAAAAAGAGATAGCATAGGTCGAAAAGTTAAATTAGCTAAGAACTGTAGTGGAGAGCGTGAGAAGGAAGGAGAAGAAATAAGTCTCAGAGAAAGCTAGGAACATAAAAGTTTCATGATTTTAGGTGAAAAATGCGAGTCGAAGACATCAGTACAAGAAGAGAATCGCTAAGTGAACTCCGGCTTTACTCCCCCTACCCTCCCTTCCCATATCATATCTGCCCACACTGTGATTGAACAACTTGAATGCAAGACAAGCCTTTTTACCATGGAATTTATCCATTGGTGAATGATCGAATCACTGGGGTTGTGATCGATTGAGGGATGCGAGGCAATATACCGTACCCACCCGACGGCAGGATACGGTAGGGGTGGATACGGTAGGAGGAGGAGAAGACGACAGGGGCAATGTTGAGACGACGTTGAGACGGCCGCTTAGGGAGGGCCCATGTAGCACGACTGGTCCATGCGGGGCTTGGTGACGCCTTCAATGGAAGAGATTAGGATACGGTAAGAAGGGTACGGTATGCAGGACTAGGGTCTAAAAAGGGACAGAGACTACTGTATGTGGATACTGTAGCCAGGATTTTGGGTCAGGGGAGGATACACTACAGGGGTACTGTAGACTGGAGTTGGGAGGGAAGGGGAGGATAAGCTACCGGGGTACTGTAGACTGGAGTTAGGGGGATGGAAGGGGAGGATACACTACCGGGGTACTGTAGACTGGAGTTAGGGGGATGGAAGGGGAGGATACACTACCGGGGTACTGTAGACTGGAGTTAGGGGGATGGAAGGGGAGGATACACTACCGGGGTACTGTAGACTGGAGTTAGGGGAAGGGGAGGATACACTACCGGGGTACTGTAGACTGGAGTTTGGGGAGGGAAGGGGAGGATACCGTACCAGGGGTGCTGGAGCCGCCGCCGGAGCCGAAGCCGCTCGATCCTCCAGACGATCCGCCGCTGCTGCTGCCTCCTGGAATGATCAAAGGTTAGAGGGCACGGTATTTAGGTTCTCGGGTTACGGTAATGATCTAGAGGGGGGGGGGGGGTATCCTGCACATCAACTCACCCCAGGCGTACTCCTCCTTGGCGTATCCGGATCCTCCACCGCCAGCTCCAGATCCGGGCGCTCCCATGTAGGCGGACTTGTCCATAGTGAAGAGAGAGAAGAAAGGTCGAGACGAGTCGAACTGAAGGGGAGAAAGAGGGGAGACCCTTTTATAGGCAGAAGAGGACAGTCTAATTGATGCAAAGTGCAAAGTCGCTTTGTGAAACTCAAAGTGAGAGAGAGTGGAGAAGAAGAGAGTAATGGAGATGACGGGATATTGGGACAGAGGTGATAATTGCAGAGTTGAAGCAATTATAAAAGGATACGGGACACTATCCTAACACAAAGGTAGTCTTAACTAAGATCTTTTCCATGTACAGTAGTCGAAAGCACATTACGGTCACCGTAATATCGCTTTCAGCTGCTCAAAAGATTCAGAGGGCATTAATTCCGGGAAGAGGAGCTATTGAATGAATATTGTGCACTACAGTACCTTAGGCACATAATTATCAATGCACTGTTATAGAGCGTACTGTAGCATTGGCATCTTTCTGGATTGCCGTTTCAGAGTAAAGGTTTAGATCTCAGGAGGTTGAATGCTGACCGATGATACTATGCGAATCTGCTGAATACTCTAACTTCGCATTATCGACAGATAGGTTTTAGGTCAACGGCTAGCAGTGTTCGAGATATCGCAACGAATTATCGACGGGCGGATACCGTATAGAATAGCCAGTATCCGATTCCGAAGAGAAGTCCAGCGCGCAATCGGCTATATTCCCTACAATGTGCCCTCTTTCCGGTGATAGTCTGCAGGAGTTCTGCGCTACCGTAACCTGCGTTACCGTAGTCCCACGCCCCTCTGTTGTGCCTACCGTATCCCTCTTCAATGGATGCGCTTTTCCCTAGCCAATGCACACACACTCACAAACGGGGGGGGGGGGGGGGGGAGAAATCTGCATTATGCAAAGTGTTATCAACTCTGTGTTCTGCCAAAATTCTTTTACCATATCTCGGGAGTTGTTATGGCTCAAAGTAAGAGAGTACGGTCGTCTCATCGTTATTATTTAGATGACGCTTTTTCGCCTATCGAATACGCTGAAGCACCGAGGATACCGTATCTGCTCTCGATGAACTCCACTTCGTCGGGGATACTGTAGCGGAATCTGTTGGTACGGAAATCCGGAGTGAATTTTTAGCTGAATTATCGCACCAGGTTCAACACAGTGGCAGAATTAAAGAGTGCACAAATACTTTCTATCCACAGGATATCTTACACAAACCTAGGACCTCCTATGTTATCCAAAGTAGATGGAAAATATTTTTTAAAAAACAGATTTGATTAAATTAAAAATCGTCTCCTCACTCATTTCCACTCCTTCTCCTCATCCCGAGTGGTCGCTTGTTTTCCCGACGAGTTTGCGTTCTCTTCTGACCCTACAACTTCCTCTCCAGAAAATACAGTATGGATCAAGCACATTCACAAGACAACACCGATAACCCTCCACCCAACTCTCCCTCGGACACACACTCGTTGATTGAGTAAGTTCAGTACCCAATTCGAACGGGGCTCCGCCCATCACAGGTCATCTACACCCTCCTCTTCCTCTTCTCTCCTCGAGGAGCAGCATGAGACCGCGCCCTTCTCCCTTTGCGGTTAGTAATTAAGGAAAACAAGCTCACAATAAGATGTAGGAGGATTCACTTTGACTGACGACCGCTCCGATAGGGGAGATAATGGGAGAAATGATCAAGAGGGCGGGGAATTTGAATTCGAAAACACGAGTAGGTAAGGCGTCTAGATGAGGGCACTTGCTTTCACGCGTTGAATTGTTGACCTATGGGAATCCTGCAGCCTGTTTAAATCGTAATTTTGAAAATTAATTTTAAAATATTTTTAAATTTCCCATATTCATTGGTTTTCAGGGCTCCAATTGGACCTCCGAGTGGCTGATGTCTGCCCCAATTCACATACAATCGTTCACAAGCTGCCGGAGGCGAGCATTTTTAATGAATTTTACATTTCCGCCCCTGCATATGAATGTATATTATGATCGTTCATTTCAACAGCACTGCACTCCATTCAAGACGATGCGAAAGGAAGGGAGGGGATTCGACATCATGATCAACATTGAGGGCCGCACCATCCCAGCGCACAAAGTGAGAAGATTTGCAACTTTCCAAAGATAAATTAGGAGAAGTAATTCGACAGCACTAATTCTCAGTTTCTGATTGCTGTAATACCGTACCCCCTTCATCTGCTTTTCCCAGGACCTACTGAATTCAAAATCAGTGTACTTCCGCTCCATGTCCAATTTCGCTGAAGAATCGTCTGGCACAGTCAACATTGTCGCAGGTGAGAGATCAAAGATCAACCTCCGGATATCTAAATCAACTAGTTGCTCTTAATTTCTGGTGATGATTCAGTGATCGATTACTCGACGATGAGCGACCTCGTCGACTACATGTACACGGGTCGGTTGGAAATCAGGGAAGAGAACGTGTATGAGCTACTACAGGGAGCTCGATTCCTCTCCATGGTCAGTAGTATGCACTTTATTCCTTAGTATAATCAATATGTGTCTACTTAACGAGAACTCAAATTATTTCTCAGGATGCTGTGGTGCCTGAGTGTGCATCTTTTCTTCGAGACCGTACGACAGTCGAGAATGTGTTCTCTCTCCAGAGAGATCTCCGCCTGATCGAATTCAAAGATCTCGACACTTTCGTCTACCGGTTCACCCAGGCACCAAAGAAGACAATTAAGAAGACAACAATCAATGATTTCGTTTTTTTCAGGTCAACTTCGTTTCCATCTCTCAATCTCGTTCCTTCCTCGATCTCTCGTTCGATGAAGTTTCTTCGCTCCTTCAGAGAGACACCCTCAACCTCGACAATGAGCAGCAGGCAAATAACAATCTTTTACAAAAATATATGAATTTTATTTGTCTTTATTTCCAAAATATTGGAACTTCTGTAGGCGTACGAGGCACTCGATCGATGGATAGGGCACAATTTGGAGAAAATGCAGTTCGGTCCGAGGTTTGATCCTAAGAGAAGAATCGTCATCAATTAGGGTACATTGTAGACTGCTCAAGAGCATTCGGTTGTCTCTCCTCCCATCCCTCTTCATCTCTAATACTGTCGAGAGAGCAAAGTGGGTCAGAGAGACGGAGGAGTGCGCCGACATCCTGAAGGGATTCAAGGTTTGTTGTTGTTGTTCAGAGGTCAAAGATCATGTTTACATGGCTGTTAGGTGTTCATTGCGACGCCGTATTTCCCTCCCTTCCTCGGAGAGGCGACAAGCGTAGCAATGAATGCCTAATAGCCAACAGTAATGGGTTTTCCCATCTATTGTTCTTTCGATTCAGAACGGAGATATCTCGACGTCGACTGCTAAGCGCGAGTGTGACGACGCGCGCAGTGTCATCGCTGTGCTGGGTGAGAATGATCTTTGATCTCTGACTCGTTTATTTTTGAGGTTCTTATTTTCAAGGGGAAGAGAGGCCTTGCCATGTTGCCCTCTTTGATCCAATCGGCGACACATGGACTTGTGAGTTCAGGTTTCAAAGATACATCGATATCACCTTCTGAAGGCGGCGAACTGGAGCACGACCACGCGCCGCGCTGGGATAAGACTGTTCTTATCGATCGGAAGGTCAGCGAAATCAGATTTTTCCGAATCGTCTCTGCTCCACAGAATATTATAATTTGTACTTTTATATTTTAAATTATGATCAAATATAGGTATGTCATTATAAACAAAAGTAGAATTTACGTTTCAGGTGTACTACGCATACCAGAACGAAGGAACAGGAACGTACGATCCATACGCGAACAGAGGCCGTCGGGTAAACTAATTACGAGAATATCTTTGCATTCGAATCTGCAAACTAGGCGCTAGGGTCGCCGTTTGAGGATGAGAACTAAAATAGTGCCATTTTTATTATATAATGTGAACATCCGGCCTGCAGTGATTCGTGTTGATATGTTCATTTATCATTATAATGTGTCTTCTTTTCCACAGATTCCGAAACTGGCTTTCCCCCACTTCATGCCGTACATGAACTTCAGTACGGAGACCGTAAAGGGAAAGATGTTAGCTATTAAGAGACCGGATCGGTAATTCTCGACCTCCCCGCGGCCACGTCCCCCCGGAATGAGAACCACACGGCCCCACTTTGTGCATGGGCACCCCTTGGCCCAACGTTGCACAGAGTACCCGTGGTTTCTCAATTTCTTTTCTACTTATTAAAATATAAGGCCGCAAATGCAAAAAATCGAAAGTTAATAATTTCTAAACGATAAGAGCTGGAGTCAAAATCTCTTTTGCAATGAACTAGGCATCACTAATAACTAAAAATGAGCCACCCCGATCGGTTCCCACTCGATTGCGTAACCGATTTACCCATCGATTTTTTGATGTTTTTAAATTTTGTTCACCCATATGGAAAAATCTCACGGCCATACTATGCTTAAAATGTAGCTCAATGAAAACTATATCTAATTCCCACTCGATAGGCAGATTCAGTATCTATGTTTTTTGTACCAAATGCTCAAATTTTTGGAATTTCAGGTCTTTCATTCCAGCCGTCTTAGTTTCAACTGCGCCGGCGAGCAAATGATGACAAAATAAGTTTTAAGTTTGGGGACTGTGAAAACTCATCGAAAAATCCGAATTTGAATCGTTCCAAAAATGTCGATTTTAGAAATTTAGATTTTGTTAAATTTTGGGCATCACAAAGTGAGGATTTTAAAACATATGAGGATGCGCATTCTGCGCGAAGTAAAGAACACTTCCACGTTAATAAGAAAATTTGCATATAAGCTTCTGTGCACACTTTGAGATTCGGATTTTTGTCTTCGAACATCGTAAAATCGATACTGTCGGCCAATATTTTTCGATTGAAATCGACTGGATTTGGTGACGTCATATCATATTTTAATTATCCATGCAAAAACAAAGCAGGAAAAAATGGCGCATTATTTCGGAAAAAACAAGCTCTCGAATTCTCAATTATTCTCATGTTTGCACACTGAAAATTCAGCCTTTTCGGTGACAAAACTGTTGTAGGTTACTGTAAGCTATAGAAGAGTAGTAGATGAGTGAAAGTAATTAAAATTAAGCGCGATCTCTCGTTCCCTTCCAATGGAATATTAAATCAAATTCACTCAAAATCGAGATCTGTCACAATACTTTGACTCGTATTTCCATTTTTAACAGTCGAATTGGGCCCTTTCGATTGAGATAGTGTTTATACATTCCAGATATGTGATAATGTTCAATCAAAACTCCAATTTAACCTTTTCTGAAGAACTCGAATTTTTGAAATTCCTGAAACTAATAAAATTTAGTTTGGCCACATTGACTGAAATACTACTATTTCTGAATTTGGCTATGTAGGTAATTCATAATACTTCATAGTTCTACTTGATTCGGAGGATTAGAATGGAAATACGAGTGAAAGTATTGTGACAGATCTCGATTTTGAGTGAATTTGATTTAACATTTCATTGGAAGGGAACTAGAGATCGCGCTTAATATTATTTACTTTCACTCATCTCCTACTCTTCTATAGCTTACAGAAACCTACAATAGTTTTGTCACCGAAAATGCTGAATTTTCAGTGTGCAAACATGAGAATAATTGAGAATTCGAGAGCTTGTTTTTTTCCGAAATAAGTAATGCGCCATTTTTTCCTGCTTTGTTTTTGCATGAATAATTAAAATATGATATGACGTCACCAAATCCATCTGATTTCAGTCGATTTCAATCGAAAAATATTGGCCGACAGTATCGATTGTACGATGTTCGAAGACAAAAATCCGAATCTCAAAGTGTGCACAGAAGCTTATATGCAAATTTTCTTATTAACGTGGAAGTGTTCTTTACTTCGCACAGAATGCGCATCCTCATATGTTTTAAAATCCTCACTTTGTGATGCCCAATTTTAACAAAATCTAAATTTCTAAAATCGACATTTTTGGAACGATTCAAATTCGAATTTTTCGATGAGTTTTCACAGACCCCAAACTTAAAACTTATTTTGTCATCATTTGCGCGTAGGCGCAGTTGAAACTAAGACGGTTGGAATGAAAAACCTGAAATTCCAAATATTTGAGCCTTTGGTACAAAAAACATAGATAATGAATCTGCCTAGTGGGAATTACATATAGTTTTCATCGAGCTACATTTTAAGCATAGTATGGCCGTGAGGTTTTTCCATATGGGTGAACAAAATTTAAAAACACCAAAAAATCGATGGGTAAATCGGTTACGCAATCGAGTGGAAACCGATAGGGGTGGCTCATTTTTAGTTATTAGTGATGCCTAGTTCATAGCAAAAGAGATTTTGACTCCAACTCTTATCGTTTAGAAATTATGAAATTTCGATTTTTTGCATTTGCGGACTTATATTTTAATAAGTAGAAACGAAATTGAGAAATCACGGGTATTATGTGCAACGCGGGGCCAAGGGGTGTCCATGCACAAAGTGGGGCCGTGTGGTTCTCATGCCGGGGGGACGTGGCCGCGGGGTGGCGATTATGGTTGAGTCTTACCGATCCGGTCTCTTAAAGGCTTAAAGTCTGACAAGCAAATTATCTAAACCTCTTATTAATTGTTCATATTTAACAATAAATACCGAAATTCAGCATCGTGGCAGGGGGAGGGGAGGAACATTCATCCGCTCACTGCTACGCAATGGATGTGTCGAACTTGGCTCGAGGTTGGCCATTGTGGTTTCCATAGTAATTCGATTTTTCAATGAAGTTTTATGTTCTCAGGGTGGAGGGGAATCGGATCGATGACGCGACCCAGGAGGAATGCTGCGTCGTGCGTGTACAAGGACAAATTGTACGGTAAGCACATAGTTAGAATCCTCAAGCACCTTGCCAAAGCAATTCGGTCACCCACTTTGCGGTCTCTACACATAGTGATGCGATGGAGTAGTAGAGCATGCATTTCCTTCCAGTCTTCGGAGGAGTGGACTTCGAGAATGACCTCGTCAATACTGCCGAATTCTACGACCCTGACGAGGACTGGTGAGAGGGTTACGGTAGGGAGCGTGATGGGTATTGATTGATTTACAGCTGGACACGGCTTCCGCCCATGGCAGTCAAGAGGGAATATCCAGCGGCTGCGGAGTTTCGAGGACAGATATACGTCGCCGGCGGGTCAGTTTTATATAGCGAGTCTATTTTCGAAATTCTTTTTTTGGGTAGGATTAGGTCGTGCTAAATTGATAATAATTATATGATGAGCTAATGAGCAGAAACCTGCCCGAAGACAATTCAAAATTAACAAAATCGGGCAACATCAAACTTAACAGATACTTCCGAAAACCATACGTGCTTCGTTGTGAATTATATGGAATTATTCAGTCGGGAGATGAAGGCATGCGAGAAGTACGATCCTGTGGCGCAGGCGTGGTCCACAGTCGCTGACACCCTGCACACAGGGTACGGTATTGCCGCTATCACAAACTGCGTATGTAAATGTACTGATTTTAGAGTATGGCTGCATCTGGCGGCGTGCTCTGGACGTCTCTTCCTCATCGGGGATTCATCCCAGCTGTTCGAAGAGTATCTCCCCGAGGAGAACTAATGGGTGGAGAGAGCGGCTTGTCCTCTCTCAACGTGAGTTGTGCTGATTTTAGATATAGTGAGTCAATGAGATATTCCAGATAGTCTTGCTAGATTTTCTTGCAAAAAAATCTCAGAAATGACTTCGAAACCTTGCAGGAATGTCTTCCCTTATGGATGCGAGTACGTCACTCTGCCCATTCCCGCCACTTTCTCCACTCCTCCTTCCGCTCTCCTCAAGGTAGGGGGGAAAACTACTATTGACTTCATTTCCGAGAACACTTCGAACTGGATGTGAATTCAATATGAGAAATTGCTCATCTTTCGAAATCAAGTGTAAACATCCAAAGCATGATAATGAAAAGGATAACATAATTCAAATCAATACATTTTCAGTGATGATCCGCTCTTCTCTGCGCGCCAAGGTGAGCACGGGATATTTGATCTTGCGTATTTTGATCACATCATCGTTTCTTGCTGACCCTTCTAATAAGATATAACTGTTTACTCTTATTTGTTGTGGATTCATCTGTCTCAATTTCCAAATTCTCTAGTATGACTTGATAGAGAGAGAGAGACTATGCGAAATCAAGAGACGCTTCTTGCAGGGACCTTACATGGGCAGGGATGTGACTCGCCTCGCCCGCTACTACAACATCCCGCTCAAGTTCCGAGAGGTGGGATACGGTAGAACTAGTACTGGGGGAAAATTACACAATATTCTGATCGATGAAAAATATGCAAACGGTCGTCAAAGTACTGCATCATCTGAGATGTGGTCGAAATCGAAAGAAAATTGCACTCAATTTGTGTGACAATGAGTTTCACATTGTGTGAGCATTTGGAGTGCTTGTATGTTTCACTCTTAATACTTCAGGATCGAGTTTCATAAAAATTCAATTGTAGTTCGTAATCAAATTTTTAAAAAAATAACATTAAAAGTAAAGGCAATATACTGTAATAGTTACTGTAGTGGTGCATTACCAGTTCCGTTCAGGACTTCCTCACGATCATCCAGACCAAGTCGTCGATCAATGCCGATCGATTGATCTGCGCCGTGCAGCTGGCGCAGCCCGAGAAGGTATACCGTAGTTTGATTACTGTAACCTGGCATACAGTAGCTATAACAAACTGAGCTTTATACACACTACGTAGTTGAAACGTAGCGAGTAATTATATGTATCTCAAGAGCATCAGCTGCGCATATTTCAAAGGTAGAAAAGCAAGACTGATCGTCAATATCTGCAGGCCGAGGCTGTGGCTCGGGCGCTCTTCCGTCGTTTCTGGGTCGATCGAGCGGACATCTTCGAAGAGAAAGACTTCCTCGAGGTGCTTTTTGATCTCTGATCTCTGAACTTTAGGCTTCGGTAACTGGTTGTATGAAAGGTTTTGATATTACGCGGTTTATTTAACAGCTTGAAATGCTATGCACGTAGTAAATACATCATTTTATTTACCATTCAATGAACGGATTTTATGAAAACAATAAGAGATTACAGATAATTTTTCTCTGTCAGGTGCTTTCTGCATGCGGAGTCTCCGATCCTTCTGCCATCGTCTCTTCGATCTCGAGTGAGGCTGTGAAGGGAAAGATGAAGGAGAACACGGACGAGGCTGTCGAGAGTGGAGTGAGCGAGTTGATCTTTGATCTTTGATAGTTCAGCGTTGATTTCTGTTATGTTATTTTTTCATTACACAGATTTCATGATATCACTGTCCTTGTGAATCTTGCATATTACTTGAGAAGTATTTGAAACTCAACCCATAGTCGAGGTGATTAACTTCGAATTGTTCGTTATATCAAAACGCTGCATAATTTGCATTTCGCGTGTTGAGGGTGCCTCTGCTATTGAAACTAAACTTTGATTTTTGTAGTGTTTCGGTGCGCCCTGGACGGTGCTCACTTTGGAGAACGGTCGGAAGGTACAGTAACCATTTAGTTCACCACATACATGGAACTGAAAAGCAGTAAACATTTGATACGTAAACTTACACTTACTGTCAGTCCGAATCCTTAAAATTACTGGACTCTGGAATTGCCATAATCACGTCTAAACTTGAATCAAAACATGTTGTGCCGTAGTCCTACCGTAACTCTACCGTATCCCAACAGTATCCGTTGCAGGAGAAATTCTTCGGTTCTGATCGTCTCCACATCATCGGTCACATGATGGGGCAGAAGTTCGACGGCCCACTCGTCGCCTCCCTCTGATTTACCCCACACCCTACCCCTACAGTATCCCTGATGTAGATACCGTAACTACATCCAAATATTTGTTCGTATCTTTCACCTTTGTGATCCGCTGTGTGATATGATAAAATTGTAGACTCAGGTGTGCATGTATGTTTCACGGGTTACACTTCTCAACGAAATGTTTCATTGGATAGTCGAGCTCCTTCTCATCTTGGAAAAATAAGTAACATAATGTGAGATCATATTCAGCACGAAGTGTTACTGCATTCATCCGTGCACGACTTCGATTGATCTGCTCCCATCATCTGGCACTGCCCGGTAGCTAGACGGTAGTTTGTCGGTAGGTTGCGCTTCCGGAACATGTTTTACCACTTTCGAATCTCTGTGCCAGATGAAGCAAAGTGTAAAATGCTGTGCTGAGGAAGTCCTAGGTTGTGCCCTGGTCTGTCTGAACGCTAGTCACAATCCCTTTTTCTCCTTAGCTAAGTGCGCATGTCTGCTCTAATGAATGTCTAGAGAGGAACGAGAATCTGTTCTCGGATCTAACCGCGCGCTCTCTTCATTTAGCACGCTCTCTCACTCTGTCTGACAGGCGGGAAAGGAGGAAGTTTTATTTCTTTATCTAGATAACTGGTAATTCGAGTAGGTAAAATTTGGATAATGCGCTCGTGCCATTCCAATTTTTGCATTATCGTCTGGCTCTCCTCAATTCCCACACTCTCTCGCCCAGACTAAGGTAGAGATCATGAGTGAACAGATAGGGACGATTCTACTAGAGACATGTTTACTACGCGGCCATCAATTAGGGCGAGTTCGTCCCATGAATTGTCTCAGTTCTGCCTGTTGTGGTGACATGCAAATCGCATAGATGGAAATCGCACGTCATTTCGTCATTCTCCCCTCAATTTCCACTCATTTCCGCCTCATCTCTCGCTGACAGGCGGTCGATCCAGGTGATTTATGCCTTTCCCGAACTTTTCTTTCGCCGCTAAACTCCTTAAAGTTTATAGTTTAAAGCGTTCTCACATGCCAGTAGCTAGATTTGACTTCGCATGCTCTGCACGTGTTTTCTGTCTGTTGTGAGGGCGTGGGAAACAGCGGCTATTGCACGGTTCTGCCCCACCCCTTCCTGTTCTTTACTTCCTCCTTTCTTCTTCTGCTGGTTTTATGGGATCAGAGTCAGCTCTGATAGGCAATGGGTAGTTTGGTTTATCTCCCGCATCCATTCATCCCCCCACTGTTTGCGGATTAGTTTCTCCAATAGCATTCCGATGATGCACTTTTTGTAATTTCTTTCGAACAGCGTAAACAAACGCATAGTAATCTTTCCATGAGTCAGTAGAGATCAAAGACCACCCACTCTGCTCTAGTCTAGCCGCATGATTCAGCGTCATTCCCCGTTTGCGAGGGCGTTTGGTTTGGACAGATGTGTTTTTCCCACGCCAGCAATCGAGAAATCAAGCCCAATTGCACTGTTTTTGTTTCCGGAAAACGCGCATTACACGACAAATCGGTCTGGATTTCCCACCGTTCTCTCATTTTTCTATGCTCTCTCGCTTCTTTTCCTTGCTATTCCCTTCTTTCTTCCTGTCTAGACAAGAGAGAGAGCGTGCTCATTGGAGAGAGCGAGTCAGACCCTCCCCTCCTCTTCCCATTCCCCTCCTGTCTGAGTGCACTTTCTCCGAGATACCTCTCTGACCCCATACCGGCGCGCGCCTATCACTTTTTTCCGTTGAAAATCCTCCTATTCACTCGTGCTCTCTCACTTTTGCGTGCTCTCTCGCTCCCCCATTCCTCCCGGTCTCCTCGTTTCTCGTATGGCAAGGGAAGGGGGCTAAAGATCATGGGGATGAGAGAGAGGCGCGCGTCCCCAGCACCCTTCGACGTGACGGTGTTCCATTACATATGGGCGTTTCTCGGAATTTTCTCGATATCTTTCCGCCTTTCTTGTCCCGTTTCCCTCGCTCTCTCTCCTCTTTCGCCCCTTGTTAGTGCTGAATCACCGGGTCTTGCACACGTGCGCTCGAATTTTCGCTTTTCTCAGTCCGGATAATTGGTATTTCGTCCTCAATTCGTACTTGATCTTTGATTTTTCGATTGTCTTTGCTCTTGTTTCGCTAGTTTTTGCTATAGAGGTAATATTAGGTGTTCGAGTGGGAGAGAGTTCGAGTTGATCTTTGATCTTTCCAGCCATGACTCGCTGCCACACCGTCAAGCTGTACTACGACATCATCTCGCCCTACTCCTTCATCGGATTCGAGGTGAGCGAAGATCAAAGATCAATCTTGCTGTGGGAAACACGTGCATACATGTTTCTTGCTCACATAGAATAGGTAGATTCCGTATTCAGCCTTTGGTTTATATGCCTGCATGTTTCTGCATCAGAAAGCAAGGGAAAGTGATTGAATGGGTTCCTGTTTCGTTGCTTCGCTCTTTTCGTGCGCATGGGAAAGCCCCGTTTCTCCAGTTTCCGAGGCCTAATTGCGCACTGCGAAACAGCTCCTTGCATTAGAAAATTCCAAGAGCGATTTGACACTTATGAGCTATGATTGTGGCCCCACGTTGTCCCTATGAGTGATGACCGTGATCTCAAGTCTCTCCTGATAACGAGAATATGACCTAGTCACCATTCTGGAAAGCGGAAAGCGTGGCATTCACGTGCTCAAAAAATCGCTTGTCCTTCCTTCAAACACCTTTCGAAGCGCAATTGTAAACAATAAATGGTGCGTTCATTAGTATATTCACGCAAAGTTTTGCATAATTTATAAATCGCTTATCGAGTAATAGCATGCTCTTGAGCACGTGATTCGCATGTTGAGAGGAAGATGACTAGCACCGGGATATCAGCATAGTTCGAAATCACTCACAAACTAGAGGGGCCATTCCTTTTTGACCTCGTCCACACCCTTAGTGCTCTGTTGCAACACTAAATGCTGAAAGAATCAAACCAGTAGGCCGAAAGTGGGTGCATAGTGGTGTCCACAGCTGGGCTTGCTGTCTGTATCATTGCACGATTACTACAGTTCCGACTACAGTACTACTACAGTACTAGCATACATATCAGGTTGCTGTATCCCTGATCTTTGAACCCTGCAGTCCCTCCTCCGCTACCGTGTCGTGTGGCCGATCGACGTCGTCCTCAAGCCCATCTGCCTCGGCGGACTGTTCAAGTAAGCTTCACATCTTTCATTCTCCCTGAGTTTAGGTTGATCTTTGATTTCTCTCATGTATTTTCTACACGTTTGCACGTAGCCCTCGCTGTCTAACCGAGTTATCACCCGAATTCAAGAGTGCTCATTGCAGGGATGTCGGCAACAAGCCACCCGTGAAGAGCTGCGAGGCCAAGGTTGGTCTTTGATCTCTCATATTTGATCTTTATTTTAATTTTTGATCTACACTTCACTGTTTCTCCATCTAAAACTGCATGTGTTCACCCTGTTCAGGGATGTGTAGAAACGGAGGCAAAACATGATGATTTCTTATTTCTCTAATTTTATCTTTGATCCCTCGCAGGCGACGTACATGGCCAAGGAGATCGAGATGATCTCGCGCCACTTCGGCGTCCCGATGAACGTGCCCAAGGTGAGAGTGGGCGGGGCTTGAAAATGGGCGGGGCCAGAAAGGGGGGGCTTGATAATGTGCGGACCCTGACAATTCAGAACTTCTCCGAGCACGTGATGGGCAACAGCACGATCGACGCCTGTCGCCTGATCATCGCCGCGCAGAGGCTCGAGCCGGAGAAGGTATCGAGTGAAAAGGGCAGGCCGAGGGGCATGGGCGGAGCTTGGAAATGGGCGGAGTTTGGAAAATGGGCGGGGGATTGGGAAAGGGGCGGAGTCTGAAAAGGGGCGGAGCTTTTCCAGGCGGAGACGGTCTCTCGCCAGCTCTTCTCCCGCTTCTGGATCGAGAATCTGCCGGTGAAGAGCGAGGAGGATCTGAAGAAGGTTCGATTCCTTCTTCTGGATCTTTTACATCTTCTCGTCTTTATCTTCCCTGAACACGTGCATGAGCGTGCATAGCTCCTTAGGATACTAAAGTTGAGATGAAAGATCACTTTGAGGTGCTTTGGGTTTCTTTTCTCTCTTGCTACGCTGAATTTGCAACATTCTCATCTCTTTTCTCACTGTTCCGAAGCATTTATGTGCGTGCATAGCTGATGAGGAAAATTGCTAAAATTGAAGACTAGAGATCATGGATCAAAGATCATCTTCTTCAGGTGCTCAAGGCGTCTCAGATGACGAACGTGAAGGAGATGCTGGAGGAGATGAAGAAGGATGACGTGAAGGAGGAGCTGAGAAGGAACACCAAGGAGGTCCAGGAACTGGGAGTGAGTGATCTTTGATCTTTATATTTGATTCTTGAACTTTGATCTGTCTGTGAGTGAGTATCAGAACTGGTAGAGGGCTATTCTTAGAGTGATCTTTGATCTTATGCCATAGAGTTGCGATATCTTAGTGCTAATACACGTCTAGCCAGCTAACTATCCTAGAGAAAGAAACATTTGTGTCCTATGAGATTCGTGAAACATATTTGTTCCGGCATCATTTCATTGTTTTGAGGCGTTCGGTATGCCGTGGATCTCGGTGACTCGGATGGATGGGTCGGCGACTGAGAACTACTTCGGATCGGATCGATTGCCGATCATTGGGGAATTCATCGGCCAGAGCTACCACGGACCACTCAGGCATCTCTCCCTCTACTAGAGAAAAGAGAGAGAGAGGAGAGAAGGAGTGAGGGTAACTGTGATACTGGTGGTGATAAAGACGATTTCCAGATTAGCTAAGCTTGTTGATGCATTGCACGGTACATTAATAGTCTCACCGGGATCATGGAATGTAGATACAGTTTGGACTTTCCTTTCTGACTGTATTTCTAGCTATTGTTTCACCACTCAATTTTATCCACACAAATCGAACAGGTATTGAGTTTAAGATATGAATAAAGAGATTTTAAAATATATCAGACATGGTTACGTAGATAAACAATATACGGAGGAGTAAAGGATGATCTGACAGAAATTAGTGTAATCAGAAGGGCATCAATATTTTGGAAATCTTAGAGGGGTATTTCTAATGGAGATAAGTGACTGAATGCATGAAATTGGAGTAACTTTCCACATTAAAAATAAGAGTAGCTTGTTCCCTTTAGCGCATCATCTCACCTCTCAGCTGATCACGTGACTGTGTCAGCTCCCCACAGCCTTCGCCCCTGCATCAGAAACAGCGGCGAGCTTGAAGGCAAAGCGAGTAGACATCGAAATTCCGGCAATGCTCTCTCCATTCACCATTCTATCACGAGAAAGAATGAAGAATAAAGCGCCCAATACCGAATCTCGAAGTCTATAATGCAAACAGTTCCCTATCGCCAGCTTCAAGACGCATGATCTTATCAGGTCTGCTTCAAGATGGGGGGAGCTGAGACAGCCACGATGACGGCACGTTGAAAGCGAATGTGCAACTATTGAGAGTAGATTACTCTGTATTAGGCAGACTAGAAAGCGGAAAGTTACTCGGGATAAGCGGTGGACGGAGAGGGGGAGGGGGAATTTAATTATTGTTAAAGAATTTGGAGAAGGTTGATGGGGGTGTTCCACGTGGGTATATGGAAGAGGCCAACTGAAGACTGCAAGACTGCACGTAGAGGTTGCGTTGAAGCATGCGAACATGCGAGTAGTTGAAGCATGCGAGTAGTTGAAGCATGCGAGCCTGAAATCGATCAATTATTGATGCTATTTGTTCGAAATCGATATGAAATTAAATAGATAGACTAATGCTATGTATATAAGAGCAGTTTTTCTTCATTACTACCGTCTTGGCCGATCCGTGAAGGAGGCCCACTCTGCCCTGGCCCAGTCGGAAGGAGCTGACGCTCCCTCCATATCCTTCTGCTATAAGTGGTTCTCCCGCTTCAAGAAAGGGGAGTTTGGTCTCGATGATCAACCCCGCTCTGGACGCCTCCCTCCCTCGATCAGTCTCTCGTTCTCCGCACACTGAAGCGCAAGCCCATGGCCAGTGTGCGTGAGTTGAAGAAGGATACTGGTACTCCCAGATCAACGGTGTCCGATATCCTCCATCGATCTGGGAAAAAGCCGAAACTCCCACAAGTGATTTCCCACGACCTATCCCCCGAACAGCTGAAAAATCGTGTTCAAGTTTGTCGGGAATTACTCCATCGTAGATCCAATCTTCGATGGGTCAATTCCATCATCGCTACAGATGAGAAGTGGATCACGTACGATAACCCTGTGAGGAGACTGCAATGGGTGGATGCAGATGAGAAGCCCACGTCCGTCCCGAAGAAGGAAGAGCACGGAAAGAAGGAACTCCTCTGCTTCTTCTTCTCAGTGCTCGGTCCCATCTTCTGGAAGATCCTCGCCCCTGGCACCAGCATCAATGCCGACCTCTTCTCTGAACAACTGGAAGATGTCGCGATCAGAGTCCCTCCCAGACTCCTGAACCAGGGCAAAATTCTTCTTCTGATGGACAATGCTCGCCCACATCGAGCGAAGATGACCCAGAAGAAAATGGACGAGCTGAAGATCGAGAGGATTCCCCATCCACCGTATTCCCCGGATCTCTCCCCATGCGACTACTACTACTTCCGCTCTCTCTCTCTCTCTGACTTCTGCAAAGGAAAGAAGTTCAAGAATCGAGATGAAGTTGTGAGGGGTTTCGTGAACTGGGCGGTCTCGAAGAAACCCGCATTCTGGAAGAGAGGAATCGAGACCCTGCCCAATCGCTGGAGGGAGGTAGTGAGAAAGAAGGGGGCGTACATTGGTCACTAAGAATTGTAAAGCATTGAATAAAAAATAAAAACAAAAAATTATACGAACTTTCCGGACACCCCAATACAAACATGTTCAGGAAAAAAACAGCTTTCAACCAGAACACCTTTTTGCAACTGTTGTACAGAATTCAACTGTTGCATTAGCAACAGTTGATCTTTTTTGGATGTTCAACTGTTACATGAAACAATTTGAGCTAGTTCAACACGCTTGCAACAGCAGAACCCTGTTGCTTACGAGTTGAAAGAGTTTGTAATTGCCAATCGGTGTAACCAACCCCCCTTATCAGAGGTCTTCTGAGAGATTGCATGAAATCGAGACCCCCCTTTGGCAAACTGTTCAAAGTGCTTCAATCTGAATGCCCTTCTGGTGGTTGATGTGCCTGGGGCATAGTAACTTTCATTAAGTCGGTGGGGCCATAAATTCAAAACTGCCTAAAATCCGGCTCTGGAAATTTCTAAAATTCAAAAAATCATATATTCCTTCAAAGTTACCGTAATCTAAAAAAGATTGTTGTAGGGGTCGAAAAAATACATAAAAATGCCCTAAAAAATTATCCCTTTTACCTGTGAGATTATATCAGATTCGAATTCTACGTCCTTTTTCACCCCGGGGAAAGTAGGTCTCGTAAAAATTGCGAGCACACTTTTTTTGCCTTTTTGCTGTTTACGTGCAAAAAAGCAAAAAAGCGTATCGTGTTTTTTGAGACATGCTCATGATATTTTTGATTGTAGATACTGTTTGCGGCCTCCAATTCCCTCCAAATGCGGTCCAGAAATCATACTGAACTATACACATGTGTCGAAATTCAAAATATGCAAAATTGCAAAATTTTGGAAATTTTTTTTCGACCATTTCGACCGAAAAAATCGAAATTTCAAAAATTTTGTAATTTTACATATTTTGAAATTGGTCACGTGTATATGCTCCAGTAAGACATCTGTGCCAAATTTGGAGGCAATTGGAGGCAGCAAACAGTATCTACAATCAAATATATCATGAACATGTCTCAAAAAAACACGAGATCCGGCACGTAAATAGCAAAAAAGCAAAAAAAAAGTGTGCTCGCAATTTTTACGAGACCTACTTTCCCCGGGGTGAAAAAGGACGTAGAATTCGAATCTGAAATAATCTCACAGGTAAAAGGGATAATTTTTTAGGGCATTTTTATGTATTTTTTCGACCCCTAAAAAATTTTTGTAGATGACGGCATTTCATTGTTTTTCTACAGATTAATCGTCAACATCGAAATTATTCTACTCAATGAGGCGGTCATATTGCTTTTTTGATCGACTTTTTTACGTAACTTTGAAGGAATATATGATTTTTATGAATTTTCGAAATTTCCAGAGCCGGATTTTAGGCAGTTTTGAATTTACGGCCCCACCGACTTAACTGAAAGTTACTATGCCCCAGGCACATCAACCTCCAAGGGGGCATTCAGATTGAAGCACTTTAAACAGTTTGTCAAATGCCACCTGCGACCTCTAGAAGACCTTGTTATATGAGAGACTTTTTGACTCAGTGAACATATGCTTGGCAAAGTGCGAAAAATCGAAATCCTCCTAAATGCGCATACATGTAGTACTCGGTGAGTGTAGCTCAGACCTATTTAGTGTTCTAGATTGCTCGCTGATGAACGAAATATACTTTAGTCCGAAAATTGAAATTTTCGAAAAGCGAAAATATTGTTTTGAAATTTTTTAATTAATTCAGATGGGTGGGTAGCAACCATTTTTATTTCGCTATTATCTAGAGTGGCATGCTTGCTATTCATATAATAAATTAAAAAGAAATTTAAAAAATATTAGGGTGTCCGGAAAGTTCGTTCATTTTTTGTTTTTATTTTTTATTCAATACTTTACAATTCTCAGTGATCAATGTATGCTCCCATGTTTCCCCTCACTTCCTTCCAGCGATCGGGCAGAGTAGCTATTCCTCTCTCCCAGAAATCGGGAGTCCTCGAGATCATCCATTCCACGAAAGCCCTCACAACTTGATCTCGATTTTTGAAGTTCTTCCCCTTGCAGAAGTCTGAGAGAGAGCGGAAACAGTGGAAGTCACAAGGAGAGAGGTCCGGAGAATACGGTGGGTGGGGAACCCTCTCGATATCCAGCTCGTCCATTTTCTTCTGAGTCAATTTCGCGCGATGAGGGCGAGCATTGTCCATCAAAAGAAGGATTTTGCCCTCGCTCACGAGACTGGGAGGGGTTCTATGGGATTCTATGGGAGACTTCTTCCAGTTGGTTGGAGAATAGGTCGGCAGTGATGTTGGTGCCAGGGGACAGGATCTCCTAGTAGATCGGACCGAGCACGGAGAAGTAAAAGCAGAGGAGTTCCTTCTTTCCATGCTCTTCCTTCTTCGGGACTGGCTTGGGCTTCTTATCCGCATCGACCCACTGTAGTTTCCTCTCAGGGTTATCGTAGGCGATCCACTTCTCATCTGCGGCGACAATTGAATTAACCCATCCAAGATTTGATCTGCGATTGAGCAATTCATGACAGATCTCGACACGGTTTTTCAGTTGCGCCGGAGAGAGATCATGGGGAACCACTTGTGGGAGCTTGGGCTTCTTTCCCACTCGATGAAGGATATCGGACACCGTCGATTTAGGAGTGCCAGTCTCTCTCTTCAAATCGCGCACACTGGCTTTGGGCTTCCTCTTCAGAGTGCTGAGGACAAGAGACTGATCGAGGGTCGGAGGGCGTCCAGAACGGGGATGATCTTCGAGACTATAGTCTCCGTTCTTGAAGCGAGAGAACCACTTCTGGCAGAAACGAAGGGAGGGGGCATCGTCACCTTCAGATTGGGCAAGGGCTGAATGGGCCTGTCTCACCGACTGGCCAAGGCGGTGATAATGTAGCAAGACTGCGCGGAGGTAAAGGTGAGACTTCATCACGAAAATCGATGTAGAAACTAAGCGATTGATTCAATCCTCTCACCATTTAGCGTCAGGATGATGCAATGCTTTGTTGACAAATAACATTGCGTGATTGCGAAATTCGATCACAAACTGAGTATTTACAAAGGCATGAACGAACTTTCCGGACACCCTAATAGGTTTTTGAGAAATCGTCCAAAATGTGTAAAAATTCACTTCTCGGTCATCCTGAAACTACCGTACTCGAGCCGGTCGAGTGTTGAGAGAGTGTGCAGAATGAAGAGATGATTACACGAATTTGTGTTAGGTGGAGGATGATGTTGGATCCTCCTATGGTTACATGAGTCACACCATCCAGACTGGGTCAGCTAGCATTTGTCGGCTACCGTAGTCTGTACTACTGCAACACTGATATTATAAAATCACCAAATGGTGCCAATCTAGCCGTAGTGGCACAATAGATGCCGGACAAGAATTTAGACATACGTACAGTAATCCTGCTACCGTATCCCCCTCCACATCAACGTAATTCATATATTTGTCTCTTCATTCTGCACACTCTCTCATCACTCGAGTACGGTAGTTTCGGGCTGATCGAGAAGTGACTTTTTACACATTTTGGACGATTTCTCAAAAACCTATTTTTTTATTTCTTTTTAATTTATTATGTGAATAGCAAGAATGCCACTCTGGATAATAGCGAAATAAAAATGGTTGCTACCCACCCGTCTGAATTAATTTTAAAAATTCAAAAAAATATTTTCGCTGTTTCTTCACGAGTTGATGCCCAATCATTCTGGAATTTGGCATATATAATCCATGAAATATTACTGATTTTTTAAAAGATCAGCCATTCAAATCGGATTCGAAATGGCAAAATTCGAAAATTTCAATTTTCGGACTAAAGTATATTTCGTTCATCAGCGAGCAATCTAGAACACTAAATAGGCCATGTCTGAGCTACACTCACCGAGTACTACATGTATGCGCATTTAGGAGGATTTCGATTTTTCGCACTTTGCCAGGGGTCTCCACAAATATGTTCACTGGCTCAAAAAGTCTCTCATATCTATGATTCCATATCGAAAAAGGGCTAAAACGATGCGTACCTCGAATGTTATGCAGTTGACACTGCCGGTTGCTCTGAATTCGGTTAGAGAAGGGACTGAAACAGTTTTGATAGAAACATTTTATTTAAAAAAATAAATAAAAAACATTAAGGATGTGAAATGGAAAGTTGCATTATCTGGGTAATCAATACATATATATAAAGCGCAGTGTGACTCCGTCTGACCGGATTGCGAAATAGGGAGGGGAGGGAAGGATGACGTTAGGAAGCCATCAATCCATTACCGTATACCAATCAATAATTAGCATTGGGTCAACTACCGTATACCAATCGATAATTAGCCGTGGGTCACCTCTTATTCCGTGGGTCAGATTTATGACTTTGACCTTTGATCTTTGAATTACCGTATGCCAATCAATAATTAGCATTGGGTCAACTACCGTATACCAATCGATAATTAGCCATGGGTCAACTGTTATTCCGTGGGTCAGATTTATGACTTTGACCTTTGATCTTTGAATTACCGTATGCCAATCAATAATTAGCATTGGGTCAACTACCGTATACCAATCGATAATTAGCCATGGGTCAACTGTTATTCCGTAGGTCAGATTTATGACTTTGACCTTTGATCTTTGAATTACCGTATGCCAATCAATAATTAGCATTGGGTCAACTACCGTATACCAATCGATAATTAGCCATGGGTCAACTGTTATTCCGTGGGTCAGATTTATGACTTTGACCTTTGATCTTTGAATTACCGTATGCCAATCAATAATTAGCATTGGGCCAACTACCGTATACCAATCGATAATTAGCCGTGGGTCACCTCTTATTCCGTGGGTCAGATTTATGATTTTGATCTTTGATCTTTGAATTACCGTATGCCAATCAATAATTAGCATTGGGTCAACTACCGTATACCAATCGATAATTAGCCGTGGGTCACCTCTGATTCCGTGGGTCAGATCTATGATTTTGATCTTTGATCTTTGAATTACCGTATGCCAATCAATAATTAGCATTGGGTCAACTACCGTATACCAATCGATAATTAGCCATGGGTCAACTGTTATTCCGTGGGTCAGATTTATGACTTTGACCTTTGATCTTTGAATTACCGTATGCCAATCAATAATTAGCATTGGGTCAACTACCGTATACCAATCGATAATTAGCCGTGGGTCACCTCTTATTCCGTGGGTCAGATTTATGACTTTGACCTTTGATCTTTGAATTACCGTATGCCAATCAATAATTAGCATTGGGTCAACTACCGTATACCAATCGATAATTAGCCATGGGTCAACTGTTATTCCGTGGGTCAGATTTATGACTTTGACCTTTGATCTTTGAATTACCGTATGCCAATCAATAATTAGCATTGGGTCAACTACCGTATACCAATCGATAATTAGCCATGGGTCAACTGTTATTCCGTGGGTCAGATTTATGACTTTGACCTTTGATCTTTGAATTACCGTATGCCAATCAATAATTAGCATTGGGTCAACTACCGTATACCAATCGATAATTAGCCATGGGTCAACTGTTATTCCGTGGGTCAGATTTATGACTTTGACCTTTGATCTTTGAATTACCGTATGCCAATCAATAATTAGCATTGGGCCAACTACCGTATACCAATCGATAATTAGCCGTGGGTCACCTCTTATTCCGTGGGTCAGATTTATGATTTTGATCTTTGATCTTTGAATTACCGTATGCCAATCAATAATTAGCATTGGGCCAACTACCGTATACCAATCGATAATTAGCCGTGGGTCACCTCTTATTCCGTGGGTCAGATTTATGACTTTGACCTTTGATCTTTGAATTACCGTATGCCAATCAATAATTAGCATTGGGTCAACTACCGTATACCAATCGATAATTAGCCATGGGTCAACTGTTATTCCGTGGATCAGATTTATGACTTTGACCTTTGATCTTTGAATTACCTATACCAATCAATAATTATCATTGGGTCAAATACCGTATACCAATCGATAATTAGCCATGGGTCACCTATTATTCCGTGAGTCAGATTTATGATTTTGATCTTTGATCTTTGATCTAAAGTATGCCAATTAATAATTAGCATTAGGTCGGCTTCAGTATACCAATCGATAATTAGCCATGGGTCAAAGCTTCTAGAATGTTCCAGAAAGTTCGAAAATGTTTAAAAGCTTCTAGAATGTTCCAGAAAGTTCGAAAATGTTACAAAGCTTCTAGAATGTTCCAGAAAGTTCGAAAATGTTCAAAAGCTTCTAGAATGTTCCAGAAAGTTCGGAAATGTTCCAAAGCTTCTAGAATGTTCCAGAAAGTTCGAAAATGTTTAAAAGCTTCTAGAATGTTCCAGAAAGTTCGAAAATGTTCCAAAGCTTCTAGACTGTACCAGAAAGTTCGAAAATGTTTCAAAGCTTCTAGAATGTTCCAGAAAGTTCCAAATGTTTAAAAGCTTCTAGAATGTTCCAGAAAGTTCGAAAATGTTCCAAAGCTTCTAGACTGTACCAGAAAGTTCGAAAATGTTTCAAAGCTTCTAGAATGTTCCAGAAAGTTCGAAAATGTTTAAAAGCTTCTAGAATGTTCCAGAAAGTTCGAAAATGTTCCAAAGCTTCTAGACTGTAACAGAAAGTTCGAAAATGTTTCAAAGCTTCTAGAATGTTCCAGAAAGTTCAAAAATGTTCCAAAGCTTCTAGAATGTTCCAGAAAGTTCGAAAATGTTCAAAAGCTTCTAGAATGTTCCAGAAAGTTCGGAAATGTTCCAAAGCTTCTAGAATGTTCCAGAAAGTTCGAAAATGTTCCAAAGCTTCTAGAATGTTCCAGGGAGTTCGAAAATGTTCCAAAGCTTCTAGACTGTACCAGAAAATATGCTTTTCGAAAATGTTCCATTCGGAGAAGGGACATGGAGCGATGAAGATAGGAATAGAGAAGGAGAGAGGGGGGAGAGAGAGATGGAGAGAAGGAGAGAGAGGGCGAGATGGAGGTGGAGAGAGAGGGAGAGGGAGAAACGGAGAGAGAGGAAGAGAGGGAGAGAGAGGGAGAGAGGAAGAGAGGGAGAGTGGGAGAGAGAGAGAGTAGGAGAGAGAGAGGAGGAGGAGAGAGGAGAGCGAGAATTAGATTTAGAGAGAGGGAGAGGGAGGAAGGAAGAGAGAGAAGGAGAGGGAGAGAGAGGGAGATAGAGAAAGGGATAGAGAGGAAGAGAGGAAGAGAGAGGAAGAGAAGGAGAGAGAGGAAGAGAGAGAGGAGGAGGAGGAGAAAGGAGAGAGAGAAGGAGAATGAAACAGAGGGAGAGGGAGAGTAGGAGAGAGAGGGAGAGAGAGGGGGGAAGGAGAGAGAGAGGGAGAGGAGGAGAGAGGAGATAGAGAAGGAGAAGGAGAGAGATGGAGAGGGAGAAACGGAGAGATAGGAAGAGAGGAAGAGAGAGGAAGAGAGGGAGAGTGGGAGAGAGAGAGAGTAGGAGAGAGAGAGGAGGAGGAGAGAGGAGAGCGAGAATTAGATTTAGACAGAGGGAGAG
The DNA here is from genome assembly GCA_036245805.1 of Pristionchus mayeri. Taxonomy (NCBI): domain Eukaryota; kingdom Metazoa; phylum Nematoda; class Chromadorea; order Rhabditida; family Neodiplogasteridae; genus Pristionchus; species Pristionchus mayeri. The sequence goes on from BTRK01000002.1 coordinate 15,085,219, forward strand.
GGAGGAAGGGAGAGAGAGAAGGAGAGGGAGAGAGAGGGAGAGAGAGAAAGGGATAGAGAGGAAGAGAGGAAGAAAGAGGAAGAGAAGGAGAGAGAGGAAGAGAGAGAGGAGGAGGAGGAGAAAGGAGAGAGAGAAGGAGGAGGAGAAAGGAGAGAGAGAAGGAGAATGAAACAGAGGGAGAGGGAGAGTAGGAGAGAGAGGGAGAGAGAGGGGGGGGAAGGAGAGAGAGAGGGAGAGGAGGAGAGAGGAGATAGAGAAGGAGAAGGAGAGAGATGGAGAGGGAGAAACCGAGAGATAGGAAGAGAGAGGAAGAGAGGGAGTGAGAGGAAGAGAGGAAGAGAGATGAAGAGAGGGAGAGAGAGGGAGAGAGGGAGAGAGAGGAAGAGAGAGAGGAGGAGGAGGAGAGAGGAGAGAGAGAAGGAGAATGAATCAGGGGGAGAGGGAGAAAGGGAGAGAGAGTGGAAGAGAGGGAGAGAGAGGAAGAGAGGGAGAGTAGGAGAGAGAGGGAGAGAGAGGGGGAAGGAGAGAGAGAGGGAGAGGAGGAGAGAGGAGATAGAGAAGGAGAAGGAGAGAGATGGAGAGGGAGAAACGGAGAGATAGGAAGAGAGGAAGACAGATGAAAAGAGGGAGAGAGATGAAGAGAGGGAGAGAGAGGAAGAGAGAGAGGAGGAAGAGGAGGAGAGAGGAGAGAGAGAAGGAGAATGAAACAGAGGGAGAGGGAGAAAGGGAGAGAGAGAGAGAGGAAGAGAGGGAGAGAGGAAGAGAGGGAGAGTGGGAGAGAGGGAGAGTAGGAGAGAGAGGGAGAGAGAGGGGGGAGAAGGGGAGAGTGAGGGAGAGATGGAGAGAGGGGGAGAGAGGGAAGGATAAATGTTAAGGAAGGGAGTGTAAGAGAGATATTGTGAATCCGAAATAAATAAGACTAAGCCAACCAATAAAACACCCCGAAGCATGCCAGTCGATTGCGCGCGCCGAGGCGCGCGCAATCGGCTGGTAAGCCTAATAAGGAACTGCAAATGATATTTCAAAACAAATTATGAAATGATCTAGCTCATAATCACCTGATAATGTCTTCTGTGCAAAACAATTATTAATAATATTTTGATTATTAGAAAATACTAGATCAATCATCTTACCGGATTTGCGAGTAGGCTCTTTCACGAATTGCTCGAGTCTCATTTTTACGGAAAAATCAACAAGAGCATCATTAATATTTAAAGATTTTCTTTTTTTAACTGCATGTGTGAGATATCTACTTGCATATTCAGGGCAATTGAAATCGCCAAATAATATAACTTCATCAGTTTCTGTACTGATGAAATTTGCTATATATTGAAGAGCATCATTAAAATGATCCAATTTTGACTTAGAGCTGTTTGAACGATAGATACAAGAAACTATTACGGAATAATTTTTGGTTATCTGAACACGACAAGTTATAACTTGACAAAAATCATTCTTTGAATAAGAATCCAGTTGTGAGGAAGTGAGTTTATTTGAAATAAGCAGAGCTACGCCTCCGCCTCTCCCCATTTCCTCCCCGGGCCTGTCTTGGCGATACTCTTTAAACTCGCCATCCAGCAATTTGATCTTTTCATCATTCCTACCGTCAATCCACGTCTCTGTAAGTCCTACTATGGATAAGTCTGAAGATTTCATGAACTCGGATATCCTATTTCTCTTTTCCCTGTTTGCGGGCGTGTCACATATCGAATGACAATTGATTACAGCAAAATTAAGCTTTCCTTCCCTGCTAGCGTCGTCGTGAGTAGAGATAGATATCCTTGAAAACGATGATTCAATTGAGGGAAGGTCGAGTTGAAGAGATGAGTTCGACGATGAGGAGTTGTCTTGTTTCTGAAAATATCGTTTAAAAAGAAATGATTAATAAAAACTAGTATGCGTAAGAATTGGATTTACGGTGACTCAGTACCTGCTTTTCCTCAGAACTCTTATCGCCGTCCCCTCCCTCGATGGTGTTGTTTGGAGTTGGGATGATAGTCGATACCTTGGTACCACGGTCCTCCTTCTCTACTTCTTCTTTCTCAGGAGCAGGCTCACTCTCGACTCCTTGGTGGATCAGCTCCTTGAAATAGAATGTTGAGGCAAAATTTCAACATTTATTCGATACCTTGGTACCACGGTCCTCCTTCTCTACTTCTTCTTTCTCAGGAGCAGGCTCACTCTCGACTCCTTGGTGGATCAGCTCCTTGAAATAGAATGTTGAGGCAAATTTCAACTTTTACTCGATACCTTGGTACCACGGTCCTCCTTCTCTACTTCTTCTCTCTCATGAGCAGGCTCACTCTCGACTCCTTGTTGGATCAGCTCCTTGAAATAGAATGTTGAGGCAAAATTTCAACATTTAGTCGATACCTTGGTACCACGGACATCCTTCTCTACTTCTTCTTTCTCAGAAGCAGGCTCACTCTTGACTCCTTGGTGGATCAGCTCCTTGAAATAGAATGTTGGGGCAAAATTTCAACATTTAGTCGATACCTTGGTACCACGGTCCTCCTTCTTTACTTCTTCTCTCTCAGAGGCAGGCTCTCTCTCGACTACTGTCACTCTCGACTCCCTCTTCACTTCTCCAGACATCACGCTCACGTTAAACACAGGATTTAGAATCTGGAAGAGGGAAGATTAATTCGGGCCATTTCAAACGATTGATTTGTTGATAACTTAGAAATTATGAAATAACAGAGAGAGTGTGATGTTGATTAGAATCAGTCGCTGCAGTTAATTTAGTTGTGGCGGTGAGGAGAGTAATATTTGAAGGAGGAGAAATGAAAGAACATAGGAGAGAACATAGGTTGTAAATTATCGATTGGCAGAAAAAAGTAAGATCAATGTGAGAGAGGCAAGAAGCGTCGCAGATTAGAGAGTAGAATCTTATAAACGAAAGGACGATGAGGAAATAGAAGAAAAAATGACTGTGATAAGCGACTTTCAAGGTGTCAATCGAAAAATGACGTCGACTATGAGCAATGTTTCAGGAAGAATAGAATTGGAAGCTTAGATAGAAAGGAGTCGTGAACGATGACATAAGCGCGATAAGGGGACACTGACTAGGTGAGAGGCAGAGCAACTAAAGGAACCGGCAAACAACTACGTATATGATCGCCTTTCTTTCTTCTCTTCCTCTCATTGAATCGAAGAGAGATTTCATCGGATTGGACAGAGTCGGATGTTGACGTAACTAGATGATTTAGACAGTAGTCGCGCATCTCCTGGTTTCCAGAAGAGGCTGACAGTTGTTTGCAAGAGTGAGTCACACCGAATTCGCCCTTCCCCTGTCTCCAATCGGCACGATTGGAGACATGTGGTGTTCGAAAGGGTGGGTCTATTCTCTCCCTTCCCTCACTACCTCCCTCCTTCTCTCTAGCATCATTCCTTCTCGAACAATTGATGAACCCATTAGATTGAATCTTCCATTTTCTCACAACCAATCACGAAAGAGTAAGATATGTTGAGGAATAAGCAAACAAATAAATTATTTGACACTAACAGATAAACAATTTAGTAAAAACCATAAGTAATTAAATAACATCGAACACGCAATGAACTAAGTGCTGAATAGATTGCACCGGAAGGCTGTGACTAAAGCAGTGAGGAAATCGATTGATTTCCACTCATTGGGGGTTCGCGAGAAGTTGCTATTCGTATGCACGATCAAACCATGAAATGATGTATTTTCGTTCCGCGCGCATCCACTTTCTTTCATCAATTTGCAATTTTAATAACAAGACAGATTTGCTGGGGTTGGGGAAAGTAGGCTGATAGGATAAAAGTACAACGTCTTGGGTAGGATCGAAACATGGACGATGACATAACCGCGGAGAGGAGTGGATGCTTAGTTGAAAGGAAAAACTGAAAGGAGCCAGGATGAAACGACAAATGATGTCCATCCCTACCTCTCCCTCTCTCTTATATCGCCGATGGGAGATATTGCATCAGGCCAGAGTAAGCCCGTGAGGAACAAGAAAATTGAGAATTCGCGCATCGCCCAGAGAAGCAGACATTTGTCAGCAAGAGTGCATTACACCACGAAGAGGAAACGCCAGATAGTGCGGCAAGGATAAGTGAGATTCGAAGGAGTCAACGCGAATTTATGTTGAGTGAGCAATGTTGGAGGAACAATGAAGGAGTGAGAGGGGAAAAGTAGGAGACTGGTGGTGCTCGAAAGAGAGGGTCTCTCCCCTTCTCACTCGCTTTCTCCCTCTCAATATCATCGTTCTCTCCCAAACAGTTGATGCCCTCCTTATCGACATTCGAGAAAGACAAGCGCGAAATGACGTTGAGTATGAGTAATAATTGAGGCAGGAAGGAAGATGAAGGATAAGCTTTATGGATACAAGGAATCATGTACACTTTTGCAAATGCGGCAAGGGCTGAATGACTAAGCTCGCTTTCTCGCGCAGTATCCCTCTGTCGGGCCGGTTCAAAAGAGCGTTTCCATCGTCCTTTCGACTCCTTTTTCTTATCTCTCTAGCATCGCTCTTTCTTGACCTGCGTTCCCATTAGAGTCAATCGTTCTACGTCACATAATTGTTCCTCTCTCCTAAACATTTGTGTCTTATGATATTCGTGAAACATAATTGTTCCGGCATTAATTCATTGTCTTGAGGCGTTCGGTATGCCGTGGATCTCGGTGACTCGGATGGATGGGTCGGCGACTGAGAACTACTTCGGATCGGATCGATTGCCGATCATTGGGGAATTCATCGGCCAGAGCTACCACGGACCACTCAGACATTTATCGCTCTACTAGAGAAGAGAGAGAGAGGAGAGGGGGAGTGAGGGTCACTGTGATACCGGTGGTGATAAAGACGATTTCAATAAAAAGAATGTGTGGTGGTCTTTGATCTTTGTTTGAATAATTTGTCACTACATGTGATTGAATTATCAGTGATCATGAGGGTCTCAGTACATCTCGTAGAAATCGCATTGATTCTTGCCGCACATTCTGTAGACCTGTCCGACAGTGCCCGGTTTCTTAAAGTGGATATCATACTAGGAAATGATGAGACTAACCTCCGATATCTTTTCAACACACGGCTGCCCACACAAGCAGATGGCCTGAGTGGGAACTGCCCCGTTCTTGAGGAAAATGAAGAGATCACAACGTCCCTTTCCCGACTTGTCCTTAATCGGACACATGTAGAAGAGACGGCCTTTGTTGACGGTCTGGAATCTCTTTTCGTAACTGCTTATTTGTGAATGGCAGTAGGTCGGATGAGAAGTATGACGTCATGCCGCTTTTGATGTAACAAAAGCGGCTTGACGTCATGGTTGATATCCTCGGCCTAGTTCCGTGGTGAATCAAACCTCTCTCTTCACTTTGACGACTTTCGCTGTGTATTTCTCAACGCATTTGCACGTCGGACGTCGCTGAGAGGTTCTTGTAGATCTTTCCATATAATATTCGGCAACAGGTTGGATGAGAACTATGACGTCATGCCGTTTTTGATATATCAAAGGCGGTATGACTTCATAGTTCCCTGGTGCAGAATATCTTACCGAGTATTCCGGCCTAACTGAAGCAACTGTAGTCGCTAGAGTCGATGACGAAGCTACCGGAGACTGAACCGGATCAACCCTTCTCCTCTTTGTCTGATATCTCAGACAGTTGAATGTTTTCACATTTCGAAATTCGAAAATATCGTCATTATCTTGATTCAATATTTGAGATCACAACATCGAAATTGTAAACTTCACCTGATCGGTTTCCAATTCTCCGGCGACTGTTTCTGCTTCTTTCCTTTCTGTTTTTATGATCACATAGTCCTAGTTTTCTAATCAATCTCACCAGCGAGAAGCTTTTCTATAGTCATTTTGTCCTCGATTGATTCCCAAAAGACTGCGAATTGTTCCCTGGTGATCCCTAAAGATTCCAATAATTGTTGGAAAGAAAAACATGCAAAGTCACCCGTCTTGTCCCCAAGCGTTGCCTCGAACACTATGAAGGCTTCTTTGAGGTTCATGCTCCTGAAAATATGTTGTGATAACTGAGAAGTTAAAAAGATTTTCATTTTTGCTCGGACAATGAAAAGGAAGATAGTTTTGAACCATGAAGCGAGAAAGAAATCGATAGGCCACAAAAATAAATGGAAAGGAGATAAGAATGGTGAAAGGCACACATGGAGATTACTGGTTACACTTGTGAAAATCCGCCGTCCGCCTCAAGCCCCATCCGGGTTACGGTAGTCGCTATTGAGCACGGAGATTACTTCCCTATTCCTTCTTTTTGATTAATTAACTTAATTAAATCATTTAAACATTATTTTATTATATATTTCATTGTTAATAAATATTTAAAAATGAGTCACGTCGGTCACACCCCTGAATAACCATCCCAATTATAAACGTGCAGTGAAGGTAAATTTGAGAACTGCAATACTATTTATCTCTGGGGACGCATGAAAAAGAATAATAAACAACTCAAAGAAAAACGACAAAGATTGGCAGAATGGAATGAAATCAAGACTGTAGGCAGATCAAGGGTCATATATAGCGGAATGGCATGACTGGCAGATGGCACCCAAGGAGACACAGAGCACGTGTGCCCAGAGGGAACAGGAGGGACACTGAACCCATCCGTCGTTTTCTTCGCCATCGTGACCAGAGGGTGCAACACCTTTGAGACAGGAATAGCAGGTGTTCATCAGGTCGGGATCGGCTGCTGCGAGTGGCCGCGCTCTCTCACAAGCCCGGCCGAGCGAGCGAAAGAGTGACTCTAGGAGAACACATGTCCATTTGCCATCACTAATACAGGCTCCATCATAAACATCTTCATGTTCATTCTGTATTTCGCACTTTGATTTGCTCGCAATTGTCGCTTATTGTGACTGTTCAGAGATGTCCACGGTGTACGACGACTTTAACCATGCCCGTGCGCTCGATGCGTGTGAAGTCGCCATCGATGGGAGGACCTTCCCCGTCTCCGCAACAGTCAGTTTACATTAGACAGATAGATTAATACATGTTGGGGTGGTTATTATTACTGGAAGAAAATATGTGAGATAGGTTTAGTGCGAATATCTTCATATCATGGCATTTAGAAAAGCCTTGGTGAACTCTGGCGTTCTTATCCTACTGTAACTACAGTAGGATAAGAACGTTCGCGAATCATTTTCTCTATTTATTCTAGAATAGATAAGGGTGCTCGAATCGAATTGAAAGTGCTATTCTAGAATATTATTCGTCGAGGCCTATTCGAATTACAACACTAATAACTAGTGATAAAGTAATCATGTAGTAGTATCCGTATTCTATAGTTAGCAGAAGCTTTTCTGCTGCAATACTTTCCATTGGTCGCTCCTTGTTAAATGCAATTGGATTCATCTCTTTAATTTTCTTTGATATTGTACATTTTTTTTCATAATTAAATTCAGATTCTCGCTTCGGTCTCCAACTATTTCGACCAAGCTTTTCACGAGCCGGCCTTCAGAGAGTCGCAGACCGTGCGTCACCTTTTACTTAATTAAAAACATATTTACTTAATTACCCTAATTACAGTAAATCCTTAGATTATAAAATTCCGCATAAAATACTCGCCTTGCTTAAGCTTGACCTGTATTTTCCTTCTCTCCATACGACTAGACACTACATACGCTCATTGAGAGTGCGTTTGAAGTAGTGGTTGCCTCGGCACGAAATTCTAGAAAAAGTGGACGTTGTTTCAAATTGTATTTTTTTAAATTGCTGAACAACGTGCGCTTGCGCTGTTTGATTTTTTCTCGTGCGGCTAAACAAGCCTGGGCACGCTATGCCTGTTTTGGAACTTAACCCCTCCATACATCCCGGACTACAGTAAAATGTCCCAATTACCGTAACCCTTGCGTACCCGCTCATTGCGATCCATTATCATTATGGTGAGATGCGTCCACTCGGGATCGGCGCAGCGACTCACTTTCACCTGGAATTTAAATCAATGAGGTATACGGTAGTCGACGGTGGTCTATCGACTTATGACTTTTCTCCCCCCTTACCTTCAATACTGGCTCGCTCTTCATGTTAGGGTCGGAGATGAGACGGGCCTCGTCCATTCGAGAAGTCAAGATCGCTTTCTGAAATTATTGATTAGGAGATTACGGTATTTTCATTTATTGATTAGGAGAGTACGGTATTTTCCATATGAGACCAATCCGATTTGATCTTTGAACTTACTCTCTTGATGTAGACATACGAGTTGTTGCCCTCCTGGTCAGCGAATGAACCCGCGAATCGGAGACGAACCACTTGACGATCCTCAAAGATACCGTATCCTCTCCTACCGTATCTCGACTACAGTATCCCCACTAGGATACTGTAACGAGCCAATCTGCCATCCCTGATCACCGTACCTCGGCCTTTTTCTTCCTCGGGGCGCTGTCTCCACTTGTCTCATAGTCCGATGCTTCAGTCGACTCGCACGATGAGTCTTGTTCCCGGATGGCCTTGCTGACCTGAAAAAGGGCCAAGATCAATCAATGGTCAGAGGAGATCAACGCAGAGATCAAAGATCAACCTACCTTGCTGCCCTTTTTGATGATTCCCGCCACGATGTTCTCCAGTTCTGTTTCATTTAATGTGTTTCATTTAATTTCAATTTCCATAGTTCCTCCATTGCACTTTCTACGTGCAGATAACTCAATTAACTTGTTATTGATTTCTGCCCTCCCTCTCCTCTCCCCTCCTCCACTCATTCTCACTCCTTTCAATGGCGACGAGTGGCTGCAGAGCGAAGGAGGAGGCCACTATGGAAGTATTCAGTTTGCGATTGTTCTGTTCGATATTGTAGTCTTCGTAGGGGTACTGTATACTTTATCGATACTTTATCGTACTGTGACCTACTCATTATACTGTAACCGCTCTGAACCGTTCAGCAGAACGTGAAACGGGCATCGCGCGAACTGGAGAACATCGTGGCGGGAATCATCAAAAAGGGCAGCAAGGTAGGTTGCAATCAATGGAATGGAGGCCAAACCGACTAGCGGATGGTGAGAGCAGAGATCAAACATCAGGGATGAGTGATTCATTTACAGAACCGACTCGCCGTCCGACTACTCAAGACGTTCCTCTAGCAAGAGTAGATGACGTCAAATACCACTCAAATAAACGGTGTACAAAAGCACTCGCTTGAGTTGATGGAAGGGTGCACAATACGAACAGAAATGGATGGGCACTTCTACTGAACGTTGTACCACAATGTGAGGGGAAGGAAGGATGAGTGGGCATTGCAAGCGAGCCAAACCACTACAATTATTTGCTCTAATCAACCGTAACGGTTATTCAAATAAAGTAGCATATACCAGTCGTACACTGAATTCCGGTTGACACAATTGTGCGCTATTTTTTCAAAAACAAAATTTTATCCAACAAGGAACGGGGACAACAACGGGAATTTGAACTTCAACAAAACGAACAGAAACAGATATTGATAAGCGTCTAGCTTCAAGAAAGGTCAACTTCTTAGTCTAAATTGATTCGAAAATTTACAACAAGGAACAAGAGATGAGTCGAAAGGGCATTGATTATGGGGGGGAGGAACAGATAGATCGGTAAGAGGGAATTATCGATCGATCGCTCGAAGATGACGTCATCTCTCTTCACGCCTTGATATTGTCGATGATCTGCTGGGCAAACGAGTTGAAGATCCAGAGACGCTCAAATACAATATCGATTTAAAGTTGCTCGGCTCTCTACAGTAACCGTAGTTTATCTACCAGGTACTTATAAGGCAATACAAATAATCAATCACAGCTCATTGACTGCAAATAGATTTAGCAGCTTGATTCGACTATTTCGCTAGGCAGGAGAAGTATTCGCTATCGTAACCAAAGCTCATTACAGTAGGTCAGACTTGTGCCAAAAAATCAATACTAAAAACGTACAATCTTCTGGTCGACCTGCATCACATCGGGGTGGTCGCGGAGGAAGGTATGGAATCGCAGACGAGAGAGCATCTTCTTCATGTGCTCCTGCAATCGATAATCGAGTAGATAAGTTGGCAGAACTTTCATGATTCCACTTAATTCCACAATTATATTTATTTCATCTATCTGACATAGTGCGAGTGCATGTCCACGTTTACTCCCAGTACTATACTACTCTGACCTTCAGTCCGATGAGAGTAGCGTACATGTTTTTCTAAGACTGTGAGATAAACCAGGGAGATCTCACATGGACATGGTCAGAACTCACATATCCCGATCTGTACAATATTTCAGGGTTGGAATTTGGTCCCCATGGGATTCTCAAAACTGTTTGCGAAAGTTTCAAAATGTTCCTGGGAGTTGACTTATGAACGTTAATAAGTTTTCCATGCAAAATCCTTACGCAAACTCTGCGGCACTCTTCATCAACCTTTTACACGAACGAATCAACAACGGCGGTGGTACAGTGGTAGTGATGTGAGGCGGTGTGGCGAAGGATATGTGTTCGCTCCATCCCCGTGCAAAATTTTTTGCCCATTTTTGGAAGGTTGTCATTGCAAGTCCAATGTTCATACGTATTGAAATGTGCATGTTTTGAAAATTAACGGCTACATTTCAATTGCTATGTTCGAGAGATTCGAGAAAAGTGTTTCGAAATCAACGAACCTGCTTTCATCTTCATGTACAGGGAGATATAGAGGATCCATCTTGTTATCATCATTATAGCGAAAGACGTTCCAAATTTTAACATCGGTAAATGAAGCTCATTTACAGTAAAAGATAAAATGTGCAAAATAGGTGCATATCTCGCGTTTGACAAGGATTTGGTTGCTTGAATGGAACATTTTCTCGGAGAAATACTCAACGTCGTATGCTTGGCATGCGTGGATGGGATAAAAAGTTGTTACGAATTATAGTATGCATAAATTGTGATTTGTGAAAGGAAACAAACTAAACTTCAATACATTTCAAAGCTATGTGTGAGTGGGTGCTATATCGAATGGAGCAGATGGCGGGTCAGTGTTTTAACGTGGAGAGCAAGATCGCACAATGAATTTAAAAATGTATTCGAAAGAAGTGAATTGAAATCCCGTGCTCAGCATGATCTACCCGAGCACTGGAACGAAGGATTATCGATTAATTGAAGAGAACATGCACAAATGGAGAAAATATCAATCATATTGCACGATAATACGCAGAGGTACACCATTTTAAACGACAAAACAAATAGAACCAAGAGAATTGCGACCACACAGAGTGAATCACGTCATTGTCAGAGCCGTACTGCAGAACCAGTGAAAAGATCAACATCGAACCGGATACCGTAGTTCATTCTTGATCAAGAATTAATGTCTTTTCTTTAATAATTTGGAATTTTATTTTATGGACCATAACTGCTTAATTTGGTGTATTTCTGAAGGAGGTAGCATTGAAAAAATCCCATCTGTTTATGAACATTAGTTCAGATATTCTCGTTACTACTACCTCGGCACTTTCCTACTTCCGTACTAGGCTCCGCCCCCTCCACCCCTCCCTCATCATGAGATTGCATAGGGCATGGCTTTGCTTAGTGATAGGCTTAGACTGCTTAGGCTTAGGTTTCATCTACATAAGGTTAGGTTATCGATAAGTGGGCGTGGGCAGGGGGCGGGACCTAGTACGGAAGTAGGAAAGTCGTCCCGCCAATCCTTCCATTCATCTACATCCAATATCGAGGAAGACTTCCATCTCGAGAGAAAGAAGCAGTTCCGATCAGACTGGAAGTGTCGATTTAGAGTGTACTGATCGTAATCCCCTGGCAGCGCTGATTGGCATCCAACGAGATGGAAGGGAGAACTATTCGAAAAATAGATGGCGCTATCGAAATTGATTATGTCATGCTAATGATCAATTTTTTCCCTTCTCAGCTCCACAAAATTTCAATTCACTTCTTTCGAATACATTTTTAAATTCATTGTGCGATCTTGCTCTCCACGTTAAAACACTGACCCGCCATCTGCTCCATTCGATATAGCACCCACTCACACATAGCTTTGAAATGTATTGAAGTTTAGTTTGTTTCCTTTCACAAATCACAATTTATGCATACTATAATTCGTAACAACTTTTTATCCCATCCACGCATGCCAAGCATACGACGTTGAGTATTTCTCCGAGAAAATGTTCCATTCAAGCAACCAAATCCTTGTCAAACGCGAGATATGCACCTATTTTGCACATTTTATTGCTACCTCATCCCCATTCTCCAAATCCAAAGGACTATTAGTTGTGATAGTACAATGGATTCTCCATTCTCCATTCTCCATTCTCCATTCTCCATTCTCCATTCTAGCGCTCGTGATGGGCGGTCGTCCCTGACCCCGCTCTTTTCCGACCTAGTTTGGGGAATCCTCTCCCGTCAGCTTGGGCATCCCGGAGAGTATCGCCTACTTGGTACACTTCAAGAGGAGGAGCACGGACGGATTCCCATCGTCTCGAGTGATCTACCGTCAAGAAAGCCCCGCTGTCTGCGTTGTGAGTTCCTAACCGGCGCAAGTCAGGTGTTCGGCGGCAGGATGATCTACTTCGATGCTCAACGGAGATCCGTCACGATCGTCCCTACAGTTGACCAGAGAAGCCAAAGAAGATCCCATCCCTTGACCTAACGACGCTCTGAGACCGAAGATCCCCATTCCCTCCACACTGAAGTCACCCTCCTGCAGGACCATTGTGCCTGACGTCAGGATAAATATGATATGATATGATAGTACAATGGAAAACTTCATCCCTAGTGTGATCAGAAAGTACGGTACTGTTCAACGAGAGTGCGTCGCAGGGCAGATTTCGTAATTACGAACTTACTAATGAAGCTGATCTTGCTTTTGTTCACGACAATGCAACCTCAAACCTTATCATCCTCTTTCGGAGAAGATCCAATGGCGCTTTCTCCGCTGGAGGAATCAAATCACCGGGTTCGAGTCTCTCGTCAGTGTCTCGAACATGTGTGTAACACTTACTACCTCAAGGTTCGCTTTCCCTAAATCAGACTCCTCTGGCAAAAAAATAAATATTTTCGAATTTTTTTCACGATCGATATTTCAGGGAGAGCTCGGAAACGATGATATCGTGGTGATGAATATGACTGAGATCATATCCGATGCATTCACTCATCTCTGCACGGGAAAGGTGCGTATGAATGACTAGTATGCTATATCGCTCGAATAAGATCAAGATAACCGACTGCAAATACGGCTTAACTCCATTCACGATCATAGAATTACAGCCTTTCTCTATGGATCGACTACTCGAGATCTGCGAAACTTCGCCACGAGAGGTTTGATTTCCATCTCCTATTGTGTCCCCCTCACATTGAATCTTCAATTTCTGATGTATTAGGTTGAATAGAAAGTCTTTATCCACTTTTTATTTCCCTTCTTCTGACAATAAAGCACAAGAGCAAAATCAAACATATGCACCATTGTTATCTACGACAAATCTCCAACGTTCAGGCAACTTATGGATTCCCTCCTTATAGAACCCATCTCGGCGCGAATTAAAATATTGCTTGAGTGCGGCCTCGATCGCCCCACGGGAAATGAAGGATCTCTGATCGAGATGACGGGTCAGATCCGAGAACAACCAATAATCCGAAGGGGCCAAGTCAGGAGAATACGGTGTATGAGGGAGAACCATCCAGCCTTATTTGGACAGCTCCTGCTTGACCTGCCGTGCAACATGGGGTCGGGCGTTATCGTGTTGATAGTACACTTTCTTGCCGTTCAGGGCAGATTGTGCGAATTTCTTCTTGAGATTCCGTAGTTGTTTAGTGTAGACATATTCAGTAATTATCCGCTTCTCGGGTAGGAGCTCCCAGTAAATCGGGCCATCCACCCCCCACCAGGCAGAGAGCAAGATTTTCATAGGGTGAAGGCCAGGCTTTGCGACGTCCTGTGGGGTCTCATTGACATCCACCCACTGTGCCCTCCTATGGTGATTCTCATAGCAGACCCACTTCTCGACCCCTGTTATGAGACGGTCCAACCATCGATCTCCAGCGTGAAGAGTGAGTAGAGAAAGGGAATCGTCGACACGGTGGTCAAACTGGTCTTGGGTCAATTTGTGGGGTATGAAACGGCCTAGCTTCTTCTTCTTGCCAATGGAGACCAATCATTTTACGATGGTGCTTTGCGATACCCCAAGTGTGGCTGCCATGTCGCGGGTATTTGGGAAGGATCCAATTCCACTACGATCCGTAGCGCATCCAAATCCAGCTCGGGTGGCCTCCCAGACCGGTCATGATCATCCATGGAAAAGTCCCCCTTCTCGAAGAGTTGGTACCAATTGCGCATGGTCTGGTAGTGAGTGGCATATGAATCGTACACTTCAGCCAACTGACGTTCCTATTCCTTCATTGTAGTGTGAGAGAGAAATACGAATAACAGAACGTTGCGGATGTGCAAGGCCGTGGGAACAAACATCGTGGTCTTACTAGTGGCAGAATGAAAGGCGTGGAATGGGGAGTTGTTGACCACATAGTCCCTTTGTCATGTGTTATTGACTAGAGGCGAGGGAACACCAAAGGTATCCTGCACTGAGCAGTGATCGAGCAAAACAGTGGATAAAGACTTTCTGTTCAACCTAATATGATAAGAAGAAGCTGGGTATTAATGTAGGAATTGAGGTCTACTTCTTCCATAGTCCAAATACTCGTGAAACTTGAGTATCTTTGATTGTTGAAATCGGTCGGTATGAGTTCTATCTCAGACGCGGCTCGAGAAGCTCAGCTATGCCCTGTCCACACTGCTGCAGGTCCTTCTCTTCGATGAAGAGGACCAACAAGAGACGATGGATTCTCCTCCTGAAGTAATTAGCCCCTCCTCTTTTAACCCGGCTCTCAACGAAAAATCACTCGGACAATGGGCGTGCGCCGCTATGAAGAAGATCTACACTCAGCATCATCACGATTTCAGGAGCAAGTGCCGTCATCGTCGACAACTGAAACTGTTGAGAATCGACAGGCTGAAGGCAATCATAGCAACGGAAGTCACAAACATGACGTCATCGAGATCAAGGAAGACATCAAAATGGAGGAGGATGAAGAAATAAAAATGGAAGAGGATGACTACGATGAGGTGAAATTATGCGTACAATTTCAATCTGAGAATATTCGGCTCTATTTATTGAAGGAGAAGCGGGGGAGCAGTACTAGGTCAGATGATAACCTTCCGGATAATAGCCAAAAAATGGACACTACTGCAGAACTTTTACATAATCATTTTTGATAATTAGGGAGCCTACTGCCTGCTGTGAACATACCGGGGAGAGTACGATTTTTGGTTATCTCCTGGAGGGCTATCATCCGACGGTGATCATACGAACTAATTCAGAGGGAGTAAATGATATGGTAGCACATTTTCAGTTCCCGATGCCATCGCTGGAACCGAACAAGGATTCGGACGAATCTCAAGAAGACGTCGAGAAGGCAGAAGAAGCTATAGCAGGTCGTTCTGAAATTCATGAATCGTTGCTCAACTATGGTTTGTTTAGGCCCGAGCACTCAGCAACCAACTAATCCTCAACAGGCTTCGAGAACTTCCAGCTCAGCAAGGCGTTCGTTTTTCTTTTTTTCCTCTTATTTGGTTCGAAGATGAGATTAGGCCCTACCGGACTGAGCTAACCTATCGTATACACTGACCTAGCAATGTGCTCCCAGCAGGACCAGTTTGATTTGATTCGGGAACACACCTTTATCTTATCTGCAACCTGAATATTCTATCGCATAATATTAAGGAGAACTTGCAGATAAGCCGTCCTCAAATCCTCTCTGGATCAGGGAGCACAGGAAGCCGGGATCTCCGATCGAGTGCAATTACTGCGAGGAGCACGCGAGACCGGGCAATGAGATGGCCGCGCACATGGCCAAGTGCCACGCTGACCTCCTCTTGGTGTGAGCTCTCTACCGTAGCCTTAACATGAAATTTAGTATCATGAACGTTTACCCTGAAATTTTTGGGAGGTGACGTTTTTTCATTATGCGCATTAGAATCGTCATGAAAAAAGTACCCCTAGGGCCAACTTTTCTCAGAAAAATTCGTTCCAGGCGATGTTTCCTGAGGCTCGCAATATGCCGCAGTACAGATTCTCCGAAAATTCAAATCAACAACGTTAGTAGTATGGTTCAGCTTTCAGTACGGAGTTTTTTCACTGTGCACTTCCGGTCCCACCTGCTCCCGACCACCTGTCGAGAACATCCGGTCGAGATTTAATTACTTCCGACAACCACCTGCTACCGGAAACACATGTTTCCGGTGACCACCTGTTACCGGAAATTCACCATTTTTTGATTTTCCCGCTTGATTCCCGTTCCCGAGCCATTTTAGGCGAATCCCGAGTGTTTTCCGATCTCGAGCCATGTTTGGGCTTATCCCTAATGATTACTGATAATGCCTTATATGGTGTTTTGCCAGATTTTTGCTGGGATCGAACCTGAGGGAGTCGGCGATGTAGGCAGAGCTGTTCACCAGTAGACTATGGCGTCATTCGGCAGGGACTGGTGGAAGGTGAATGTATACTCGCCGCCGCCGTGGCACTAATGAGCATGACACAATGTGTGATGTACGGTAGATCGGGTGGAGCGCGGACAATATTAAAAGGTCGGCATGGTGAATCGAATAATGAGTAGTGTAAGTAGATACGGTAGTGGAATGGAGCGCGGAAATGTCTGAGGTGTTTGATGGGTACCGTACCTGGCATAACCTGGTACTGCAAACTGACGTGACTAAGTTGAGGATATTACGGTAGTCAGCACTTTTCAAACAGACGCAGTTGCAAACTGACGGAAAGAAAGAGAGCTAGGTGTACGGTAATGCAGAGAGCGATTGAATGGGCAGCTATTAGGTAGAGAGTCGGGTATACGGTACAAGTCATGAGGAGTTCATCGATGGGTCAGATTCGAACAATCAATCGGAAACTGATTGCGGACTACTACCGTATCGGAGAAGAGAGCAAAGCAACAAGTCAACGTGAGGGGTGAACATTCAAATGAATTCAAATCGGGGTGAGGGTGGGCGGGGCCTCCCTCCGTCTCTTAATGGGTAATTAATTGCCCTTCAGCGACAGACTGAAATGCACAGATTGTGCACCGTTCAGTTAGCCATGCTTGCCTCATTCAAATTCATCTCTAATGTGTCGTTCATGCTGCTTATTTTCAGGTATGAATACGCAGGGCATTGAGGCTGTGCTTAGTCAAGGAGTTAGTGTTAATGAAGGAACTGATTCTCGTCGTGCGTATCCCAGACCAGCGAGGGCAACCCGATGTCATCTAATGTTGGACGAGGAGTCAACAAGACCCATAAGGGTAGAGGGTTAGTGCTACGCCTTAGCTCACTTATATTCACTATCATCTCAGAAAGGATCCAGTTCTGCTTCGTCGCCATTATGGAGTGATGGTGAGTTTTGTCGTGCTGATTATGAGTATTGCCGATTTTAGAAGCTACGACAAGCACGAATTACCGAATTCTTAGCGATAGACAAGAAGAGAAGAGAAGATAATGCACGTCTGTGCGAAAACTATCGAGCTCTTATTTCCACAAAGAAGTCCGAGTATGAGTACATTGATCTTGTTTCTGATAAGGAAAATTGAAATCGATTTATTGATTTAACATTTTATTATCACCATGTACGGATAAAGACAGTGGATTATCAGTGCTATTATCTCCAAGGTTTGGGATGCGTTGCGTGTGTCCATGTGTTCTTCACACCAAGTCTTCTGTTGCCATCGAGATTAGGATTAGCGAAATCGGTTCCGTTTCGCGTCGTCGACGGGGATACATCTTGTAAGTTCTGTGAGGCTTCGGCTCTACGTTTGCGTACTCTTCTCCCTTCTCGTCCACTCGGTGATGCCAGCACAAAGATGCCGCCGTTATCGTCTACGGTATCGCGTAGATGAGCGTTAGCTGGCACCGAAGCGGAACGTCTCCGAGCTCGATCGTCCGATGTGTTATCCGGCGCTACATTGACCCGATCTGATCCAGTGGTAGCTGGGTCTTCTGACTCTTGATCTCCATCTTCATCGTTTTCGAGTCCTCCGTTGTCATCGTTATCGTGTTCTTTGGACTGGGTTTCTATTGAGGATGTAGCAATAGGAGGAAGTGTGGTTGGTGGGATGTTGAACCTAACAGTCTTATCGCCAATGGAAGATGAGGATGATGCGGCCTCTTTGAACCGTGCAATTTTGTTCAACAGCTCTGCATAGAGTGCACGTTTAGAGGCATCGTCAATACTCTTGTCGTTCAGCAATTTTGTAAGTTCCTCTTGCATGGCCTCTATTTGGGCATCCTCCTTGGATAGGACCAGGTAAGGTACAAGTTTGTACTTGTTCATGAAGAAAGTTAACCAACTAGACTGAGTAGGGCAAGTGCTGCGGGAATAACTGCACCCAGGAACCCAGCACCGTACTGATTCAAACTATCACGGGCTCTTCTTTCACGAGAACACTTGGCAATCTCACGGATGATGGGAACGTGTTCGCAGATGGCTCGCTTTTCCTTATAGGTAAATGGAATGCACGACAGGTTATGCAAAATTTCAACAACACAGGTGAGCTCAGCCAAACTAGCCTTAGAAATGAGCTTGGGATTTTTAGAGAGCTCTGTAAGAAGCAACCGATGCTTATGAAGCTTATGCATCAAATAAAAGAAAATTGTGGGCGTGGCCTAGCCACTTTGTTACGAATTTGTCATCATGGATAATCTTGACAAAGTGCTTGACAATGTCCTCAAATGATCGGCCTCTACTCTGCATATGAATGTGGTAAACCGAGAATGCACCACAAGTTATGGCAGTGGGCGATTGATGAGCCATCCTATTATAGTAAATGCATGAAAAGATCATACAGAATCTCAAAATCAACCCCTTTGGCGGTTGCCCAAAACTATCAAAGAAGAAACATGTGTTTCCTTTTACAAATATTGATTGCCAATGTAGTCCTCCATATTTGGAAGTACTTTTATCAGTGTTAACACAAAGTGAAAATGTGACAGGCAAAGCAGTGGGATTGGGGAGTTGGTCACAGGCAAAAGTTCCCAGAAAGTACCGAGCCATTTTGGCATCTTTCTGGAAAATGGAATTCAACTCAATCGTGTTCATGCTACTCTAATCGAACCGCTGTGTACGGTTGTTCTTAACACAATGATCGCACACGTGGATGACAAGGGTCTGAGCACCACTGTTAGTGTTCACCAGCTTCGACTCATCATCTCTAAACTTTTTCCAGCACGAGGCGCTCAGAAGGACTTGGACTGAACGAGGGGACGAGCTCCACTGACGACGAGTCTACAGTGATAGAGTACACGAACATCCAAGCTGCATCATACCATGGGGTTGACACGGATACGCTGCGTTTGGTCTCCTCTCCATGGTTGGCGGCCCTCAATGGTCTGAACTCCTTTGTCCTCTGTTGCCTTCTTCTCATCCTTTACCATGGCGGCAAATGTGATCGGAGAAGAATTCAAATCAAAGTGGGAGGAGGCGCAATCGGGGAAGCAAGCTGTCTCCGGCATTTGAATTCGTACGAATGACATCTGGTTGTGCAATTTATGAGAGTACGAGAGATTGGAGACGCAGAGGTGCAGAGAACATGTGAGAGAGTATGCCGTTTAGAGATACAGGCTCCCCACAAAGTCATTAGAATGGGTATAAATATGTCAATGTTCCCCTCAGAACGCATTCCAATCGAGCCACTCAAGAACCGGTCTTCCTATTCGCGCGCGCATCGACATGGTCAAGCAGAACAAGCAGAAGATGCTGTCGTCATCGTCGTCCTTCGCTACCGTAGCCAAGAAGAAGAAGACGGTTGTTACGGAGAAGAAGATAACTGGAAGGGTATGCCTTCGTTACAGCATTCGTTCACCTTTGATGTTGCTACTGTTCTCTACCCTTTCACATTCGATACCATTACAGGCCAAGTATTTCTTCAAGCCACCAAGCAAGGACGAGCAATGTGCACAGTTCGAGCAGAGCTACCTCGCGCAGCCCCAACGAGCAGTCATCCTGTACATGTGCAATGTGTGTCGACGCTGCAAAGGATGTCAAGAAGGAAGTCAAGAGTGCAGGACGTCAGTGTCTCATTCTTCCCCTCTGTAGAACCTGCATCTGCGAACCGTAGATGCGCACAGACCCTGTTCTTTAACAATGTTCTCAAGAATAAGCATGATAAGGGAGAGGAGGATGATGATGAGCCCGGTAGTGATGAGGATGATGAGAAAGAGTCCGGTAGTGATGACGATGATGTTGTGAGAAAGGGTAGAGTAGCCGATGAGGGTATGACCTCAGAGTAACGCCCACGTTTTCCAAGCATGTATACCCTTGTGTGGTGGTTGTTCGTGTTGTGTTGTAACGTTTGAATTACTGCATTGAAGATGAATCATTCTTATACACTTGTTGTGATAGTGAGCGGTCGTGGTCGTGGTTACGTTCTATTTATGACTCATCAAAGGAAAATTGGGCAAATTTGTTCAATCATAATTCCGCCATATCGGGGAGAGGGAAGATTTCTCATTTCTCCGGAGTCCGTCCACAGTATGGGGCCGGCATTGGTGGTGTGCTGCGAACTCTGTTCCGAATGATCCCCTCATTTCTGTCAAGTCCTGTTGGACAGAACCTTGTTAGTGCTGGCGCCAATGTAGTCAATGACATCAATAGCGGTGCTAATCTAAAGGATAGTCTCAAGACTCAGGCACGATCTACCGTACGCAATCTTACTGGTGTCGGCAAGATTCGGCGCCAAAACATTCAAAAGGGCAAAGGGGCTCCTAGAGCGATTGGCTTTATTAAAGGCTCCGCCCATTTGAAAAAGAGTGGGAGAGGGAGGACCCCGCCCACTAAAGTCGTCAGACGTGCTTTCATTCACTAGTGTGTTCTGCTGACGAGTTGCGGTCTTCATAATGGTTCCTCTCGTCGCCTACATTGAGCAGCATTTCCCCTTCTGGCGCTTCCTCAATCGTCGTGAGAAGATGCACGCCCTTCATGGCATTCTTCCCACCATCAACATTGGCGTTGAGCCTGTTCGTCATGCTCCCTTCGGCAGCGGCAATGGTGACTACAACGCTGCTCTTCCTCCTCCTCTGGTGCTCCTGGATACTCATGTACTCATGTAGACTCGCACTACACTCGTATGCGTACGGCCAGAGGACTCGATACCGTCTTCAACCACGCAAGCAACAGACTCGGCTATGACCCCGATACCGATCTCCCACTCGTGCGCAGCAGAGGAGGATCCCTTCATGTCATGGAGAGCCTTGTTGTGATTTAATTGTCTGATAAATCGTTCATTCTTTAGCCCTGCGTTCATACAGAGCGGTCGTAAAATGTTTAAGAGCGAAATTGAGAAGAGTGTTTCCTCGTTGCATCCCAGTCTTGATTTGTTTTCTACGAATACTACTGTCTGCGGCGTGGAAACTTCACGCTTCAACGAGATAAGCCTCACGTCTGGTCCTGACATCAAACCGTACGAGTTTCGAGTCCAAAATTCAAAGGCATTCCTTGACCTC
The DNA here is from genome assembly GCA_036245805.1 of Pristionchus mayeri. Taxonomy (NCBI): domain Eukaryota; kingdom Metazoa; phylum Nematoda; class Chromadorea; order Rhabditida; family Neodiplogasteridae; genus Pristionchus; species Pristionchus mayeri. The sequence continues at coordinate 15,106,661 of BTRK01000002.1, forward strand.
CAGCGTAGCTACATTATCACCAAGTACAAGATTGTTAATGAGGATGGTAGTGACATTGTGACGGATGATAACGATGACGTCTATGCTCCAACAAACCTCTTTGGTTGTTCCCAATTTAGGCAAATCCAGGTGTTTGTCAACGGAGTACTTGTGTACGACAATGACAATTTCCCGTATAGGAGCTTTATTAGTGCCATGCTTTCGTACAACCAAGACTACAAAAACACGTTCCTCCGTCTTGCCGGCTTCTCACCTGAAGCCTTGCCCACTTCTGATGCTGATACCGAGTACATTAAACGAAAGGATGCATGTGTCAAGTCGCAGGTTCAGGAAGTGGTTACCCCTCTATGGTTTGAACCGGCAACGCAGCCAAAAGCCATTCTCCCCTTTGTTGATTTCCGTATCCTTTGTTTCCCTTCTTCCGATGAGTTTATGATTGATAGGCGTAAGGGAGACAAAAAGTATCGTGTCAAGGTCACGAATATGACACTCATGTTGCATGAACTACATATTCATGACTCCACAGCGGTTGCATTCGATAAGATATTCCGCGACAGAGGGTCGATTACGTACAGCTCACTAGGCACAAATGTCCGCACCTTCTACATTCCTGGTGGCATCAAGGAGTTCCCAACGTTCAAGGTTTTTAGCAACAACATCCCAAGAAGGGTGTTTTTTACCCTCGTTGATGCGAACGCTTTCAACGGAAACTACTCGAATCCGTTCGTCTTCAAGAACTTTGACCTACAAAACGTCCGAGTAGAAGCTGGAGGAGAGGTCATCCCGTTCCATGACTACTCGCTAAACAACGAGAAGAATCAGTACGCGAAGGCATATTTGGCACTGCAAGAGGCCCTATCGGTTGCGGGAACAGGATGCTCCAATGGTATCAAGCCTTCTACGTTCGCCTCGCACTGCTGCATCTACGCATTCGACACAAGTGGAGCGGAAGCCGATCAGTTTGCACTTCAACGCATCGGCGAGACGACAATCAAGCTTACGTTTGCAAAGGATACTCCCGAGTCGGGACTATATGGAATTGTTCTAGGCGAGATGATAACCAATCTCGTCATCGATAAGGATCGTATTCCCAAAGTGTACTAGTGTCTGATAAAGTATTTTATCAATTACAACATGACACTGTTATCAGCTGGTATCCAAGAATCAAAGGATGATGGGTATCCAAGCCATTTCACAAGGACTTCCTTCTTGCCTCTCAAAGTTCGTCGACGCAGAATCTTCTCAACCTTGTACATGCCTGTATCATGTACCTTCTGAACCTCATCAAGATAGAATGAGCCCTCAATTGGATCGCCGTTGAGGTTTTTCAGTTTGATGTAAGCAGGGGAGTATTGTGCCTTTATCTTATCAACGATAAAGAGTTCCTCTGTCCAATTAGGTGTATATCCTTTCTCAAACGTTCTCTTCGATTTGCTGATACGAACAGAGTCCCCAACTTGAAGATTGAGTTCCTTCTGAGAATACTCTGAGAGTCCTTCGTCTACGTCTCCATCCCTGACTCGTGCTGGTGCCATGCCTATCGATCGGTTGGGACTGTTGTTAATCCCCTGTACAATCGCATCAACATCATCGATCCAGCGACGAGATGACTTGTGGTGCAGATACCTGTAGAGGCACCGCTTCAGTGTCTGGATCGCTCGTTCTGCCATTGCTGCCTTCAGCTCAGTCTTTGGGCTGTAATGACTGATCAAATGTTCCTTGAAAACCGCTCCCACGTCCTTGTTATAAAACTCCTTTCCTTGATCAGTGACAAAACGAGAACAAACATGACCAAATCTGGCAATACATTTGTCTAGCAATTCCTTAATGGCTCTCTTCATCTCAATTCCAGTTTTCTGTCTTATGGGCACTGCGAATATGTAACGAGAGTAGCAATCAATGGCGACAAGGCAAAATGTATGTCCATCATTGTACTTTTTCCATAATTGGAAATCGGCCAAGTCAGCCTGCAGAGTTTGCCCTGGAGCAATCCCCACAGTCTTTCTTCGCTCAAACTGTTGACTTCATAATAAATGAAGATCGTTCATCATAATTACTCTGTATCTCTGCGCTCTCTCATATATTTCTATCTCTATCCTATCTCAAATGATATATGTCATTCTACGAAAATACAGTAGTGTACAATTGTGATCGTAGTACATGTCTGATTTCTATATCACCCTTCCTAGTAATGTTGGTGGAGCTGAAAACAAGCCTTCAGATTTTCGTACCAGACTTCCCGAACCACTCCTTTTTAGGAACAAATGGAATGTAGGCCTTCATGAGATTCTCATATCCGGAGAGATTCTTACTGTCCCTCATAATTCACCATTTGTTATTACTCTCTATGATGGAAGCGTGTTGAACTGTTTCCTCCCAAAGGGGACATACAAAACACCCCAAGCTCTAGCGGCAGCCTTGACTAATGCTGTTCCACGAACACGTAAGAGAAGGAACGTACCATCTGGAGCCGAGGAGGAGATTCCTTTCATTGATGACGAAGAACTTGCTCTTCTCGATGATGTTGGAAACCCAAATTGGAGTGCTGAAGAGTTGGCCGAACATTGGGCACGCCAAGCAGTCAAACTTGGAACAACTCCTGTCCCGCCTGTTCCGAGTGTAACAAGCCAGTCGTCTGATAATGATCATGCATCGATACAGAAAGATGAGGAGGAGGAACGCATAGCTGCTGATAAGAAAAAGAAGGAACAAGAAGATAAAGATCGAATGGCTCGAGAGGAAAAGGAGCGTCAAGCAAAGGAGAAGAAGGAACGAGAGGAGAAGGAACGCCAAGTAAAGGAGAAGAGAGATCGAGAGGAGAGGGAACGTCAAGCAAAGGAAAAGAGGGAACGAGATGAGAAAGAGCGTCAAGCAAAGGAGAAGAAGGAACGAGATGAGAAAGAGCGTCAAGCAAAAGAGAAGAAGGAACGAGAGGAGAAGGAACGTCAAGCAAAGGAGAAGAGAGATCGAGAGGAGAAGGAACGTCAAGCAAAAGAGAAGAAGGAACGAGATGAGAAGGAACGTCAAGCAAAGGAGAGGCGCGAAAATGATGATAGAATTACAAAGGTGCAAAAGGATAAGGCAGATAAGGAAGCTGCTGAAGCTGAGAATAATCGAAAGGCTGCCGAAGATGAGAAGGCACGACAGCAGAAAGAAGCAGATGATAAGCGAAAGAAGGAAGAAGCTGAAAAGAAGAAGAAGAGAGAAGAGGAACAAAAGAAGAAGGAAGAGGATGAACGTAAGAAGAATGAGGATAAGAGAAAACAAGAAGAGGCCGAACGTACCCGTAAGGAACTCGAAGCCAAGAAAGCAAAGGAACTTGAAGATAAGAGGAGGAGAGAGGAAGCCGATCGGAAGGCGAAGGAGAAGGAAGAGCATGATAAGAGGGAGCAAAAGAAGAAAGAAGAGGAGCTGGCACGGAAGAAAGCAGCCGATAAGGAAAAGGAAAGGAATCGGATCGCTGCGCTTGATAAGGCAAAACAAGAGCAGGTTGAACAGCAGCAGCATGTACCTAAGGTCATAGTTACTATTGAGCCTCACGAAGTTGTACCACCGTCGGCGATCGAAGCCCAACAACTTCCCACTCATGTAGAATTCACTTTTGATGACAGTGTAGGCAAAATGATTTTGAATCTTAACTATACGGTACAACAGGTAGATCTAAGTGATGAGATCAGTTACATGTGTGGTTTCACTCATCCTACACTCAACCATAGTGAGGTTGCGCAGCATAACCCCGACTGCACAAACGGAAAGAGCCTCCTATACGTGTATAGTGACTTGTGTGGTTTTTCACTTTGCGGGTCTCAAAATACCAACCTTCTCCGAGTCATACCATGCATGAATGCTCAGAACGACACCATTTCTCAAAGTTTTCAAAATATTCGGTACATTGGAGTACGATCAGAGTATGTCGACTCGATTAGGATTCAGATATTGGATTCGCTTGGTAATGAGGTTGCTATCCAAGGATACATTTGCGTTATTCTTCACCTGATGAAGGAATGATAAATTGAGTTCATTCGTCATGACTTCTCACATAGAGAGTACACCTTTCAGATTTCGCTGTCCAAATAACACTATTATTGTTGGCGCTTCACAGAGTGGCAAGACCACGTTCGTTATTGAATTGCTTCGACATACGGCCCTGTTTGATTTGCCAATCAGCCAGATACTGTGGCATCATGGTATTGAGGCAGCTAATCTGCCCTCCCATCCTCTAATTCAAACTTTCCCTGGCCTTCCTGATGTAACCACACTCAAGCACCTTAGTGGTGAAGGGAAGGCACACAAAGTGGTAGTGATAGATGATTTGTTGACAGAATCAATCGCAAATAAGGAGTTGCTCACGCAACTCTGGACCAGAGTTTCACACCATTACAACATGACCTTTATTCTACTGGCTCAGTCATTGTTCGAAATTCCACGGATTATTAGGAACAATTCGCATTATATGATCCTATTTAAGGCGCTCGCCGATAGACTGAATGTTGTAAACTTGGGCAGACAAATTTTCCCCGGTCAGCTGCAGTACTTCCTGACTAGTTTCAACGACGCTACGGAACGAAGTTACGGCTACATCATAATCGCCGCACATCCTCGAGAAGATCAAGCACACTTCAGGCTATGCACTGATATATTTGGAACAGCCAAGGTTTATCTGCCAAGTGATAGTCAGAAGAGACACAAATAATCTCGTCGTCGACGTCAGATACAGCAGGGATCGCCGCCACAAGAGCCTTCTCCAGAGCTCTTTCCGTTGTCATCATCATCTTAATGAATCTGGATTGAAGTTCATCGATAAAGTCGCTTACCATTCAACTTTGAACTATTCATCGATCCCGCGTGATCTTCCTCGGCACATATTGCTGGTCCAATCCTTGTCCGATGATGATGATTATTATTATTAGGCCCTTTTGTGATCAACATGATTAGAATAATTACTATCACACAAATCAGCACTAGAATTTGAAGACGAGGAGTGGTATTGATTAGACATCTACCTCTTGTCAGTACGAATGGAATAAAGTCAAAAGCTCCTTCGTACATCTCCCCATCTATTGCAAGTCTTCCCGATGTTGAACGCGATATGATAATGTTATCAGTAACTTCTATATCTTTACAGTCTTTAGCGAAGAGGTCAGGAACACAACCGTCCACAGTGCATACAGACCAGTTGCTTTTAGCAACCCACCATAGAGTATTCGAGAAGTGATCAACAGACATGCATTCAACTGTCGTTTAGTAGCGTATAATTATGTTCTAACTTCCGGTACAGTGAGCTGTTGACGAGAAAGTAATATTCATTACTTGAAATGATCTCAAGCTTATCAACAATGAACGACAAACAATCAATAGGCGAGTGATTCAAAAGGACAGTTCCATCTTCCAATTGGGAAAACAAAGAAAATTCACGGAACTGTGTCATTCGAAGATTCTTACTAGAATTCTTAGGAGTAAGAATAAGAGGTGAACAAATAAAATACGAGAGAAGATGCACACCAAACATGGTAAGACGAAGACACTTGTAAAAGTGAAGTCAATCGAATATGAGAGTGTAAAAATTGATATACAAATCACAATAATTTCGTAATCATTCAGCCCTTGCGCGTTTTGAGGAGGATGGGCCGTCATCAAAACTCGCAGGACTGCGTCCACGAAAACCGAAAGGTACATAGCACTCTACCATTCCATCATCACCAAGATCCTCACCCTCGCGGGTTGCTCTCTTGAACGACACGCAACGATGAGACTTGGTGCGCACTTCAGTGTACACGTGTCCAAGATCCCTAGTTATCTCAGTTCTCGTAATGGATAGGGAGGATGGACTCTTCTTGAGCACCATTCCTTTCATGGCTTCGTGAGTGATAATCCCCAGCGCATTGGCATCCTTCGTAATCCCACGAAGAGCTTGCTTGGCCGCAGTTTCACCAGTCTCCAGATTCTTCATCAACAAGCTGTAGTTCTTGCCTGGAATAGATAACTATCAATCATCATATCAAAACGAAAAAAGTAACGGAGAGACACAAGGAAACTCACAGCCCGCTATGACTACCTCCTGGATCTCCCATCCTTCCTTCACTTCATCAGCCAGATCACCGAGTTCGCCCGTCAACAGGTCACCGAGCGGGTCCTCTTCGTCCCTCCTCATCTCAAACATCACCGAATCCTGTAGAAAACAAAATTGACTTATGCATGTACCTATGAACTAACCGTGTCCATATAACCGGCTCCTGTTCCGACCTTCTCCACGATCTCGTATAGTAGAACACGGGCATAGGCCGTGACGAGCACGCTATGATGTACGGCTGAGTATCTGCAACTTATAACATTGAACCAATAGAGAATTCCCCCCCCCCTTTTGCAAAAAATGTTGCCGATACTAACCGATTCGCACAAATGGTCTCTTGTTTGGGTCGGTGCCTGACTCGCATCGTCTCTTCTCCATCAAACAGGTCGACGATCTGAGCGCTCAGCATCTCGATTCTCGGGTTGGTGGCAACCGCGTGGAAATCCTCTGCCTTGATGTACTCGTTCTTGGTGTGATGGGGGACTTCACAGAGCTTGCTGCAAAGTACTAGGTAAATGTTACGATAACCTCAGGTTCTTCTGATTATGTCAGGAATACCGTACCCCCAACCCGAGTTGTTGCAGAGCTTGCAGACCAGACGCATGGCAGGATCCTCTTCGACATCCTCTGGCTTGAGCTCGAAGTTCAACTTACGGCCAACGCAGGCGCAATACTCTGCCTTCTGCTCATCCGTGCTCACACCAGCGGGATACTTTGACGAAGCAAACTAAAGATCAAAGTCCATTTGGAAAACTAACGAGCGATCCCAACCTTTAGCTTCATAAACTGCCTGAAGTACTGTCGGTAGAGGCCTCCACTCCACAAGTCCCAATGCCACACCTCATGAATCCTGTTTAGGTGTGTACTAGCGCAATCTAATGAATGTTTCAATAGTAGTACACTCACATGAGGATTCTGTAGCCCTTACGGAGTGCCAGCTCTATCTCGATCGTCGCATACGTGCCCACCCAGGATCGATCCATCTCATCATCATGGTCGCAGTACTCCTTCCTTAAATGGAGATGATGTATGTTGCGATTGCCTATCGTTGTCCTAACCTTAACAGCAACACATACGACTTACCTCTCCTTCAGACATGCTGCACAGAGACAGAAAATCAGGCTTCCATCAAAACGATGAGGAAGAGCAGCGAACAGTAGATCTTGAGGAGGTAGTACACGAATCTTGGCTATCCCTCTGTAGGGGAACGAAGTGCCTGACACTTCCTTGAAGTCAGATGTGATCACTTGAGGGTGACCGATTGGAAACTCCCTGAATGAAGAAGATATTAGTCGCGCTCATGCAGGCAGAGTCTCTAAGCATCAACAACCTCACCTTGTGCTCTGGATGGCAGGATAAAGCGAGCAAATGTCATAGTACTTTACGACAGTATGCTGAGTTGATCGAAGAAAGCTTCGAATCACCTCCACACGCCCTCCGTAAAGTGCATCCCTGATCTTGAGGCGTTCGATGATCTGGATTATTACACATAATTCATGCTCATGCAGACAAATTGTGTATCTAGTTGTACCTCAACTTCCTTGAAGAAGTCGCGAATTCCATCCTTATTGGCAGCAAGCTCATCCTTGATTTGACACTCCCAGATAACCTCGACGTCGGGATATTGGCTCTTGATTAGATCGATCCTCCGCATCGTACGATCGAAGATCTCATCTGCTCTCTCTCCACCAAGTGAAATAAAAGCGACAAATGTACTGGAAAAGATCAGAGATCACTGAGGCAAGATCGATTGAAACGGAGGAACGAAAGTACTTGGCACTGACGGGAGGAGATAGAGGAAGTGCGCTCCCCCTACTCGAATTGCACATGTGGTGTCCAAAAAACTAAGTAGAGCCCCTTCTATTCCTAGCTTCATTCAAATCGTCCCCCGATCGATTGAGATGTCGCGCATACCTTTCTCTCTTCTTCGACTACAATACGGAAATGGTATTTATTTTGCTATGTATAACTTTTCCCAATACGTAGATCTACTGGTACACTAGATAGCGCCCGTATTTGCAGGCATATTCGAACTACGTCATGTCTTCAGGCGTGTCCTCCCGAGAAGCGGCATCCAGCAGGTCAGGGGAATATTCAAGATTGTCACTGAGGAGTTGTTCAATCTCGAGGATTGCTTGAACGAGGCAACTGCCAAGATGACCGAGCTGATTGAAGCATCACCAGATCACATGTGGTGTTTTCAACTAGAGAATTGTGCCTTCCGTTCCTCCAATAACTCTATCTTCACTCACTATCGTCCCGGTGATAACGTAGGGGCAATTGTTCGTCGCTACATAGACGCATACCGTCAGAGCGGATGCGAGATCAATTACACCGATCGCATGTTCCTGACCATTATCGCTACTCCCAAGCCTAAAACGGTGAAGAGTGACCCCTCAAAGCATGGTAGATCAAAGCCCGGCCCCTCGAACTATGGTAGCTCCAATTCTGTACTCTACTGATCATGAAGTTAATGGAATTTGTAACGAGTCCAAAATGGAAATATAAATAAAAATTGAAAAGAAGAAAGATTGATTATGCACCAACACATTCAGAAAACAAGGGATAAAAACACAAAACTCATTTGAATCTTCGTATGATGACTAATAGATCGTTCAGGCGGAGGAGGGAAGCCCCGCCCACCCTCACCCCGATTTGAATTCATTTGAATGTTCACCCCTCACGTTGACTTGTTGCTTTGCTCTCTTCTCCGATACGGTAGTAGTCCGCAATCAGTTTCCGATTGATTGTTCGAATCTGACCCATCGATGAACTCCTCATGACTTGTACCGTATACCCGACTCTCTACCTAATAGCTGCCCATTCAATCGCTCTCTGCATTACCGTACACCTAGCTCTCTTTCTTTCCGTCAGTTTGCAACTGCGTCTGTTTGAAAAGTGCTGACTACCGTAATATCCTCAACTTAGTCACGTCAGTTTGCAGTACCAGGTTATGCCAGGTACGGTACCCATCAAACACCTCAGACATTTCCGCGCTCCATTCCACTACCGTATCTACTTACACTACTCATTATTCGATTCACCATGCCGACCTTTTAATATTGTCCGCGCTCCACCCGATCTACCGTACATCACACATTGTGTCATGCTCATTAGTGCCACGGCGGCGGCGAGTATACATTCACCTTCCACCAGTCCCTGCCGAATGACGCCATAGTCTACTGGTGAACAGCTCTGCCTACATCGCCGACTCCCTCAGGTTCGATCCCAGCAAAAATCTGGCAAAACACCATATAAGGCATTATCAGTAATCATTAGGGATAAGCCCAAACATGGCTCGAGATCGGAAAACACTCGGGATTCGCCTAAAATGGCTCGGGAACGGGAATCAAGCGGGAAAATCAAAAAATGGTGAATTTCCGGTAACAGGTGGTCACCGGAAACATGTGTTTCCGGTAGCAGGTGGTTGTCGGAAGTAATTAAATCTCGACCGGATGTTCTCGACAGGTGGTCGGGAGCAGGTGGGACCGGAAGTGCACAGTGAAAAAACTCCGTACTGAAAGCTGAACCATACTACTAACGTTGTTGATTTGAATTTTCGGAGAATCTGTACTGCGGCATATTGCGAGCCTCAGGAAACATCGCCTGGAACGAATTTTTCTGAGAAAAGTTGGCCCTAGGGGTACTTTTTTCATGACGATTCTAATGCGCATAATGAAAAAACGTCACCTCCCAAAAAATTTTCCAGGACGGCAAAAAGACGGCAAAAATTATATTTGAAACGGCCTTAACTTTTTTCACAGATGAGCTAACGCCACACTTCCAACAGCAAAAATGCTTATCTCGTTGATATCTTTCAGGATTACTATACATTAATGGGGTTTGGATGATCCGTTCAAAAGATAAAAAACCGACCACCCAGCTACAGCGCGACATGGGAAATGAGGGGTCAGATATACGGCTTTCTAAGGTCGATTTTCGAACTCTACGCGAAAAGTTACCCCTAGGGACATCTTAAAATCAGCACTTTATTTTTCGCTGTACGGCCTATACAGTATCGGACAAAAGTATTCGGATTTTTTTCAAATGTTCATAACTTCCTTCAAAATTAATTTAGATACTTCTTTTTTTCCATATTGTAGGGGGATGGAAGTACTACACACACATGGTATGGAGACTCTTGAAGGTCGTTATCTTCTAATAATTAATTAGTTAAGTCTGATTAGTGGATATTTCGGATTTTCCAGTTTACTAACGGGATTGTTCGAGCTGTTCCCACTCAAGGTGGTGAAAGTACATCCACATAGTATAATCTACTATTGAGCAGATCGAATTCTAGACTTACCGTAATCCAAGATCACTTTTTCGACATCTCTTAATTTTCGTTTTTCAACTGTAACTATCGTTCTAGAAGAGCTATCGCTTTCAGATTTTGCAGGTATGCTACGACACTGATGGCACATCTATTTTATACATTGGAACCTGCTAGCTCAATTTTTGAGAAAATTGTATTTTCAAAATAGTACGATTTTTGACCCACGAAAAATTGACTGTGGATACTAGCAAAAATCTGATAAATATATATGCGATAGACAACCACCTCATAATTAAAAATAGTCAAAACTCGACATATTCGTAGCTCCTCCATCGAGTTTTGTGATCGTTAATGTGTACTCCCAAACTAAATTTTCAAAATCGAAAATGAGAAAAACATTTACTTTTCCTCATATTTTGCTCTCAATAAAATATTTTCGTCCCCATATCACAGGTCCTCTGAGAGATTGCATGCAATTGAAACCCCCCTTTCACAAACTGTTCAAATTTCTTCAATCGGAACCCCAGTTTGGTGGTTGATGTACCTAAGGCCTAGTAACATTCAGTAAAGTTTTTGGAGCCGTGAATTAGAAATTTGCCTAAAAGCCGGCTCTCACCATTTTGAAAATTCATATCTCCCTTCGAAGTTGAGTAAATGAGTCGCTAAAAAACCTAAAATGATCCACTCGTCGAGTAGAATAACTTTGTTGTTAAAGAGAAATTGAAAGAGACACAAGTTAATGGCGAAAATTCAAAACGTTTGGATTTTGGGATCAGAAAAATCGAGAAAAATTCAGTTCCTGAAAAATAATATCATTACTACCTGATTATTCCAGATTCGAATTCTACGACTTTTTTTTCACACCCGGGAAAATTACATCCAAAAAAATCGCGATCGTAATATCGCGTTTTTTTCGCCGAGAACATGTCCGATCTCGTGTTTTTACTCAAAATCGAAAATTTCACTTTTTAATTTTTGTGTCGAAATCAGTCAGATATATCTTTTCTTTCAATTTTCGATGCTTACCAACATTTATATGCGAATTCCCGTCGAAAAAACCTTAGATTTCCATATTTTCAAAAATCATGTTTTTCACCAAAATTCTCAAATTTTATGAAGCAAAACATGATTTTTCAAAATATTGAAATCTCCGATTTTCTTCGACGGGAATTCGAGATCGGACATGTTCTCGGCGAAAAAAGCGCGATATTACGATCGCGATTTTTTTGGAAGTAATTTCCCCGGGGGTAAAAAAGGTCGTAGAATTCGAATCTGTAATAACCTCTTAGGTAGTAATGATATTATTTTTCAGGAACTGAATTTTTCTCGATTTTTCTAATCCCAAAATCCAAACTTTTTGAATTTTCGTAATTAAATTGTGTTCCTTTCAATTTATCTTTAACATCAAAGTTATTCTACTCGACGAGTGTATCATTTTAGGTTTTTTAGCGACTCATGTACTCAACTTTGAAGGAAAATATGAATTTTCGAATTTTCAAAATGGTGAGAGCCGGCTTTTAGGCAATTTTCAATTCACGGCTCTTTACTGAATGTTACTAGGCCTCAGGTACATCAACCACCAAACTGGGGTTCCGATTGAAGCAATTTGAACAGTTTGTGAAAGGGCACCTGCGATCTCTCAGAAGACCTGTGATATATCATATTTTTATGTGAATAGCTTAGAATTTGTCGTTAAACTGTTCAAAAGCCTATGTGAATGTGGCGGAAGTGTACCGGACAGCGTGGTTCGAGCACATTAACGATCACAAAATTCGAAGAGGGAGCTACGCAAATGTCTAGTTTTTAGTATTTTGAATCATGAGGTGGTTGTCTATCGCATATATATTTATCAGATTTTTGCTAGTATCCACGGTCAAATTTTGGTGGGTCAAATATCGTACTATTTTAAAAATAAAATTTTCTCAAAAATTGAGCTAGGAAGTTCCAATGTATAAAATAGATGTGCCATCAGTGTCGTAGCATACCTGCAAAATCTGAAAGCGATAGCTCTTCTAGAACGATAGTTACAGTTGAAAAACGAAAATTAAGAGATGTCGAAAAAGTGATCTTGGATTACGGTAAGTCTAGAATTCGATCTGCTCAATAGTAGATTATACTATGTGGATGTACTTTCACCACCTTGAGTGGGAACAGCTCGAACAATCCCGTTAGTAAACTGGAAAATCCGAAATATCCACTAATCAGACTTAACTAATTAATTATTAGAAGATAACGACCTTCAAGAGTCTCCATACCATGTGTGTGTAGTACTTCCATCCCCCTACAATATGGAAAAAAAGAAGTATCTAAATTAATTTTGAAGGAAGTTATGAACATTTGAAAAAAATCCGAATACTTTTGTCCGATACTGTAGGTGAAATTGCTCAGTTCTCTCAGATAGTCACTCATATGAAGATATTTGCTTTATCGTTTCCTACAAATCACATCTCGCTCGGGATCATCCGACCATCTAGGATGTAAGATGCCGTGATGCGGTGAAGTATGTGCGTTGTTTTTTTAAAGCTCTGCTTTTGCCTCCGGAATCCTAAACACATATTCAGTTTGCCATGTTCAATCTCCAATAGCATGGAAAGATCGTAAACCAAATATTATTACCTCGGACAATTCCCCATCGCTCATTCGGTCAATTGATCATTTCCACGGAACATTTTGACAATTCGCCGTGACCTCTGAGATGGAATATCTAAAAACAATGGAGGTTAGGTTCCTAAGTATTAAATATACTTTTTTGCCTTATTCTCACTCGATTTGCTTATTTTTCTGAAGTTCAATTTTATTCCTTGTGTCATTGATGCCGTCGATGCCAGCATGGGAGCGCGTAAAGTTCTGACAGAAGGTAAAATAATGTACGGTGTTCATAAAACATGCAAGAGGACATGTAATATGCGAAGCTGTGCGATGAACAACTAAAGAAGGGGTGAAGAAGGGTAGAAAGAGGAAAGAGTCGATCATCCGATTCATGTTCCATAAATAACATGAGAGAGATTGAGACGGCACTCCCTTTCACATTCACAATTGGGAGTCGGTGAGATCTGGCCAGTGCGTGCTACGTGTTTCTCTGCTCTGCCTCTCTGGCGGTCTTTACTCCCACCTTCTCATCGACACGGGAAAGAGCTGATTCATTGATTGCGATTAAGCAGGAGGTAGGAATTTGAGAATACAAAGAGCGTTTACGATGCAAATATCCTTCCACACGCCATTGATAAACACGCGCATTTCCCTGGAAGGCCGTTACGTAATTTTACCCATATAAAATTGAATCGGCGAAGATGCTGCTAATTTTCACCTTTCTTTTCCAGGGCGGTACTCAATGGAAACTACCTCTGTCGAGCTAAAATTAAGTAAAATGAGCTCGTAAAATTTACCTCTCTACGCACAAACATTAAATACAAAAAAATCTCCATGGGCATCTGGACAAATACGATATATTGATGTCTTGTCCCTCATGTATTTTTTTAATGAATACTGGTCTAATAATTCACTCCCTCCTCTCTCGCTTTCGACCGTGCATGCGTTGTTGTCCTTCTTTTCATTTATATATTTTTGCAGAACTCGATATTGAGTTAGTAGTGAAGAAAGCCTATTGAAATATGAGGAAATATGATTTATCATTTGCTTTTTTTATAAATGCATGCAAATATGGCTAGTGACTATTCTTCCGTAGAGAATAACGATCCACTGGTCACTTGAAGTATGCACTCTTTTCAGAAAGCTCAGCATTTTTTCTGCTATCCTGAACAAATATATGTATCCACTTTTTCAATGGTAACACATGAAATGGAAATATTAGGTTGGTCGATAATGAATGCAAGATTTTTTTGTTCATAACATTTTTATTTATAATTCAACAACACACAACAATCAATCAACAATATAATCACCATTGTACTGCACAACATTGGTCCACCTATTGGGCAGGTCATTGATGCCGTTCTCCCAGAAGAACGATGGCTGGGACTCGAAGAAGTTGGCGACATCGGTTTTCAGGTGGTCAAAGTCCGCGAAGGTTTTGTTGCGTAGGAACAACTTGAGGGCCCGGAACAAGTGGTAGTCAGAGGGTGCCAAGTCAGGAGAATATGGCGGGTGGGGTACGGTTTCCCAGTTCAGTTCGGCAAGCTTGGACTGAGTTAACTTTGCTGTATGAGGTCGAGCGTTGTCATGAAGCAGGTATACTGTAGTTCGTCTCCGACGCTTCTGTTTCATCGCAGCGGCCAGATTGTCCAGTTGAGTACTGTAGAGGATAGAACTGACTGTTTTCCCTTGAGTGAGCAGGTCATAGTACAGCATCCCTTGCGCATCCCAGAAGCAGCACAGAAGAATCTTCTTTGGATGGGGGTCGGCTTTGGGTTGCGTTGGCGGCTCTTCTCCTCGGGGGATCCAGACAGCGTGACGGGTACTGTTATCGTAGAGGATCCAACTTTCATCTCCAGTCACGAGGTCTTCTAGAAGCTCCTTCCTGTGGGGGCGAAGGAGGAGAGATTGGCAGATGCTTGTACGGGTCATCCTCTGGCCATCGGTGAGTTGGTGGGGCACCCATCTGGATAGAACTTTGTGGTAGCCAAGCGTTTTGAGGTGGTTGACAACAGTACTATGGACGCACCCAAGTGTGGTCGCCAGTTCACGGGTGCTTGATTCCGGCTTCTCCCTTATGGCACGGAGTAATTCAGAATCATCGGTGGTGATTGGGGGACCAGTGGAGTGTCCGCTTTCGAGATTCGTCTCTCCTTCCTCAAAGCGATTGAACCATCGGTGTACTGTGCTGTAGGTAGTCACATCCTTCTTGAATGCTCCGTTGATGTTAGCAGTGGTCTTGCTCGCGTTGGCTCCGCGCAGCCATTCGTAATAGTACAAGACGTGAAGTTGGTCTTCGATAATGTCGGTCATAGTTTATTCTACCTTGAAGCGGCCGCTTTTATATATCTTTAGGGGAGTACCTCCGAGAACACTCTAGAACATTCTAGAGTTGGGAAATTGCCAACCTGCAAAAAAGCGGGAAAATTAAATTTTTAAAAAAATCTTGTATTCATTATCGACCAACCTAATATGTTACTTCGGTTGGCTGGTCATTGCCTTTGAACATTAGGACAATTCTCCATGGCCTCTGAAAACTTGCTCAGTTCGTCTTGACCTCTGAAGAATAGCTTATCTAAAACAAGCAAATATTGGGCCGGTTGTCGCGAACTTATGACATTAACATAAATTTATTCTCTGATTTATCTCTCCGTGAAAATTGTGATACACTCACTTCATGGATCATAAAATTCAATTATCTTTTTTGCTGGTTTGTGTCATCAATACGAAATTGAGAGCGTGTAGAATTCTGAAAGTAACTGTCACTTCGGTATGGTATAATAAAAATATACACGTGAGAAATGAAAGGACATGCGATAAGCTGTGGATGAATAGAAATGATAGGCTCACACGTTAAATACATATAACACATATATTTATCGTTAATACACGACATCGCTCCGTGATCAGTGAGGGAAGAAACAACGGCCAATGTGCAACGTGTCTTTCTTTGCCTCTCTGGCGGCCTCCATTCTCCATCCACTCTACACGGAGATGGGATTGATATGCCATAGGAGGGAGAGGTGACACAAATCGTTGACCATGGTAATGGCCTCTTTGATAACACTCACATTTCCCGCGGAAACCATGACGTAGGATCGATTGAATAATTGACAATTCGGATGTTTTCATTATTCCTATAGCCATTCCATTTTTTCCGGATAAACTTGGAGAATTGATCGATTGCGGATAAAAGTGGATGAAAGCTCGCAAGCTCTACGATTTTTCCTGTATATCAGCAGAATTACGACCATGCAGTAGGGATTACATTCCTCTTGCCAACCCTGTTTCGATGAGAATTGGGTGGATGACGTTTCACTACACTAGATCACAATGCATGAAAAAAAATCGTAGAAACTTTAAGTATTGAAGACTTCTTAGTAATTCTCGTGATTATTCATTTTCTGGGTCATTGGTAGTTGCGAATTCTTCCCTATGATGAAGCCTTAAATTAAGAAAATTAATTTATCGCTTCCTACAAATCACAACTCGGATGGGAGTTAACGGTCGTCGATGAAGTAAGTTGTCGAGGTGATGTGCAGTTTGTACGTTTTTGTGGCTGCTCTGCCTTCGCCTCCGCAATCCTAAACAAATTGTCTGTTTGCGATGCTCAATCTCAAATTGCACAGATAGAGCGTAAAATAAAAAGTGAATTACTTTGGAAAGTTCTCCTTTTCCTCGATTATTAGGACAATTTCCCATTCCATCCAAAAAATTGGCCAATTCACCTTGTCCTCTGAAGATTATATAAAACATTGTTGGTGAAGGATATTACATGAATTCAATTTCCTACTTTGAAGGAACCTCATTACTTGTGGACTTCCCTCATTCTAAAAATTCGAGAATTAACAAAAAGATACGTTAGTTGTTTATTTTTAATTGAACTAACGCCCATAAATTATGAGCAAGAATATATTTGAATTCTTACACGATTTTAAAATTATTCGAAAGCTAAATCATAGCCCATTTGTTGTTGATGTCTTCAATGTGTGTGTGAGAGCGTGTAGAGTTTTGAAAGAGGATACCACTTTATGCGATCGTCGACAATGAATTGAATAGGCGGAGCGGTGTGATGTTCGAATAAGGCTGAACAACAAATGGAAATAAGAGTGGTTCAATCGGTAATGCCAAATCGATCGAAAGTTCTACTCTGGTAAGCTCTGCGCTTTCTCTCGCTTAGGGAGAGAGAAGCGAAATGTCCCGTGCATACTCTGCCTCTCTGGCGGTCTAGCTTTGCCCATTCCAGTCTACACGGGAGACCAAATGCATCGACTGATATGGAATAGGCCGGAGTAAGGGGAGACGAGAAAGAGCATTTTTCTATGTGAATCGCTCACTAAACCCTATTGACACTATTTTATTGAACAGAATGACACGTTTTCCCTTGAAAAATGAAGTGTATCTCGAAATGTATTATAAATTATGCTTATTATCTCTATGATAATATACATCTAAATACACCATTTCACATTCCTCATTTAATGATCACTCAATTCTGAGAAAACTATTATATTTAACAAAAATATTTGTTTAAAATTGATAAATATTACTATTAAATGCACCAAAAAATCTCAAAGGAGTAAACATGGACAGTAGTCATTTTCCAGGGGGGCGGACATTTCGGCAACGGACATTTCGGCAACGGGGCGCCCTTCGCTGGAGATTTGACGTAGCTCCTTGGGAGTTGTATCACTGTAGCCAGTGTGTGCTACCCTACCTGTGCATATATGATTCATGTTACCAGGCGAACTTGAGTTTCACTCCATATCTATGTATAGGAGGGGTTCATGGCCCAAAATTGAGAATTTGAGTGGAAAATTATGATTAGACAAACACCAAATATCGTAACCAATTCATATTCCAGTATACCAGTAACTACTTTATCCCGGTAACATGAGTATCGGTTGGTTACGATATTTGGTGTTTATCTAACCATGATTTTCCAATCAAATTCTCAATTTTGGACCATGAACCCCTATACATAGATATGAAGTGAAAATCAAGTTCGCCTGGTAACACCAATTATGTATGCAAATGTAGAGTAGCACACACTGGCTACAGTGATACAACTCCCAAGGAGCTACGTCAAATCTCCAGCGAAGGGCGCCCCGTTGCCGAAATTTCCGCCCCCCATTTTCCATGACACGGCCAATTAGAATAACTAATTGGGAAAGTGAAAAAAAAGGTGTTTCCCCCCTGCCTGCGTTGAATTGAAAGGACATACACTATGACTAGCTAGCGCTTCTTTGTCTCTTTCTCTTCTGTTTTCACACTATGCATAACAAAATTGACCGATTGAGAATGAACGCGGATTGGAGATGGAGAGCTTACTAAGCCCTTTACGACTTTGATCCGGTATAACAGCTGTAGAAGGGATTACATTCATCCTGTCTACCCTTTTGGGTGGAAACAGTTTCATCACCACACTGGTGGACATTACATGAAAATAGTAAGAACAAAGCATTCCATAAGAATGGGCGAATATTGAGGAACTTGAACCGGCCAGAATTGGAGGATTTTTAAAATATTTGCAGTAGGGTTTCTTGCATTTCTTAAACCGATTCTTCTCGATGTTGTAGGCATATATGAAACAATTTGATTTATCGTTTCCTACAAATCACAACTCGGACGGGAGATAGCGTTAGTCGATGAAGTAAGACTTCGTGGCCCCGGAACATTTGGTTAGTTCGCCCCTTCCAGGAAAAATTGGTGTATCTAAAATTATGTTGGTTAGGATTTAATATGCATTTTGTCGAGAATTACAGTACCGCTCGATCGCCTCCCTAACGGGCGACGCGCGGCGAGTCGCGGCGAGTCGCCTCACGTCGCCTCCACTTTGATGCGGCCTAAACCACCTTCAAAGTGCATATTTTTGGGGCAATTTTTGGCTGTGGGCTTCTTTCAGCAGTACAAATCAATATGTGAAATCTGCTTTCGAAAATATTGACTTTGAGCTATGTCCTGAGGGGGCATCATTCGAGTCTCTCTCCCCTCCCCTCCCCTCATTTCCCTACATTTCCTCATTCCAAATCTCCATCTTTCGAAGGAGCAGTATCGTAGGGAAATGAGGGGAGGGGAGGTGAGAAAGACTCACTTTTGCCGTTGTTTCCGTCGATGCTAGCATGAGAGCGTGTAGAGTTCTGATAGAAGGTAAGGTAATGTTCGGCGATCATAATGCATGCAAGAGGACGTGCAATATGCGAAGATATGCGATAACCAACAAATGAAAAAGGAGAGTTGGGAAAATCTATATTGACAAATCGTAGGCGAATGAGCTCCCGTATTTCCAACTTGGTGTAGGGGAGAGAAGGGCAGTGCGTGCTACGTGTCTCACTGCTCTGCCTCTCTGGCGGTCTCTACTTGCCCCTTTCAATATGCGCGGGAGAGAGAAGTGATCGAAGGACGACGAATAAGCCGGGGGAAGGAGAAATATGGAAGAGCATGTACCACGTGAATCGCACGCTAAACTATAGTTGAGGACTGAAAACAGCAATTAGTTGACCAGCTAACGAAATTACGCTAACAACAAAAACTCATGTTTTCAATTAAAATTTTATTCATTTTTTTAAAGTTGCAGAGCTCCGGATCGCGCGTGATCATTGGTTTTCAATCAAATGTGTTAGCATTAATTTTGAAAACTTTTATTCATCAATTTACAAACAATATTATTCAATATTGTCCTGATTGTAGAACAGTACGTAAAGATGACATAAATCACTTCTTTAGTGATCTGAACACAATCCTCCTCCGGGCCATGGTCAGAGATATAATTGTTAAATATGAGAAACATTGTATTTAAAATGTGAATAATAAGGGAACATATATGTGGATATATCTACCTTCAAATGCGTGCTGTTCAGTAGTGACTCAATCCTATTACTTCTTTTGAATCTGCCAAATCATATTCCTAATTGTTGTGCACCGTCGGCTACCGGAACAAATATTGTTGATCAATATGATCATCGTACTATTCAGACTGATAAGTAACCCCTCAAATCGTCCGTATAAAAGCGCCCCCCTTTGGGCATAATTTCCATCGCAATGGACTGCCGCATTCTCTTACTAGCTCTATGCGCCACGTCTACACTATCGGTGAGTTCAGTAAGCGGTTACACTCAGTTTCTTCATTCAATACTTCCAGAAAATAGGATTGTCTTGCAAAGTCTACTAAGCGATCAGAATATCAAATTAATAATGGTAGAGATTGCTACAGATAAAGATTGCAGAAGGACGTGGGCGATTACATGAAGCCAGTGACTCGTCGTGATGCGCCAGTAATTACCACTGTCAAGCCCGACGACACAGCCCCTCCCAAGGTTGCCTACGGTTTCCCAGGATTTCCATAAATGTTTTAAGATGCCCGTGACGCCCGCAGTAATAGAGTCTGTGCCCTCTCGTCCCAGGCGTCAATTGGGTTCAATAGGGGCAAATCTCACTATGAATCACCTCTCCGGTCAAAAACCTGTCTACAAAGCAATCATCGATGGAGATAGAAGGTTGTTTTTAACCAAAATTACTAAACTATGAATATCTATTAATTTCAATCGTTGTATGTATGTTCGGGGCATTTCAACCGGATCTTTGTTCTCTTGCAATTTCAGCAAATAATCATACCGAAGAATTTTTGTTCTACTATATAATTCTCAAAAGATATTGATTTACATTATCGATGTCAGGAATGGCGATACATCTATGTTCGGAGGCGTTATTCACGAAACTGATCTTCACAGCGGAAACACGCAAATATTCGGGGGACTCGGGAAGCAGTGAGTTTCCGCGATAATTAAAACAACTAATTCACATTCATATTGTTGTTGGAGCTTCAAAGATCAATTTCGTTCAGAATCAACAAGAATACTGAGATCTACTCAAAGGTTTTCGGGAACATACCGAACAATGGACACAATAGTAGCGGACACTACAGGGTGCGAGAAAAGTATTGTGACACAATTCAATTAAGCCCCACTTGGTGCGCAGTGTTTTAATTTATCCCAATTTTTTGCACCATGTACCTTAGCTATGTAGCTATTTAGCGCTCATGTATCAAACAAATATTTCTTTTAGATTACGAGATTTAATTTATTAAAAATTTAGTGAAGAAAAACGATCATGTTTCTCTCACTGCATGAATCGTATTCTTTAATGCCGCATTACAACAATGTAATAGGTGGCGCATTCCATTATTTTTTTCTTAAGAAGGGCACTTGCGCCCGAGTCTAAATATGTGTCCATTTAATTTGGAGATTTGGTTATACAGCTTAAAAATATTTAAAAGTAAGCTGTGACGAACGGCCCTCGAAAAAATAAAGATGTCGCGTCCATCAAATAAGAATGACAGAAAAATATAAACGTATGTATTATGGTACACGTCCATTCAGTAGTGCAAATATGCTTTCAGTTTAAATTGGGAAAGCGAATCTGCTTCTGTACAAGTTTCGAATCTGTCCCAAGTGTCGTTTTCAGCCATATTTTATCATGTATGGTTCAGTAGTTTAAACCATGTTTTCATTCAGTTTGACGCTACTAAAATTCATAATTCGGTCCTTGCATATAACATACAAGTTTATATCTCAATATATGGATGCTGAGAAAGAAATTCGAAAATGTGATTTTTCAAAAAGATAATTCCGTATCAAAGTGTGATGCAGTTATTTTCATATTTCTCCGTTTCCTGATATCGTATTTCCGCCTAAACAAGTATACTTTAAAGAGGAATGGTTGCTCTCCATACTCAAGTTGAGAAAGCGGGGGAATTATTATCCGAAGATTTTTTATTATTAATTAAAGAGAAAAATGAGCTGCGGGCCAAGGGCCCATTTTTTCGAACTTGAAAATCGAAAAGCTCTAAAAGACAAAATCGATAGATGGGGAACTGTGATAAAATTGTTGGAGGTACTGTTCGCAGGCATACAATGGCGAAAGCAGAAATCTATGCTATCATTACTTCGCGAGATATTACATAAAAGACTTGTCACCATACTTTTCTCGCACCCTGTAGAACGTAAGAAGGGCCAGATGTGTGTACACCCGACGAGAGTGATCGATAGGAGTGCGAGAGAAGGGGGAGAAAGAGTACGTGGAATACCAGAAGAGGAGGAGGGGAAGGGCACTCGTCTCTCTATTCCGCACTGTGCGCGTTTTGCTATAGTCACTGTCTACACCACCTCTCCATGATCCCCATGTGAATGTATTGAGCTCCTCGTCCTTTGAACTCCTTTTATTATTGTTTTTTTGTTCGTGTATTTGGCCGAATAATATATCACAAAAATTAAATATTCAACGCATCTTTTATGTGATGACTCGCTTGTTAATTTGCAATTACCACTTGTTTGCATTGTAGATGCCTATCTCATCTCGAAACGGGACATCATGCGTACTCTATTGAATCAACAAGAAGAAAAATAAACAATCAGAAAGGCATGCTACTTTTTAAAGTTTCTTGGTAAACTATCTTGAATTCTTGTGAATGTTAGAATCATTATTAATAATATGACAGCAACTCCCATGAAATAAGAAGCATGCATATATTCGAAAAAGGCTCGTTTGCAGGTCATCAAAGAGAGCGTCTATATACAAATCATTGACCTAAAGATGGGGTTCTTTCACGTTCAGAAGATTCCGTCTCGGACAGCCGAAGTCGAAAGGGCCTTTTCCGTTTATTGTAAACATGATAAATTGTTACTCAAATTGTTTTTTACCTGAACAAGGAAATCCCTACAATTCCCCACATCATCACAGTGAGATTAACAATAAAGCATTGAAAATATTGGGGTGTTCCAAAAGTTCCTGGAATTTTCTTTTGCAGGAACTTAAATTCCGAAGAAAATGTATTGGAGAATTGATCGATTGCAGAAATAGCGAATAGGAGTGACAGCTGACAAACTCTATACAATTTTGTTCTGGTACAACACCAGAATGACGAATATGCAGTAGGGACTGCATTCTCTTCTACCCCGTGTGGACGAGAATTTGGGCGGATCATTTTTCATCGCTTCACTGCTGCACAATAAAAAAAATCACAACGAAACATTACAGAAGAAAGGAGCGATTATGAGGGAATTGAGCTGGCCAGAATACATATTAATTCCCGGATTGATATTGAATGCTGGATGTAGATTTTATTTGTACTAATTAAGCCGAATCTTATCGATGTTGTAGGCACATATGAAGATCTTTGATTTGTCGATGTCTACAAATCACAACTCGTACGGGATCATGCGGGAATCAAGGAAGAAATATGTTTTGGTTCCGTGAAGTCTGTGCATATGCGCGTTGAAGCTCTTCCTTTGCCTCCGCAATCCTAAACAAGTGTTCAGTTTGCGAGTTCAAATTTCGTCGCAATGAAAGAGCGGACAACAAAAATGTACTTCGGAAAGTTCCCCTTGAACGCTGCAAATCTGAAAATAATGCGCGTAAAGGAATTTATACAACTTACATTCTTAATGTTTGGAATATTACTGAATGCGATACTTTCAATTTTATTATTTGAGAAAAAAATATTCGTTGTTAATTTACAATTAATTGGGGCGAAAATACCAGCGGACGAATAAATGTCATAATTAAAGATATATCATTTAATTAGGCACCTGAATTCTTACAGGGTTTTTGCTATTCTGGATTTCAATTCAGTTTCTTTTGTCGTTGTTGCCGTAAATGTGCGTATGAGAACGGGTAGAGTTCTGACAGAAGGTATAATGCTAGACGATCAAAATACATTAATACAATACTCGAAGGCGCGTAATTTGAAAAAAAATAAGAGGAAATCGATAGATAATTTAGTACATTTTGTATTGTTGTTGTTTTTTTTTCGCTTCTGCCTTTAGCAAGCACAGAAAGTGAGTGGAAATTGGGAAGGGAGAAGAAGTGGAGGGGAGAAGAAGGAATCGATCATCCGATTCGTTTTGCACGAGGGAAAGAGTGAGGTAGAGAGGGAGACGGTCTATGCCCCCCCCCCCCCCCTGCATTCCAAACGGGGAATCAGCGAGAAATGGCTAGTGAGAGCTATCTCTGCTCTGCCTCTCTGGCGGTCTCTGCTTGCATCTTCTAATCTCGGCAGGGAAGAGAATTGATCAAATGAATAAGCCGGAGGAAGGAGAGACGTCGAAGAGTCATGCGAAATGTGAAGTTCACATTGTGAACCATATACTAAGCTATAACTAAGGACTCAAAACAGAAATTAGTTGACCATCTAACCAAATTACGCTAAAAAGGAAAAACATATTTTTTAAGTTAACATGTATTACATTTTCTGAATTTCAGATTTCCCCATCGTTGCTCCAGGGTTGAAAATCCCATTAAGACAAATTTTATTCACCAATTTACATTCAATATTATTCACTATTGTCCTCATTGAAGAACAGTACGTAAAGGTAACATAATTAACTTTTTTGGTGGTCTGAACACAATCGACCTGCGCTTTATGTTTGCTCTCATGTATTTGAAACTCTCACAGGGCTGACATGAGAAGAAGATGTACCAAAATCAATGTACATTTTCTGTTATCAGGAAGGTGATTGACTCGTACTGGTTGAAATCCTCCAGTCTTGCATGTGAAGGTTGGGGTTATCTTCTGAAAAAAGTACGTCATCATTTACCTAAAATTTCACACAAATACCTTGAACAGCCAAAGGCGACTACAAACGGGCCAAGGGCAAAGGGACTGATGATCGAGTGATGTCGCTCTAGTGCTGAAAGATGATCACGAAAAAGACGGTAATTCACATAGTTGCTTACTTGAGTCTAGCCAGTGTCCATATAGTGACAAGTTACGTATTGAGAACGAGTAGGGCTCTGAAAAACAATTATCAGATTGTCCAGAAAGTAACGCCAAATATAGTCATGTTCGCCAATATAGTCATGTTTTGGAGCTTTTATCCGATGATTTTCAGAAAAATAATTTTGAAATTGAGCGAGTTGGACGCTATTTTCGCGTTGGGAA
This sequence comes from Pristionchus mayeri, assembly GCA_036245805.1. Classification (NCBI taxonomy): domain Eukaryota; kingdom Metazoa; phylum Nematoda; class Chromadorea; order Rhabditida; family Neodiplogasteridae; genus Pristionchus; species Pristionchus mayeri. The sequence goes on from BTRK01000002.1 coordinate 15,131,537, forward strand.
GACCACTTGTCACCCCTAAGGAGTTCGGCCATATTTTTTTCCTGATTGAATCGGGCATGGAAAATTCGAATATGAGCACCGCATACTTGAAAGGGTGGGGTCCCCGAGCCGGTAGAATTTATTTTCTGTTTTTGATTGAAGTTTTTCGAAAATTTCAATATGAAGTTGACGTCGGCGAACTTTTTTGTCAACATAAAAGTTGTTGGAAATAATTTTCCGGACATTTTGAGCCCAATGCTACCATTCTAGCTCATCTGGGAGCGGAAATACGGTAGAGCCGGTTGCGAACCGGAAAATGCCTAAAAACCGGTTCTGAAAAAAACGGCCAACGTAGAAAGTTTTCTCATACCCAATATACTCTGGCATAATTATCTCGTGAATACTGCTGAAAGTTGGGGCTCCTGGTTAAGCACGGTCCTGCAATCTCTCAGAAGACGCGTGATATTCAGTTGGTTTCAATACAAGTGTGATCGAATCTTGAGAATGCAATTAATGATTTATTATACTTTAGTGATACATGGAAGGAAATGTGATAAGAAGGATTCATTTTTATCAAATATAATATTTCCGGTTCAGTTGCAATAATTGTTCTGCTCTCTTAGTGGAGGGTAATTGTGCAGAGGGGCTTTCTATCATCTGCGAATCGTGTAACCTACGGTTCAAGTCACAAGTGAGCGACCTCCTAATCCCAGGCATGCTACGATCGGCATAAGTTCGCTGCTCGCCAGACGTGCCAAATCACGCGCAGTCATTGTAATAGTCTCAAGTTGTGCATCGAGTGAGTATGAGAAGTGCGGGGGAGATGGGAGAGTGATGAGAACAATGAATGTGCAACTCAATGTATCGAACAACGGCGGGTGACCTGAAAACAAAAGAATTACAAGTAGGAATGTACTCCTTAAGATTCGTGCAACTATGTATTCTCCAAAACCCGGAAATTACAATCTCCTCACCTTTGACTGTGTACATCCTAAGAGCCTCGAAGGAAATGTGTATGCCCGACGTTATGCCATCTGCGGGGAGTGAGAAGCCTTCCATTCTTGAGTAGGTGGAAGAGCTTGCAATAGTTCGATTAAAAGGAGTCTTCGAAAATCTTGTACAAATTCTGACCGAGGTGTGGCTTGGAATTTGATCTAGAAAAGAGGAAACGATTTTTCAAGATAATGCCAGAATTGATTTTTCAACATAATGCCAGAACACCAACAACAAAACATAATTTATTGCGTAAAATAATTCCCCTGACTAAAATCGGCGCGGCAAAGAACACATTACTCTCAGAATTGCAGTGCTATCGCAAGCGCATGGGATGAAACTAATATTATCGTCGCTGGAACTTATAAGAGGTGGAAAAAGTATAACTGTATCTAACTGAAAAGAGAAAGCAAGATAAATTTCTAATAATAGTCTTTGCATCTGACTGTCTTATTCCTTGTTGAGTTTTTTCCATTGCATTTTGCCATGGGCCCCTTGAACAAATCACATATGTTGAGGTGGTTGGGGATTATGAAGTGAATAAACCTTTTAAATACTCACTCATTTCAATGACTTCTTGTGCAGCTTTTTCGTGGATGTATGGCTTCCATTGATGGGAGTGTGTAGAGATCTCGAATAATCACAGTATTCGTCAGTTCTAAAAATATCTCGTGACGCAGAAAGGCAAATTTGCATAACAGTAAAGGAATAGAAACAGGCGCAGAAGTCTGAACTGTAAAGGGTCAAATGATGACCCATATGATGCGTGGATTTTTGGAGGGAAGGAGTACTTCACCCAATTCCTCTGATTCTTTGTTTCTCTCATCATACCGCACTCCCTCTGACTCGCTTTTGCCCTCTTTGTTTGGCGCTTCTGGGCAACTGTCAGGGAACGAACTGTCAAAGGGAGCTTTCTCATCTTCACCTTTTACATTAGGAAGGAACATGAATAGGACAGTGCAATTGTACGATTGAGGAATACGAAACGGAAAGGGCGTCGGCCACGAACTATATTATGTACTCTTTAGTATCGCTCGGCTCTCCATCCTACCCATAATTTATCAACCCTTTTGTGAGAAAGCAAAGATGAGGTGGTTGGGGCTCATTAGGAGAAGAGCAACAAGCCAAAGGGAAGAATAGTTAATGGTCCTTGCTTTGTCTCTGCCCCCCTCCTATTCGCTGTGTCCAGTCTTGCCCAGTTTATCCAGTCCTGTGCTTGCATTTCTCTCTCATGAACAGATTATAAATTTCATTACTGAATCTCTTCCATTGTTTTGAACTGTAATTTAAGAAAAAAATAATGTATTTTATTTTACAGTAAAAACTTCCTAACTTCCTCGTGTTCTTTTCGGTTATAAATTACAATATTGGCACAATGATCACCTGATACATTGCTTAGTCGACAGTCCTCTCCCTGAGCAGAAACGTCTGCAGATCTTATGCTCGTGCATTTAGCGTTTGCAGTGATCAATTTCGAGTCTTTCAGAGTCATATTCGTTTTCAACAACGGGAATTCGTCAGATCCGTTCGTCAGAATTTCATGGTCGAATTCGACAGAAGTAGTCGTCCGGGTATGACTTCATTGCCATAATTAATGTATTACATAGTTCACCTTCAGAAAGGGACCATTCGATGTGTGCCACTGCCTGCTCACATCTCAGAAAGATGACTGTCAGTGAATCCTATTTCAACAGCTTACAAGGGAATTCAGTGAGATTGAAATTGGCTTATTTTCGATTCAGTTGTTCGTCTAATAAAAGGCGTTCTTCCGTTTTAAACTTGAATTTTTGACAAGATAAAAATGAGCATTTTTATGATATTTATTTCGTTCTCTGTCGCAAAATCGATTGAAGTGTAACAAGAGCTCTTAATCACAATTTTGTTTCCTTGGCATGCTTAAACAATCAGCAAACATAGAACATATTCATTCAACTATGAGTGAGTAGGTTAGTGCGAAGTGGCTATCGACCGTCGAGGTCGAGGTTGATCAGGTTCAGCAGTAGAAGGCCTAGGGCTGCAGAATGAGACGACAATGCTATGGGAAGGAAAGGAGAAGGAGAAAGAGGTCGCATCAAGGGCAGAGAATAACAATAAGGAGATGAGGGAAGAGAAGGGCCAGAGGGTGATACGAGAAGTGAGCAAGGCACGGGAAAGAAGAAATGACCTCCTAGTAGATCAAAGAAGAGAAAGGCAAGTGATCCCCGAGTGGATCAGGAAAGAAGACAATTGATCCCCGAGTGGATCGTGATAGACTTCCCGAGTGAAGCCAATGTGCAGAAGAAACAAGTCAGGTCGTAAGTGTTTCGGTGAGGGGAAACTTGGCGAAAGAGAAGGGAAATGTGACGATGCTGGTGGTTGTGGGGGAGAGGCCTGACGGTTTTCGCGGCGGTCATTGCGGTTTCGGGGCGGGGCAGGGTGACGAAGGTTAGCAACCGGGGGCTTCTGGGTGTAAGGAGGCTAGTTCCAATGGGAGTGCTGTTCGGCGCAATCCAGGCCACCAGTTCCATCGTCATTTCTTTCTGAACAAGAGAGATTACTCAATTTCACAAACATTGTACACTCTTTTGATCATTTACAAGAAAGAGGAGTGTTGCTATTTTTAATACTGTTGAAATGTACATGTCACAGAAACTGACCTGGTGCATCTCGGCAGTTCTGATCTTCGATCAACGGCGTCTTGATGTGGATGGGATCCTCAGCTAGTTTTCCCTGAAACCGATGTATGCATGTGATTATGCGAAACCGGTATTTCGAGAAAATATGCAAAACGAACCCAACAGTGTTCATTTCCATCCTGCGCACCGCCTCACTAAATTCTGCATCCTTTGAAATCGAATCCCAGCTTTCGACCAATCATATTTCAGCAGCCTTCCGAATCTACCTGAATCTCGATACAACGGGGACTATCTATCATAAGGTAATCATAATTTAGCTGTTGAAACACACTCTTTTCGAAGATTCCTTTGCAAAATCCACATCGAATGGGTCTCCATGAATGAGGGCATGTATATCTTTGAAATGCGACCGTATTCACAACCAACATTTAAATGCGGCAAAGAAAAAACATCTATCGGGAATAAGTTAAAATGGAGGAAATTTCAATCGGTTTCCATGTAAACATCAATTAGCAACTAAATGAGTGGTGAATTTGGGGGAGTGGTGGCACAAATGTTGCGAGGAAGTTGAGAAAGAGAAATTCTCTGATTCTCTATCGTCTCTCACCATCCCATACTCTCCCACTGCCTCATTTCTCACAGTTCCCGCGCCTGTGAGCACCCTTTGTGCAACTGCTCTCCCTGGCTGTCAGATTACAATCATGGGAATAGCACTCCTCCTCTGTCTTACGATCTTGTGCACTCTCAACTCCTTTTCACCTTACATTCCACTTGCAATCGATGGATATATTGCCCACGGGCCTAAGAATAGAAAAGAATAGAGGGAGATAACTGAAAAGGAGTAGTCGCACAATACTGTTCTCATTAAATTACCACTTTGACATTTCAATACACATATTCTTCGTGCAATATGCAAAATAGATTGCAAAATCAAATCTAACGAAAATACACGTAAATTGGAGACTTTTGTGTGTCAATTTCCTTCATTTGGTACAAGAAATAATTCTGACCAACAATTTATCATCTACAATTTACAAGCTAAAAGTTCGTTCTGCTTCTGCCGTGCTTTGAGAAGATTTCAACGCATTTCGTGATCTCCCGAGGTTTCCTGCAAAAGAGCTTCGAATATTTTTCTCTGTATTTGTATTGAGTTTATCTAATACAAAACAACAATGTGAGGGTATTACTCGTCTGGGCTTCTACAACTTTTCCTTGAATCACCGAAAATTACTTTTTGACTGCTTTTTTATTCCTTTTCACAGTTTAGCACGAATGAGGTTCGTATCCTGTTGAGATGAGGTAGACATCTGGAATTTTTATGTATGAAACAATTATGGGAATTGTATAGCATCATTAAAGGAGGAGTAATGGCAAACGCGCGCCCGGTTGAAATATCTTTCAATTAGAGGAGAACTCTCTTCAAGTCGCGTGCTCTCTCGCTCGTTGCCTGAGCTCCCTGATTCCCTGATTTTCCCTGATTTGGCTCCTGGCAACTACCGATAGCTCTGTTCGTAATGGAGATATCATTATGAAAATTTCTGAGCTTCTTATCGCTGGGGAGATCTAGGCCGTGCATATGAAAGCTTGAAACATTTAATGTTGCCTTTGCTCCTCCTTTAAGCGGAGGCTTGGTTCATTATTGCGAGCAAATAAGGTAAGCTGCATAATCTTAATGCGCCGAATAAGCGTCCTATAATTTGAAATAACAAAAGTAGCAATGGCGGAAATTCCGTAGCAGAGAATAACAATCAATGGAATGAATTCACAAGGAGAGAATGGAATGAGAGAAGAATGGTCAAGAATGAGGGCGCAAAGAACAAATAGAGAGGGACAGTTGCCTTCCCTCCTCCATTTCCGATCTCTCACTGGTGAGCACTCTCTCCCTCCCCTTCTTCTCACACTACTATTGATGGATGTCATCTAGTGCATACATAAGTTCGAGCCAAGCACATGTGTATAAATTGCGGAAAACGCGGATAATATATGATCAACGAGAATATTCATCACTTAAAGAAAAAATCGACCTATAGTAGTCAATGTGCACACGGTCAACCATTCGTCAATGAAATTTGACTAGCTTAATTATATTTAAGGGATCAATGCATAGTGCCATCCGACTGTCGAGGTGGTGCAAAAGAGCAATCTCCGAGCCGTTAGTGTATTAGGTTGGTCATAAAGTTTTGTCCGATTTCCGACCCCTACTTTGATTTCGTATAGTTTGTTTGGCTCAATTCGCCACATATAGTCATGATGTCGATATATAGGGACATGTTCGGCCTTTTGAATATTATCATTGAAATGGTGCATGCATATCTACGGTGCGAGAAATAAAGGCCTGTGCAACTTTGAATTTTTCACAAAAAATAAGGTTTTCATTAAAGTTGCTGTACTTCGCAGAGAAATTTTTAGATGGAGGCTCACAAAGTTTATCAAAAAGCACTAGTCGTGCACTACCTAGTTTCAAAAAGAGAGAGCTGCTACATTCGTTTTGTGTTTCGTACAGGTCGATGAATCACCGACACTTAGAAAAATCAGAGTTATTTCGAATAAATAACCTGTTTCGAGGATTGACTAGGCTGAGACATACCTATGGGCGCTGTCATCACTACTTGAGGGGTTATCTATTATATCAATATTTAAGAGCCCACTTGGTTTTATCATCTAAAAAATGATTGAAATGCCGAAGAAGCTAAAATTTAGGGTCTTCAGGCACGAAATGCCCTAGAAAAAGTAGCGACCTCCATAATATTCCAAATTAATGAGGGATAGGGTAAGGGTTGCTCATTAATTTGCGCACGAAATTACCACTCCTCAAACCACATGTCTAGCACAAAAACAACAAAAGTCTGTATTTCGATGTTCAAAATTGGACACATAAGCTCCGAAGAACCCTGTTCATGAATGGAGAGTCACATTCTCTCCCAAAGATTATTGTGACTTTCATTGGACAGGTAGTTCACATTTATGAATAATTGAAATATCAAGGGCCGTCGGTATAGATACAATACTCCAGAAACATGTAGTAGCAAGTGTCATTAAACCCCAAACTCGGATTACGCGCCTATTTCTAATAGGCCCTTCGAGGCTGATCAGTATCAATATTACCGGTGCGACATATGACCATCATGTTTTATTACTGTGGCAAAGATTGGGTCATATATCTATTCTAAATGAAATTCTGATCGTTCAAAAAGTCAGGGTGTAGGTCGCTCACATGAAGTTTGGGACATGGCTATATTCGTTTCTTTGGTCGGACAGATTTATGATAGTGTGCGCTGAAGAGAGTATAGACGCCCCTATATACCACTAAAATACCTAAGTTGATTGGACAAAAACGAACGAAAGTAGATGTCAGAATGCACTTTGGTTAAAATCGGACAAAACTTTATGACCAACCTGATAGATTAGAAGTTCCCCTGCCACCACTAGTTTCGTGGGAGGCTGGTAAATGGAAGTTCAGATGCGGCGCGATGTTTCCAAGGACGTAAACGTCATCCGAGTTCTATAATTTGGCATCCCTTCTCTGCCCTTTTCATGATCTAGTGTCCATCTCTCACATCGCGATTCTTTCCATTCCAATTACAGATTATCCATCCAGTGATCAGTTTCGTCCTAGAACAAACGAGAAAGGGAGATGAAGGTACTGAAAATTTGCTGAATCGCAAAAAAGTACGCTCGTTATCACGCCTTCTTTTCACAATCAGTTCATTTTCGTTCATTCGGACACCCTCCGCTCACTCATTCTATCGACCTCGTGGTGTATGTACAGCCACCTTTCGTTTGGGCAAAAATGACTTTTAGGCATTTTCAGAATCAAGAAATGCGCTATACTGAATATATTTAAATTACGAACATTACATTAAATATTTGACTTCTACTTTCCTTCCCTTAATCTCATTTGATTCTGATGAAGCAACTGTGATGATTTACATGAGCAGGCATAAATAATTTGAGCAAACATTTATCATATTTACAATAAACGGAAAAGGCCCTTTCCACTTCAGCCGCGCGAGATAAAGACTTCACGTCGTGAAAGAAACCTGTTTTAAGGTCGGAAGCCTCAGCTCTTCGAAGATATGCTAGCTGCAATCGATATATATCTTCAGGTGCCTTATTTTTTCGAGTTGCTTCCATATTTATCCAAATTTGAGAGGACTCGTCTAACAATCTAGATAGTATTCATAGATAACTAAGATTTCAGATGCAACTGTGCCAACAAAAAATGCAAGCAATCATAAGACCAGAGTAGAGCTAGTAAAAATTCACTCACATGTAGGTAATTTATAATTTGAGAAAAGCGGGTATGGTTGGCATTTGATTCAATATTACGCGAATGTAGTTCGTCCATTGTTGAGATGAAGTAAGCATCTAGAATTTAGACAATGTACAGTACGAGCTAATCGCCTTGCTGATGTGCGTGGGCCGCTGGCAATTTAATGGAGAATTTGAAAATAATAAATACGAGTATTGAAAAATATGAGTTTTCCTGCAAAAACAATCCGCGCAAGCCGCGGTCCGCCGCGTACGCGCATCAGCAAGGCGATTAGCTCGTACTGTACACGTTTAAATTGTAATGAGGAAAGCTATATAAAACAAATCATAAATGTGCGCCCGAAAAAAAAATGTGGCACTATATTTAGGTATTATTCATAGTGCGATATTAGCTGAATGTTTTTGGAATATACGAAAAAAGGAGAAATGATTTGCGAGAGGGCTCTCACCAGAGAATCGGAACAAATCGACATTTTCAGTTGACATTCAAATTTTAAGAAATTCAGATTTATATGTCTTCATTCAGTACTTGCCTAGACTAGACTAAAACCGAAGTTTCAGATTTTTATCATGCGCTGCAGCTGCTGCAAGTTGCTGTAAAGTTCTGAAAATGACCACTGTTTTAAGAGGTTTTCACACATCAAGGTGGTCGTTTTTTATCTCTGAAGTGGTTTTATGATCAATTGATAGATTTTAGCGGAAGTTGTTCATTTTTAACATTTGCGACCGTTGCAGCACAAGCATGTCAAACAAGTTTTTAATTTATAACTTGAACACTGATTTTTTCCCAAGATCAAATTTTTCGCAGTTTTGTAGAGCTTGAAATTCTGTACAAGACTTATTTTTTGCGGAATTTATCTCTGTGGTCCTGATTGTTTCCCAGAGCGTCGAATGTCTTGCAATGGGCTGCAAAAGGGAAATCGGGGGGGGGGGGGGGGGGGTTGTGGTCGCAGGTTCGACTCCCGGAGGCGACAAATATTGTTTTGTTTGATTCTTTCATCATTTTAGCACATTCAAGGAAGTTTCCGCACCAATTTGCATTGGCAAAAAAATTTGTTTCCACGGCCGGGATTCGAACCCGCGACCATGAGATTGAGACTTCAGACGTGCAGCCCACTGCGAGACTTTCGGCGCTCTGGGAAACTATCAGGACCACAGAGATAAATTACGCAAAAATATGCCTTGTACAGAATTTCAAGCTCCACAAAACTGCGAAAAAATTGATCTTGGGAAAAATCAGTGTTCAAGTTATAAATTAAAAACTTGTTTGACATGCTTGTGCTGCAACGGTCGCAAATGTTAAAAATGAAAAACTTCCGCCAAAATCTATCTATTGATCATAAAACCACTTCTGAGATGAAAAACGACCACTTTGATGTGTGAAAACCTCTTAAAACAGTGGTCATTGTCAGAACTTTGCAGCAACCTGCAGCAGCTGCAGCGCATGATAAAAATCTGAAACTTCGGTTTTAGTCTAGTCTAGGCAAGTACTGAATGGAGACATAAAACTGAATTTCTTAAAATTTGAATGTCAACTCGTTGTCCCGATTCTCTCGTGAGAGGCCTGATATGCAGCGGTGAAAAAAGGTAAGTATTTGGGGAGATCAATGCATGCAAGGAAGTAAGACGGAGAGGTGTTTGCGATTGACAACTGCAAAGAGAGCCAAAGCGCGAGGGGCACTCTCCTCCTCCCTTTCCGCTCTCGCATTTGCGTTCACTCTCTACTCTCCCTTTCCACTCTCGCCCCTATCGATCGCTATTTTTTCGAGTTGCTTCCATATTTATCCAAATTTGAGAGGACTCGTCTAACAATCTAGATAGTATTCATAGATAACTAAGATTTCAGATGCAACTGTGCCAACAAAAAATGCAAGCAATCATAAGACCAGAGTAGAGCTAGTAAAAATTCACTCACATGTAGGTAATTTATAATTTGAGAAAAGCGGGTATGGTTGGCATTTGATTCAATATTACGCGAATGTAGTTCGTCCATTGTTGAGATGAAGTAAGCATCTAGAATTTAGACAATGTACAGTACGAGCTAATCGCCTTGCTGATGTGCGTGGGCCGCTGGCAATTTAATGGAGAATTTGAAAATAATAAATACGAGTATTGAAAAATATGAGTTTTCCTGCAAAAACAATCCGCGCAAGCCGCGGTCCGCCGCGTACGCGCATCAGCAAGGCGATTAGCTCGTACTGTACACGTTTAAATTGTAATGAGGAAAGCTATATAAAACAAATCATAAATGTGCGCCCGAAAAAAAAATGTGGCACTATATTTAGGTATTATTCATAGTGCGATATTAGCTGAATGTTTTTGGAATATACGAAAAAAGGAGAAATGATTTGCGAGAGGGCTCTCACCAGAGAATCGGAACAAATCGACATTTTCAGTTGACATTCAAATTTTAAGAAATTCAGATTTATATGTCTTCATTCAGTACTTGCCTAGACTAGACTAAAACCGAAGTTTCAGATTTTTATCATGCGCTGCAGCTGCTGCAAGTTGCTGTAAAGTTCTGAAAATGACCACTGTTTTAAGAGGTTTTCACACATCAAGGTGGTCGTTTTTTATCTCTGAAGTGGTTTTATGATCAATTGATAGATTTTAGCGGAAGTTGTTCATTTTTAACATTTGCGACCGTTGCAGCACAAGCATGTCAAACAAGTTTTTAATTTATAACTTGAACACTGATTTTTTCCCAAGATCAAATTTTTCGCAGTTTTGTAGAGCTTGAAATTCTGTTCAAGACTTATTTTTTGCGGAATTTATCTCTGTGGTCCTGATTGTTTCCCAAAGCGTCGAATGTCTTGCAATGGGCTGCAAAAGGGAAATCGGGGGGGGGGGTTGTGGTCGCAGGTTCGACTCCCGGAGGCGACAAATATTGTTTTGTTTGATTCTTTCATCATTTTAGCACATTCAAGGAAGTTTCCGCACCAATTTGCATTGGCAAAAAAATTTGTTTCCACGGCCGGGATTCGAACCCGCGACCATGAGATTGAGACTTCAGACGTGCAGCCCACTGCGAGACTTTCGGCGCTCTGGGAAACTATCAGGACCACAGAGATAAATTACGCAAAAATATGCCTTGTACAGAATTTCAAGCTCCACAAAACTGCGAAAAAATTGATCTTGGGAAAAATCAGTGTTCAAGTTATAAATTAAAAACTTGTTTGACATGCTTGTGCTGCAACGGTCGCAAATGTTAAAAATGAAAAACTTCCGCCAAAATCTATCTATTGATCATAAAACCACTTCTGAGATGAAAAACGACCACTTTGATGTGTGAAAACCTCTTAAAACAGTGGTCATTGTCAGAACTTTGCAGCAACCTGCAGCAGCTGCAGCGCATGATAAAAATCTGAAACTTCGGTTTTAGTCTAGTCTAGGCAAGTACTGAATGGAGACATAAAACTGAATTTCTTAAAATTTGAATGTCAACTCGTTGTCCCGATTCTCTCGTGAGAGGCCTGATATGCAGCGGTGAAAAAAGGTAAGTATTTGGGGAGATCAATGCATGCAAGGAAGTAAGACGGAGAGGTGTTTGCGATTGACAACTGCAAAGAGAGCCAAAGCGCGAGGGGCACTCTCCTCCTCCCTTTCCGCTCTCGCATTTGCGTTCACTCTCTACTCTCCCTTTCCACTCTCGCCCCTATCGATCGCTATTTTTTCGAGTTGCTTCCATATTTATCCAAATTTGAGAGGACTCGTCTAACAATCTAGATAGTATTCATAGATAACTAAGATTTCAGATGCAACTGTGCCAACAAAAAATGCAAGCAATCATAAGACCAGAGTAGAGCTAGTAAAAATTCACTCACATGTAGGTAATTTATAATTTGAGAAAAGCGGGTATGGTTGGCATTTGATTCAATATTACGCGAATGTAGTTCGTCCATTGTTGAGATGAAGTAAGCATCTAGAATTTAGACAATGTACAGTACGAGCTAATCGCCTTGCTGATGTGCGTGGGCCGCTGGCAATTTAATGGAGAATTTGAAAATAATAAATACGAGTATTGAAAAATATGAGTTTTCCTGCAAAAACAATCCGCGCAAGCCGCGGTCCGCCGCGTACGCGCATCAGCAAGGCGATTAGCTCGTACTGTACACGTTTAAATTGTAATGAGGAAAGCTATATAAAACAAATCATAAATGTGCGCCCGAAAAAAAAATGTGGCACTATATTTAGGTATTATTCATAGTGCGATATTAGCTGAATGTTTTTGGAATATACGAAAAAAGGAGAAATGATTTGCGAGAGGGCTCTCACCAGAGAATCGGAACAAATCGACATTTTCAGTTGACATTCAAATTTTAAGAAATTCAGATTTATATGTCTTCATTCAGTACTTGCCTAGACTAGACTAAAACCGAAGTTTCAGATTTTTATCATGCGCTGCAGCTGCTGCAAGTTGCTGTAAAGTTCTGAAAATGACCACTGTTTTAAGAGGTTTTCACACATCAAGGTGGTCGTTTTTTATCTCTGAAGTGGTTTTATGATCAATTGATAGATTTTAGCGGAAGTTGTTCATTTTTAACATTTGCGACCGTTGCAGCACAAGCATGTCAAACAAGTTTTTAATTTATAACTTGAACACTGATTTTTTCCCAAGATCAAATTTTTCGCAGTTTTGTAGAGCTTGAAATTCTGTTCAAGACTTATTTTTTGCGGAATTTATCTCTGTGGTCCTGATTGTTTCCCAAAGCGTCGAATGTCTTGCAATGGGCTGCAAAAGGGAAATCGGGGGGGGGGGTTGTGGTCGCAGGTTCGACTCCCGGAGGCGACAAATATTGTTTTGTTTGATTCTTTCATCATTTTAGCACATTCAAGGAAGTTTCCGCACCAATTTGCATTGGCAAAAAAATTTGTTTCCACGGCCGGGATTCGAACCCGCGACCATGAGATTGAGACTTCAGACGTGCAGCCCACTGCGAGACTTTCGGCGCTCTGGGAAACTATCAGGACCACAGAGATAAATTACGCAAAAATATGCCTTGTACAGAATTTCAAGCTCCACAAAACTGCGAAAAAATTGATCTTGGGAAAAATCAGTGTTCAAGTTATAAATTAAAAACTTGTTTGACATGCTTGTGCTGCAACGGTCGCAAATGTTAAAAATGAAAAACTTCCGCCAAAATCTATCTATTGATCATAAAACCACTTCTGAGATGAAAAACGACCACTTTGATGTGTGAAAACCTCTTAAAACAGTGGTCATTGTCAGAACTTTGCAGCAACCTGCAGCAGCTGCAGCGCATGATAAAAATCTGAAACTTCGGTTTTAGTCTAGTCTAGGCAAGTACTGAATGGAGACATAAAACTGAATTTCTTAAAATTTGAATGTCAACTCGTTGTCCCGATTCTCTCGTGAGAGGCCTGATATGCAGCGGTGAAAAAAGGTAAGTATTTGGGGAGATCAATGCATGCAAGGAAGTAAGACGGAGAGGTGTTTGCGATTGACAACTGCAAAGAGAGCCAAAGCGCGAGGGGCACTCTCCTCCTCCCTTTCCGCTCTCGCATTTGCGTTCACTCTCTACTCTCCCTTTCCACTCTCGCCCCTATCGATCGCTATTTTTTCGAGTTGCTTCCATATTTATCCAAATTTGAGAGGACTCGTCTAACAATCTAGATAGTATTCATAGATAACTAAGATTTCAGATGCAACTGTGCCAACAAAAAATGCAAGCAATCATAAGACCAGAGTAGAGCTAGTAAAAATTCACTCACATGTAGGTAATTTATAATTTGAGAAAAGCGGGTATGGTTGGCATTTGATTCAATATTACGCGAATGTAGTTCGTCCATTGTTGAGATGAAGTAAGCATCTAGAATTTAGACAATGTACAGTACGAGCTAATCGCCTTGCTGATGTGCGTGGGCCGCTGGCAATTTAATGGAGAATTTGAAAATAATAAATACGAGTATTGAAAAATATGAGTTTTCCTGCAAAAACAATCCGCGCAAGCCGCGGTCCGCCGCGTACGCGCATCAGCAAGGCGATTAGCTCGTACTGTACACGTTTAAATTGTAATGAGGAAAGCTATATAAAACAAATCATAAATGTGCGCCCGAAAAAAAAATGTGGCACTATATTTAGGTATTATTCATAGTGCGATATTAGCTGAATGTTTTTGGAATATACGAAAAAAGGAGAAATGATTTGCGAGAGGGCTCTCACCAGAGAATCGGAACAAATCGACATTTTCAGTTGACATTCAAATTTTAAGAAATTCAGATTTATATGTCTTCATTCAGTACTTGCCTAGACTAGACTAAAACCGAAGTTTCAGATTTTTATCATGCGCTGCAGCTGCTGCAAGTTGCTGTAAAGTTCTGAAAATGACCACTGTTTTAAGAGGTTTTCACACATCAAGGTGGTCGTTTTTTATCTCTGAAGTGGTTTTATGATCAATTGATAGATTTTAGCGGAAGTTGTTCATTTTTAACATTTGCGACCGTTGCAGCACAAGCATGTCAAACAAGTTTTTAATTTATAACTTGAACACTGATTTTTTCCCAAGATCAAATTTTTCGCAGTTTTGTAGAGCTTGAAATTCTGTACAAGACTTATTTTTTGCGGAATTTATCTCTGTGGTCCTGATTGTTTCCCAGAGCGTCGAATGTCTTGCAATGGGCTGCAAAAGGGAAATCGGGGGGGGGGGGGGGGGGTTGTGGTCGCAGGTTCGACTCCCGGAGGCGACAAATATTGTTTTGTTTGATTCTTTCATCATTTTAGCACATTCAAGGAAGTTTCCGCACCAATTTGCATTGGCAAAAAAATTTGTTTCCACGGCCGGGATTCGAACCCGCGACCATGAGATTGAGACTTCAGACGTGCAGCCCACTGCGAGACTTTCGGCGCTCTGGGAAACTATCAGGACCACAGAGATAAATTACGCAAAAATATGCCTTGTACAGAATTTCAAGCTCCACAAAACTGCGAAAAAATTGATCTTGGGAAAAATCAGTGTTCAAGTTATAAATTAAAAACTTGTTTGACATGCTTGTGCTGCAACGGTCGCAAATGTTAAAAATGAAAAACTTCCGCCAAAATCTATCTATTGATCATAAAACCACTTCTGAGATGAAAAACGACCACTTTGATGTGTGAAAACCTCTTAAAACAGTGGTCATTGTCAGAACTTTGCAGCAACCTGCAGCAGCTGCAGCGCATGATAAAAATCTGAAACTTCGGTTTTAGTCTAGTCTAGGCAAGTACTGAATGGAGACATAAAACTGAATTTCTTAAAATTTGAATGTCAACTCGTTGTCCCGATTCTCTCGTGAGAGGCCTGATATGCAGCGGTGAAAAAAGGTAAGTATTTGGGGAGATCAATGCATGCAAGGAAGTAAGACGGAGAGGTGTTTGCGATTGACAACTGCAAAGAGAGCCAAAGCGCGAGGGGCACTCTCCTCCTCCCTTTCCGCTCTCGCATTTGCGTTCACTCTCTACTCTCCCTTTCCACTCTCGCCCCTATCGATCGCTATTTTTTCGAGTTGCTTCCATATTTATCCAAATTTGAGAGGACTCGTCTAACAATCTAGATAGTATTCATAGATAACTAAGATTTCAGATGCAACTGTGCCAACAAAAAATGCAAGCAATCATAAGACCAGAGTAGAGCTAGTAAAAATTCACTCACATGTAGGTAATTTATAATTTGAGAAAAGCGGGTATGGTTGGCATTTGATTCAATATTACGCGAATGTAGTTCGTCCATTGTTGAGATGAAGTAAGCATCTAGAATTTAGACAATGTACAGTACGAGCTAATCGCCTTGCTGATGTGCGTGGGCCGCTGGCAATTTAATGGAGAATTTGAAAATAATAAATACGAGTATTGAAAAATATGAGTTTTCCTGCAAAAACAATCCGCGCAAGCCGCGGTCCGCCGCGTACGCGCATCAGCAAGGCGATTAGCTCGTACTGTACACGTTTAAATTGTAATGAGGAAAGCTATATAAAACAAATCATAAATGTGCGCCCGAAAAAAAAATGTGGCACTATATTTAGGTATTATTCATAGTGCGATATTAGCTGAATGTTTTTGGAATATACGAAAAAAGGAGAAATGATTTGCGAGAGGGCTCTCACCAGAGAATCGGAACAAATCGACATTTTCAGTTGACATTCAAATTTTAAGAAATTCAGATTTATATGTCTTCATTCAGTACTTGCCTAGACTAGACTAAAACCGAAGTTTCAGATTTTTATCATGCGCTGCAGCTGCTGCAAGTTGCTGTAAAGTTCTGAAAATGACCACTGTTTTAAGAGGTTTTCACACATCAAGGTGGTCGTTTTTTATCTCTGAAGTGGTTTTATGATCAATTGATAGATTTTAGCGGAAGTTGTTCATTTTTAACATTTGCGACCGTTGCAGCACAAGCATGTCAAACAAGTTTTTAATTTATAACTTGAACACTGATTTTTTCCCAAGATCAAATTTTTCGCAGTTTTGTAGAGCTTGAAATTCTGTACAAGACTTATTTTTTGCGGAATTTATCTCTGTGGTCCTGATTGTTTCCCAAAGCGTCGAATGTCTTGCAATGGGCTGCAAAAGGGAAATCGGGGGGGGGGGGGTTGTGGTCGCAGGTTCGACTCCCGGAGGCGACAAATATTGTTTTGTTTGATTCTTTCATCATTTTAGCACATTCAAGGAAGTTTCCGCACCAATTTGCATTGGCAAAAAAATTTGTTTCCACGGCCGGGATTCGAACCCGCGACCATGAGATTGAGACTTCAGACGTGCAGCCCACTGCGAGACTTTCGGCGCTCTGGGAAACTATCAGGACCACAGAGATAAATTACGCAAAAATATGCCTTGTACAGAATTTCAAGCTCCACAAAACTGCGAAAAAATTGATCTTGGGAAAAATCAGTGTTCAAGTTATAAATTAAAAACTTGTTTGACATGCTTGTGCTGCAACGGTCGCAAATGTTAAAAATGAAAAACTTCCGCCAAAATCTATCTATTGATCATAAAACCACTTCTGAGATGAAAAACGACCACTTTGATGTGTGAAAACCTCTTAAAACAGTGGTCATTGTCAGAACTTTGCAGCAACCTGCAGCAGCTGCAGCGCATGATAAAAATCTGAAACTTCGGTTTTAGTCTAGTCTAGGCAAGTACTGAATGGAGACATAAAACTGAATTTCTTAAAATTTGAATGTCAACTCGTTGTCCCGATTCTCTCGTGAGAGGCCTGATATGCAGCGGTGAAAAAAGGTAAGTATTTGGGGAGATCAATGCATGCAAGGAAGTAAGACGGAGAGGTGTTTGCGATTGACAACTGCAAAGAGAGCCAAAGCGCGAGGGGCACTCTCCTCCTCCCTTTCCGCTCTCGCATTTGCGTTCACTCTCTACTCTCCCTTTCCACTCTCGCCCCTATCGATCGCTCTCATGGAGTACTTGCACAGCTTAGCGCCAAGTTTAAAAGTGTTTGAAAGGTGAATAACGCGCGAAATGAATGAGCGACGACAAACACCATCATTAAGGCTCTGTATCAATATCCAGGGTGCAAGTTTGGTTCCCGGATCCCCATCCTGGTCACATGATAGGCTACCCATGTCTGCCACCCCGATCCCTTCAAAGGAACACAGCTCCGAAGGTGAATCTGATATTTTACTAGATCTAGGAAGAAAAGTGAATTATTCTTAGGAGCTGGGTTGCATGTGATGGGAAATGTAACTGTAGGAACCTCGGTAGTCGCTGATGGGACCCGGGTCAGGAATATGCACTTTTTTCGTGACCCGGTTCCGAAGCTCTGACTGGAATACTGAATCAAAACCATCATTAATGGAAAAAAGTTGTCCGGTTAATCAATTCATGAATCTTCAAACGTTCAGAGAGTCGAGAACGAGATAGCTTTTTTTAAAATTCAAGTGTTAGGGGTAGTGGAAAGTGTTCGACGGTCGATGTGGAACAAGGATGCGATCCCAGAATGAATAAAGCCATTATTAGTCATATTAGTTTATCCAATTAGATTCAACATTCAACCAGAGATAGTGGGAATCGATTTTAATACGGTATCGGAAGGCTGAATTGGCAACAGTGCGACAAGTGAATGGGGATCTAGATACAGTAATTGCATGGAAGAATGGAAAGGGAAGGGGCTCCACTCCTCGGAGATCTCTCCGGACTACTGTGGTACACATCCGGACACTTTGCCAATACATGCAGATAAAGATAATCTGCATGTATTGGCGAAGTAAAACAAAAATAACAGCAAATATCGATCATAAAGTACCGATGAAAATGAGAAATTTCAATCGCGCTCTCAGATGCACAGAATTTCGAGTGAATGGCAACAAAGATGGGGCGAAGAACTTTCAAAGGAGAACTAGACAGCACTCTCTGACTCTCTGTCAACCTCTCTTTACCACACTATATCACTGCCTCATTTCTCACAGTTCCCGTGTCCGTTACTTCCCTTTGTATCGCTCCTCTCTCTGGCTGTCAGAATGAGATCTAGTGACTCTCACTACCTCTTCTGCCTCTCTTACTATCGTGTGCACCCTCAACTACTTTTCAACTTCCATTTCACTTCCAATTGATAGATCTTTGAAAACAATGAAATACAATAGAATGAAATAGTTGGTATATGCGAGCCTTTCGCGTAGATTGTTCTGCTCAAAGACAATACATCCCTCTCAACAACAATTTATCATTTATATTATACAAGTTAAAAGCCCTCTCTAATTCTGCCATGCCTGCAGAATATTTGTAGGGATTTTGTGAAAAAATCCTGACTGGAAGTCGATAAACTCCAGATTCTCCGAGGTCACCTGCGAGCAATTTTCGAATATCTTCGTGTTTTTTGTCTTGAATTCGCCTCATGCAAATGCGAGGGGTAATCACTCATTGATTTTCTGGCATCAAGATGTTGTTCCAATAATACGTATGAATGCGTGTATAGCTAGTATTCAAAAACATTTTGAAATAACCCATATTCGGCTGCACCGATCGCTTCGCTTCGCTGAGTTGTTCGCACTCAAATTATTTCTATGAGAATCTGGATCTGTAAGTATTTGATTGCTGGGCAAATTCGAAATGAAACGGAAATACAATGAGTAGATGTGAAGTAAAACAACATACCATTAGGATCCTGTTATTAAGTTCGAGCATTCCTTGTCCAAATGGCTAAGTTCAGGATCCACCTTGAATCCATATTTTCATGGCCGCATGCGTAATTCTGTAACAATAGAAAAATCAACGATTGCTAAACAATTGAATATATTTGAGTCACCTATAGGCTAACGGGTTTGTTCCGCTGATGTCCCGAAAGAGGTCTTGTACTTCAACAGAAGACACAAAAGCGTGATTCTAAAATAATTCCAAATACAACGTTCCCACTGTATAACACTCACGCTGCTCTCTTACTGTTGGCTTTTCCTTTCTGTTGCACCCTTGTGAATGTGGTTCCCCTTGTGTTGAGATGAATTAGCAATCTATTATTCGGACATTTTTCAAGAAAATATTGCAGTATATTTGAAAAAATATAGCAAATAGGGGGCGTCAAAAAGCGGAGAAAGAGCACTTGCTTGTTTCATTACACATTCAAGTCACGACCAAATATGGCAAACTGGACGTAATGATAAACAAAATAGTAATAAGCATGGTAAAAATCCTAGTAATTTCGAGCAGAATAAAGTAACGAAGACTGTCATTCTGCTGTAGAGGAGATCAATCAATGCAATGAGTTGACAAGGGAAGAGAGAAGTGATAAGGAGAATTATCGAGTTTTATGGTGTAAACTAGCGGGGAACTACGCTACGCTAAAAGTTATACTTCATGGTTCTACTTCACTTCCTGGACCTCTCCTAGAAACGGCAAACACGTTTGACTCTGGAGGGAGTCGAACCACCAACCTTCGGTTTTCAAATCCACTGCTTTAGCCACCTGGCCATGGGAATAGGTCAATAAGACTTTCATAAATCATCATAGATCGAGTTATGAATTATTCAACAAAGAAACAACGCAAAATTAAAATTTAAAAATATATTGCAAAAACTCGTAATTTCGCGATTCTTCAAAGGCATCATTTCAGCTAATTAGCCACTAATTAGCAATTTAATGAAGCAATAAATTAATTCTAAAATGTTTTCTAATATATTAACCTAATAAATAGTTCAAACTCAGCGTTTTGTTGCGTGTAGCAAACAGCCAAGGTAATGGATTCGCCCCATCACCATTTTGCAATTCTTGATTCGCCTAATTTAAGCTAATTAGCTATCAATTGTCGGTAAAATGAATAGTGTATTTTTTGTTAATATGCCTAATAATGATTCAAAATATGAAACACCGATAAATAAGCGTTTTGATGCAATCGCAAATAGCGTGGGAAAATCGCCCAAAAATACCGCAGTTTGAACGGACGGAACACGGACACATGTTTTTGGCGAATATCTTGATTTTTATCTATTAAGGTGGTTGTTTTTTGTGCGTGAATATTAAGTTGAGTGAGTGCGCGTTCACTGACAAGTTTCCAACCTCCCAGCTGCTCCAGGTCGAAATATCGCAATTGTGCGATTTTTTAAACCCATAATTTAAGCTAATTAACTGTTGTCTTTGCATTTTATTGTGAAAACAATTAATTTTAATTTAATTTGTAATTATTGAAACAAAGAAACACCACAAATTCAGCATTTTGATTCAAATTTGAATATATTGCTGATCACGAATTCGCACCACCGAACAAATGGAAAATAAGCGTAACAAAGCAAATAATAAATGCATTACGCTTTTTCTCACTTAATAGTGTGTAAACTAGCGGTATACACATGGACAAAGGCTAAAATTGCTAAAAGAGTGATTAATTCTCGCAGGAAAGCGAATATTGAAAACTACCGTACCGAAAGGACTCACAAAGAGAAAGACAACGTTTTTTCGCAATTCTTTCGTATTTAACCAAATGACTTGCTTGTTTTTATGTTTCTGCCGATTAAGTTAAGCGAATGCGCACACGCTCACGAAATTTCAGCCTCCCAGCTGCTCGGGGACGGAAAAGCTTATGATTTATGGTATAGCAGGTAAGGGCCAAGTATAGAGTGACAATTGTACATCCTTTCCTCCTTCCTTTCAAATCTCTCGGTTGTGCACACTCGCACACGTCGCTTTCAACAACAATTTATAATCTATATTTTACAAGCTAAATGCCCCTTCTACAACTTCCGTTCAAGCTGAAGATTTTGACGCATTTTGTGAATCCTGCTTGAAAGTCCAGAAACAAGATCTTCCGAGGTTGCCTGTAAACAAGGTTTGAGTATTTTCCTGTGTCTTTTTCTCATTGAGTTAATCTAATGCAAAACAAAATGTAGAGGACATAACTCGCCTGAGTTTATAAATACAAGCTTTTCCTTTAATAACTGGAAATTTAACTTTGTGATTGTGCTTTCTTCATGTTTGCACTTTAGCTTACGAATGACCTTCGTCTCGTATTGAGATGAGGTACGCATCTAAAAATCAGACAATTTGGAGTTGTAAAACAATTAAGGAAATTTGGAGCATCAAGAAGCGGAGGCCTGGGTCATTCAGCCGAATTTGCGAGCAAAGCTAAAAAATAAGGTAAACTGCATAATATTAATGGGCCGAATAAGAGTCCTATGATTTGAAGGGATAAATACGTAATGAAGACGAGAATTCAGTAGTTGATCAATAAATCCAATTAATTCACAAGGGGGAAGGGAATGCGACGCGAATGGTCGAGAATGAGGGCACAAATGGACAAATAGAGAGGGACAGTTGTGCGGCCTTCCATCATACATTTCCGATCCCTCACTGGCGTACACTCTCTCCTTACCTCCTCTTGCACTGATATTGTCTATTCTAACTAAGTGTATGCGTAACTTCGAGTAATATGCAGGCATCCACAACGTTCTCTATCAAAAGTGCAGATTTCTACATCTCCAGTTAGAATCTAACTACAAAAGAGGATACAAATTGAAAAAAATCATTATTCAAACAGTGCACATTAATTTCAGATTTCGTAATATTGATTCCAAATATTCAAATATCATTGTAAGGAATAGTCAAAGCTGTTGAAAACTCACAAATTCGGATGATTTTCGTGCATGATTTGCGGTTTTTGTAGGGATTCCTTTGATGAGAACCTTTGATGTTTAGCAATCGTCTTTTTTTAATGTATATTGTATCCAGTGAACATTGGTACAAATATAATACCAGGAAATTGCGAATGATATGAATAATCTTTGAGAGTCGAACTGAGGCGAGTGAATAGAGGAACATATGAGGCTATTTCCAAGGGTGAATACCTCGTCCTCATTCTTTGCATCCTTGCGAGTCTCTCCTCAGCCCGTACTCTTTCGTTGTGTTATTTCTTACATTTCCCGTGCATTTTTTAGTCTCCTTTATGCTCCTATTCCATCTCAGATTGCGATCTAGAGATTTAGCATCCCCTCTCTGTCGCTTTCAAGATCTAGTGTCCCATTCATTTCATCGTCATTGTTTAAATTTCACTTCCAGTGTAATTATCCATGTAGCAAACGTGAAAGTGGGCTAAAGGAAATGAAAATTATGAATCACAAAAAGTGCGCTCGTTATCACTCCTCCTTCTCACAATCAGTTCATCTTCGTTCAATCAGACTCCCTCCCCTCACTCATTCCATCAAATCTACCTTATGGTGTATGTGAATAGCCGCACTGCTATTGGGCGAAGTTATGACTTTTGGACGTTTCAAGAATCTTGAAATGCCAAATACAAAATATATTGAAATAATTTGGGACAACAAGCAACTTCTACTGTCATTACTCTGTAATCAATCTCCTTCGATTCTGTTGATGTGGGGGGTGTGAAAATTTCGGTGTGCAAGTTAAAAATAATTGTAGCAACAATTTATCATTTTACATTTACAATACACGGAAAAGGCGCGTTCCACATAGACTGTGTGAGCTGAAGACTTCACGTCGTGAAAGAACCCCATCTTGAGGTCCATAATCCGTGCTTAGTTTGTAAGTAAGTTGCTTGCATGACCTGCAAATTAAAAAAAAATGAGTACCTTCGAATTCGCGGTCTGAGATCAATCAATCAATCAATCAATCAATTTATCAAATCAGGCGTTAGATGCTCATTTGAGGATGGGCCGATATTATTCATAGGGTGCACTCCACCAGTGTCTGCCAATAGCTCGGGATAGTTCTGAGAAGTTCGGGATATTTCTCTGTTCCTCTCGTTTCCCCCGTTCTCTAGATTTCATTGCAACGGATTCGTGCTGTCAGTGTTGCATTTCTGGTCAGTTGTCAGCTTGCGAGAGAGACCGCACACTCGAATTACTCAAATCTAACTTCTCCCTCCTCTGCCCCTCTTGACTTCCAGTGAACACATCTTCTCTCGGGATGTTCAGCCCTCTCCCCCCCTTATCCTGCTCCTTCTAGATCCTCGGCTGCCGTTTCAACTTGAATACCCTTCGATACTTTCATTCCTCTATAGCCTCCACAGTTTCAGAAACTGTATTTGTAGGGATTTCCATGTGTAGTTGCAAGAAGATAATTTGAGCAGCAATTTATCATATCAAATATAAAATAAACGGAAAAGGCCCTTTCCACATCGGCAAAGTGCGAGCTGAAGACTTCACGTCGTGGAAAAAACCCGATTTGAGGTCCATACATTTGTATATGAAAATCGCTTCTATGAATGAGTAGCCTGCAAACGATTTTATTCGATCAGTTTCAGTCCTCATATTTCTTTCGAGCTTTTTCATCATAAATGGTATTAGCGAAGCAATAATTTCTAGAATACATGAAACTATAAAAACGATTCATGTACGTACATGAATCTTGCAGAATTTGTTTCTCGGTGCTGCGCATTTCTGGTGAACGAGCGAATGGTCTTAAAATTAGCAGTAGTGGAAGAGCATATCATGTGGATGCTATCATTAAATAATTGTGGAGATTCGGCATGTCATTCAAAAGCGACATTTGGAATAATCGCAAAATCGAAATTTGATGGCTGGTTTCGCTAATTTTGACTACATTCTCTCTTCGAGAGAGTCTGAAATTCAGATTTCAAGTATTTTTCGGAGACATTGACCCTCATGTAATGACGTCACAAAAATACAGCAGTTGAATCACATTCATTTTGTGTAAGCGGCGGATTGAACACACCACTCAAAAATCGGTCAATTCGTCACTTTTTCGAGAAATATTTTTTACTGCGGAACGAAGTGAAATTGATTCACATAAAACATATAATTTATGTGCACCTATTGTCACTCAAATAATGCCAAAGTAGTCCTGAACACAAGTCAACCGCAAGCGAGTAAACTATAGAAAAGCCTTGGAGCGAAACTTATGAATCAACCTAATAGTCATCTTTCACTGACAATGAGAGAATAAACAATGAACAGACAAAAGGATAAATACGCCATACTCAAGGAAATTCACAAGAGGATGGTGATGGATTGGTGGAGAGTGAGCAAAAGCAGATTGCGATCTAGAGATTTAGCATCCCCTCTCTGTCGCTTTCAAGATCTAGTGTCCCATTCATTTCATCGTCATTGTTTAAATTTCACTTCCAGTGTAATTATCCATGTAGCAAACGTGAAAGTGGGCTAAAGGAAATGAAAATTATGAATCACAAAAAGTGCGCTCGTTATCACTCCTCCTTCTCACAATCAGTTCATCTTCGTTCAATCAGACTCCCTCCCCTCACTCATTCCATCAAATCTACCTTATGGTGTGTGTGAATAGCCGCACTGCTATTGGGCGAAGTTATGACTTTTGGACGTTTCAAGAATCTTGAAATGCCAAATACAAAATATATTGAAATAATTTGGGACAACAAGCAACTTCTACTGTCATTACTCTGTAATCAATCTCCTTCGATTCTGTTGATGTGGGGGGTGTGAAAATTTCGGTGTGCAAGTTAAAAATAATTGGAGCAACAATTTATCATTTTACATTTACAATACACGGAAAAGGCGCGTTCCACATAGGCTGTGTGAGCTGAAGACTTCACGTCGTGAAAGAACCCCATCTTGAGGTCCATAATCCGTGCTTAGTTTGTAAGTAAGTTGCTTGCATGACCTGCAAATTAAAAAAATGAGTACCTTCGAATTCGCGGTCTGAGATCAATCAATCAATCAATCAATCAATTTATCAAATCAGGCATTAGATGCTCATTTGAGGATGGGCCGATATTCTTCATAGGGTGCACTCCTCCAGTGTCTGCCAATAGCTCGGGATAGTTCTGAGAATGAGAGAGCAGATTTGTGATATGCATAGCGCACGGGATCCTGATAGAGAGTAAATAGCGAGGGTCAGTGTCAAGTCAGCACTCTGGCACTTCCTCTTTTCAGTCCCTCCCGTCGACAGAAGGGCGAGTGGGTTCAAGTTGAATTGGCTGATGAGGGCATAGATGAAGCATGGTAAGAGGGGAGAGTGTAGTGCAGAGTGTACTCAGAGAGAAGACGGGTGTACACGCTAGAAGGGCCGAGGAGGGAGGATGATTAACTCTTGCGCGTCGGTTGACAGTTGGCCCGATATGCAACACTGAAAGGGCGAAGGGATCAATGGGATATAGAGAGCATGAAAAACGAGAGGAACAGAGAGTAGGAGTGAGGGTGTACCATCTGCCCAAGCCACCCATTTCGACCAAAAATATTCAGCTGCAACTCAAGAACTGAATTGTTTTTCTGCATGCGATTAAAGAAGCTGATTGACACATTCGTTATCTCAAGATTAATAGTCAATTCAAAATTTGTAACATTGCAAATTGAGAAAGAGCTTCTTGTTGTCCCTGCATTTCGAATGATTATGTATTTCAAGCAGTGCTTAAATTGGCGCGATGTGCCCTTGAGTAATCAATAGCAACGCGACAACAGGAAAGATAGTGTTCACTAGTAAGAGATTGGAAGAGAAGGAGGGGAAGGAGACATTTCTCTCTATTTCGCGCCGAGCGCTTTTGCTCACTCTCCACCAATCCATCACCATCCTCTTGTGAATTTCCTTGAGTATGGCGTATTTATCCTTTTGTCTGTTCATTGTTTATTCTCTCATTGTCAGTGAAAGAGGACTATTAGGTTGATTCATAAGTTTCGCTCCAAGGCTTTTCTATAGTTTACTCGCTTGCGGTTGACTTGTGTTCAGGACTACTTTGGCATTATTTGAGTGACAATAGGTGCACATAAATTATATGTTTTATGTGAATCAATTTCACTTCGTTCCGCAGTAAAAAATATTTCTCGAAAAAGTGACGAATTGACCGATTTTTGAGTGGTGTGTTCAATCCGCCGCTTACACAAAATGAATGTGATTCAACTGCTGTATTTTTGTGACGTCATTACATGAGGGTCAATGTCTCCGAAAAATACTTGAAATCTGAATTTCAGACTCTCTCGAAGAGAGAATGTAGTCAAAATTAGCGAAACCAGCCATCAAATTTCGATTTTGCGATTATTCCAAATGTCGCTTTTGAATGACATGCCGAATCTCCACAATTATTTAATGATAGCATCCACATGATATGCTCTTCCACTACTGCTAATTTTAAGACCATTCGCTCGTTCACCAGAAATGCGCAGCACCGAGAAACAAATTCTGCAAGATTCATGTACGTACATGAATCGTTTTTATAGTTTCATGTATTCTAGAAATTATTGCTTCGCTAATACCATTTATGATGAAAAAGCTCGAAAGAAATATGAGGACTGAAACTGATCGAATAAAATCGTTTGCAGGCTACTCATTCATAGAAGCGATTTTCATATACAAATGTATGGACCTCAAATCGGGTTTTTTCCACGACGTGAAGTCTTCAGCTCGCACTTTGCCGATGTGGAAAGGGCCTTTTCCGTTTATTTTATATTTGATATGATAAATTGCTGCTCAAATTATCTTCTTGCAACTACACATGGAAATCCCTACAAATACAGTTTCTGAAACTGTGGAGGCTATAGAGGAATGAAAGTATCGAAGGGTATTCAAGTTGAAACGGCAGCCGAGGATCTAGAAGGAGCAGGATAAGGGGGGGAGAGGGCTGAACATCCCGAGAGAAGATGTGTTCACTGGAAGTCAAGAGGGGCAGAGGAGGGAGAAGTTAGATTTGAGTAATTCGAGTGTGCGGTCTCTCTCGCAAGCTGACAACTGACCAGAAATGCAACACTGACAGCACGAATCCGTTGCAATGAAATCTAGAGAACGGGGGAAACGAGAGGAACAGAGAAATATCCCGAACTTCTCAGAACTATCCCGAGCTATTGGCAGACACTGGTGGAGTGCACCCTATGAATAATATCGGCCCATCCTCAAATGAGCATCTAACGCCTGATTTGATAAATTGATTGATTGATTGATTGATTGATCTCAGACCGCGAATTCGAAGGTACTCATTTTTTTTTAATTTGCAGGTCATGCAAGCAACTTACTTACAAACTAAGCACGGATTATGGACCTCAAGATGGGGTTCTTTCACGACGTGAAGTCTTCAGCTCACACAGTCTATGTGGAACGCGCCTTTTCCGTGTATTGTAAATGTAAAATGATAAATTGTTGCTACAATTATTTTTAACTTGCACACCGAAATTTTCACACCCCCCACATCAACAGAATCGAAGGAGATTGATTACAGAGTAATGACAGTAGAAGTTGCTTGTTGTCCCAAATTATTTCAATATATTTTGTATTTGGCATTTCAAGATTCTTGAAACGTCCAAAATTCATAACTTCGCCCAATAGCAGTGCGGCTATTCACATACACCATAAGGTAGATTTGATGGAATGAGTGAGGGGAGGGAGTCTGATTGAACGAAGATGAACTGATTGTGAGAAGGAGGAGTGATAACGAGCGCACTTTTTGTGATTCATAATTTTCATTTCCTTTAGCCCACTTTCACGTTTGCTACATGGATAATTACACTGGAAGTGAAATTTAAACAATGACGATGAAATGAATGGGACACTAGATCTTGAAAGCGACAGAGAGGGGATGCTAAATCTCTAGATCGCAATCTGAGATGGAATAGGAGCATAAAGGAGACTAAAAAATGCACGGGAAATGTAAGAAATAACACAACGAAAGAGTACGGGCTGAGGAGAGACTCGCAAGGATGCAAAGAATGAGGACGAGGTATTCACCCTTGGAAATAGCCTCATATGTTCCTCTATTCACTCGCCTCAGTTCGACTCTCAAAGATTATTCATATCATTCGCAATTTCCTGGTATTATATTTGTACCAATGTTCACTGGATACAATATACATTAAAAAAAGACGATTGCTAAACATCAAAGGTTCTCATCAAAGGAATCCCTACAAAAACCGCAAATCATGCACGAAAATCATCCGAATTTGTGAGTTTTCAACAGCTTTGACTATTCCTTACAATGATATTTGAATATTTGGAATCAATATTACGAAATCTGAAATTAATGTGCACTGTTTGAATAATGATTTTTTTCAATTTGTATCCTCTTTTGTAGTTAGATTCTAACTGGAGATGTAGAAATCTGCACTTTTGATAGAGAACGTTGTGGATGCCTGCATATTACTCGAAGTTACGCATACACTTAGTTAGAATAGACAATATCAGTGCAAGAGGAGGTAAGGAGAGAGTGTACGCCAGTGAGGGATCGGAAATGTATGATGGAAGGCCGCACAACTGTCCCTCTCTATTTGTCCATTTGTGCCCTCATTCTCGACCATTCGCGTCGCATTCCCTTCCCCCTTGTGAATTAATTGGATTTATTGATCAACTACTGAATTCTCGTCTTCATTACGTATTTATCCCTTCAAATCATAGGACTCTTATTCGGCCCATTAATATTATGCAGTTTACCTTATTTTTTAGCTTTGCTCGCAAATTCGGCTGAATGACCCAGGCCTCCGCTTCTTGATGCTCCAAATTTCCTTAATTGTTTTACAACTCCAAATTGTCTGATTTTTAGATGCGTACCTCATCTCAATACGAGACGAAGGTCATTCGTAAGCTAAAGTGCAAACATGAAGAAAGCACAATCACAAAGTTAAATTTCCAGTTATTAAAGGAAAAGCTTGTATTTATAAACTCAGGCGAGTTATGTCCTCTACATTTTGTTTTGCATTAGATTAACTCAATGAGAAAAAGACACAGGAAAATACTCAAACCTTGTTTACAGGCAACCTCGGAAGATCTTGTTTCTGGACTTTCAAGCAGGATTCACAAAATGCGTCAAAATCTTCAGCTTGAACGGAAGTTGTAGAAGGGGCATTTAGCTTGTAAAATATAGATTATAAATTGTTGTTGAAAGCGACGTGTGCGAGTGTGCACAACCGAGAGATTTGAAAGGAAGGAGGAAAGGATGTACAATTGTCACTCTATACTTGGCCCTTACCTGCTATACCATAAATCATAAGCTTTTCCGTCCCCGAGCAGCTGGGAGGCTGAAATTTCGTGAGCGTGTGCGCATTCGCTTAACTTAATCGGCAGAAACATAAAAACAAGCAAGTCATTTGGTTAAATACGAAAGAATTGCGAAAAAACGTTGTCTTTCTCTTTGTGAGTCCTTTCGGTACGGTAGTTTTCAATATTCGCTTTCCTGCGAGAATTAATCACTCTTTTAGCAATTTTAGCCTTTGTCCATGTGTATACCGCTAGTTTACACACTATTAAGTGAGAAAAAGCGTAATGCATTTATTATTTGCTTTGTTACGCTTATTTTCCATTTGTTCGGTGGTGCGAATTCGTGATCAGCAATATATTCAAATTTGAATCAAAATGCTGAATTTGTGGTGTTTCTTTGTTTCAATAATTACAAATTAAATTAAAATTAATTGTTTTCACAATAAAATGCAAAGACAACAGTTAATTAGCTTAAATTATGGGTTTAAAAAATCGCACAATTGCGATATTTCGACCTGGAGCAGCTGGGAGGTTGGAAACTTGTCAGTGAACGCGCACTCACTCAACTTAATATTCACGCACAAAAAACAACCACCTTAATAGATAAAAATCAAGATATTCGCCAAAAACATGTGTCCGTGTTCCGTCCGTTCAAACTGCGGTATTTTTGGGCGATTTTCCCACGCTATTTGCGATTGCATCAAAACGCTTATTTATCGGTGTTTCATATTTTGAATCATTATTAGGCATATTAACAAAAAATACACTATTCATTTTACCGACAATTGATAGCTAATTAGCTTAAATTAGGCGAATCAAGAATTGCAAAATGGTGATGGGGCGAATCCATTACCTTGGCTGTTTGCTACACGCAACAAAACGCTGAGTTTGAACTATTTATTAGGTTAATATATTAGAAAACATTTTAGAATTAATTTATTGCTTCATTAAATTGCTAATTAGTGGCTAATTAGCTGAAATGATGCCTTTGAAGAATCGCGAAATTACGAGTTTTTGCAATATATTTTTAAATTTTAATTTTGCGTTGTTTCTTTGTTGAATAATTCATAACTCGATCTATGATGATTTATGAAAGTCTTATTGACCTATTCCCATGGCCAGGTGGCTAAAGCAGTGGATTTGAAAACCGAAGGTTGGTGGTTCGACTCCCTCCAGAGTCAAACGTGTTTGCCGTTTCTAGGAGAGGTCCAGGAAGTGAAGTAGAACCATGAAGTATAACTTTTAGCGTAGCGTAGTTCCCCGCTAGTTTACACCATAAAACTCGATAATTCTCCTTATCACTTCTCTCTTCCCTTGTCAACTCATTGCATTGATTGATCTCCTCTACAGCAGAATGACAGTCTTCGTTACTTTATTCTGCTCGAAATTACTAGGATTTTTACCATGCTTATTACTATTTTGTTTATCATTACGTCCAGTTTGCCATATTTGGTCGTGACTTGAATGTGTAATGAAACAAGCAAGTGCTCTTTCTCCGCTTTTTGACGCCCCCTATTTGCTATATTTTTTCAAATATACTGCAATATTTTCTTGAAAAATGTCCGAATAATAGATTGCTAATTCATCTCAACACAAGGGGAACCACATTCACAAGGGTGCAACAGAAAGGAAAAGCCAACAGTAAGAGAGCAGCGTGAGTGTTATACAGTGGGAACGTTGTATTTGGAATTATTTTAGAATCACGCTTTTGTGTCTTCTGTTGAAGTACAAGACCTCTTTCGGGACATCAGCGGAACAAACCCGTTAGCCTATAGGTGACTCAAATATATTCAATTGTTTAGCAATCGTTGATTTTTCTATTGTTACAGAATTACGCATGCGGCCATGAAAATATGGATTCAAGGTGGATCCTGAACTTAGCCATTTGGACAAGGAATGCTCGAACTTAATAACAGGATCCTAATGGTATGTTGTTTTACTTCACATCTACTCATTGTATTTCCGTTTCATTTCGAATTTGCCCAGCAATCAAATACTTACAGATCCAGATTCTCATAGAAATAATTTGAGTGCGAACAACTCAGCGAAGCGAAGCGATCGGTGCAGCCGAATATGGGTTATTTCAAAATGTTTTTGAATACTAGCTATACACGCATTCATACGTATTATTGGAACAACATCTTGATGCCAGAAAATCAATGAGTGATTACCCCTCGCATTTGCATGAGGCGAATTCAAGACAAAAAACACGAAGATATTCGAAAATTGCTCGCAGGTGACCTCGGAGAATCTGGAGTTTATCGACTTCCAGTCAGGATTTTTTCACAAAATCCCTACAAATATTCTGCAGGCATGGCAGAATTAGAGAGGGCTTTTAACTTGTATAATATAAATGATAAATTGTTGTTGAGAGGGATGTATTGTCTTTGAGCAGAACAATCTACGCGAAAGGCTCGCATATACCAACTATTTCATTCTATTGTATTTCATTGTTTTCAAAGATCTATCAATTGGAAGTGAAATGGAAGTTGAAAAGTAGTTGAGGGTGCACACGATAGTAAGAGAGGCAGAAGAGGTAGTGAGAATCACTAGATCTCATTCTGACAGCCAGAGAGAGGAGCGATACAAAGGGAAGTAACGGACACGGGAACTGTGAGAAATGAGGCAGTGATATAGTGTGGTAAAGAGAGGTTGACAGAGAGTCAGAGAGTGCTGTCTAGTTCTCCTTTGAAAGTTCTTCGCCCCATCTTTGTTGCCGTTCACTCGAAATTCTGTGCATCTGAGAGCGCGATTGAAATTTCTCATTTTCATCGGTACTTTATGATCGATATTTGCTGTTATTTTTGTTTTACTTCGCCAATACATGCAGATTATCTTTATCTGCATGTATTGGCAAAGTGTCCGGATGTGTACCACAGTAGTCCGGAGAGATCTCCGAGGAGTGGAGCCCCTTCCCTTTCCATTCTTCCATGCAATTACTGTATCTAGATCCCCATTCACTTGTCGCACTGTTGCCAATTCAGCCTTCCGATACCGTATTAAAATCGATTCCCACTATCTCTGGTTGAATGTTGAATCTAATTGGATAAACTAATATGACTAATAATGGCTTTATTCATTCTGGGATCGCATCCTTGTTCCACATCGACCGTCGAACACTTTCCACTACCCCTAACACTTGAATTTTTAAAAAAAGCTATCTCGTTCTCGACTCTCTGAACGTTTGAAGATTCATGAATTGATTAACCGGACAACTTTTTTCCATTAATGATGGTTTTGATTCAGTATTCCGGTCAGAGCTTCGGAACCGGGTCACGAAAAAAGTGCATATTCCTGACCCGGGTCCCATCAGCGACTACCGAGGTTCCTACAGTTACATTTCCCATCACATGCAACCCAGCTCCTAAGAATAATTCACTTTTCTTCCTAGATCTAGTAAAATATCAGATTCACCTTCGGAGCTGTGTTCCTTTGAAGGGATCGGGGTGGCAGACATGGGTAGCCTATCATGTGACCAGGATGGGGATCCGGGAACCAAACTTGCACCCTGGATATTGATACAGAGCCTTAATGATGGTGTTTGTCGTCGCTCATTCATTTCGCGCGTTATTCACCTTTCAAACACTTTTAAACTTGGCGCTAAGCTGTGCAAGTACTCCATGAGAGCGATCGATAGGGGCGAGAGTGGAAAGGGAGAGTAGAGAGTGAACGCAAATGCGAGAGCGGAAAGGGAGGAGGAGAGTGCCCCTCGCGCTTTGGCTCTCTTTGCAGTTGTCAATCGCAAACACCTCTCCGTCTTACTTCCTTGCATGCATTGATCTCCAATTAAAAACTTGTTTGACATGCTTGTGCTGCAACGGTCGCAAATGTTAAAAATGAACAACTTCCGCTAAAATCTATCAATTGATCATAAAACCACTTCAGAGATAAAAAACGACCACCTTGATGTGTGAAAACCTCTTAAAACAGTGGTCATTTTCAGAACTTTACAGCAACTTGCAGCAGCTGCAGCGCATGATAAAAATCTGAAACTTCGGTTTTAGTCTAGTCTAGGCAAGTACTGAATGAAGACATATAAATCTGAATTTCTTAAAATTTGAATGTCAACTGAAAATGTCGATTTGTTCCGATTCTCTGGTGAGAGCCCTCTCGCAAATCATTTCTCCTTTTTTCGTATATTCCAAAAACATTCAGCTAATATCGCACTATGAATAATACCTAAATATAGTGCCACATTTTTTTTTCGGGCGCACATTTATGATTTGTTTTATATAGCTTTCCTCATTACAATTTAAACGTGTACAGTACGAGCTAATCGCCTTGCTGATGCGCGTACGCGGCGGACCGCGGCTTGCGCGGATTGTTTTTGCAGGAAAACTCATATTTTTCAATACTCGTATTTATTATTTTCAAATTCTCCATTAAATTGCCAGCGGCCCACGCACATCAGCAAGGCGATTAGCTCGTACTGTACATTGTCTAAATTCTAGATGCTTACTTCATCTCAACAATGGACGAACTACATTCGCGTAATATTGAATCAAATGCCAACCATACCCGCTTTTCTCAAATTATAAATTACCTACATGTGAGTGAATTTTTACTAGCTCTACTCTGGTCTTATGATTGCTTGCATTTTTTGTTGGCACAGTTGCATCTGAAATCTTAGTTATCTATGAATACTATCTAGATTGTTAGACGAGTCCTCTCAAATTTGGATAAATATGGAAGCAACTCGAAAAAATAAGGCACCTGAAGATATATATCGATTGCAGCTAGCATATCTTCGAAGAGCTGAGGCTTCCGACCTTAAAACAGGTATCTTTCACGACGTGAAGTCTTTATCTCGCGCGGCTGAAGTGGAAAGGGCCTTTTCCGTTTATTGTAAATATGATAAATGTTTGCTCAAATTATTTATGCCTGCTCATGTAAATCATCACAGTTGCTTCATCAGAATCAAATGAGATTAAGGGAAGGAAAGTAGAAGTCAAATATTTAATGTAATGTTCGTAATTTAAATATATTCAGTATAGCGCATTTCTTGATTCTGAAAATGCCTAAAAGTCATTTTTGCCCAAACGAAAGGTGGCTGTACATACACCACGAGGTCGATAGAATGAGTGAGCGGAGGGTGTCCGAATGAACGAAAATGAACTGATTGTGAAAAGAAGGCGTGATAACGAGCGTACTTTTTTGCGATTCAGCAAATTTTCAGTACCTTCATCTCCCTTTCTCGTTTGTTCTAGGACGAAACTGATCACTGGATGGATAATCTGTAATTGGAATGGAAAGAATCGCGATGTGAGAGATGGACACTAGATCATGAAAAGGGCAGAGAAGGGATGCCAAATTATAGAACTCGGATGACGTTTACGTCCTTGGAAACATCGCGCCGCATCTGAACTTCCATTCACCAGCCTCCCACGAAACTAGTGGTGGCAGGGGAACTTCTAATCTATCAGGTTGGTCATAAAGTTTTGTCCGATTTTAACCAAAGTGCATTCTGACATCTACTTTCGTTCGTTTTTGTCCAATCAACTTAGGTATTTTAGTGGTATATAGGGGCGTCTATACTCTCTTCAGCGCACACTATCATAAATCTGTCCGACCAAAGAAACGAATATAGCCATGTCCCAAACTTCATGTGAGCGACCTACACCCTGACTTTTTGAACGATCAGAATTTCATTTAGAATAGATATATGACCCAATCTTTGCCACAGTAATAAAACACGATGGTCATATGTCGCATCGGTAATATTGATACTGATCAGCCTCGAAGGGCCTATTAGAAATAGGCGCGTAATCCGAGTTTGGGGTTTAATGACACTTGCTACTACATGTTTCTGGAGTATTGTATCTATACCGACGGCCCTTGATATTTCAATTATTCATAAATGTGAAATACCTGTCCAATGAAAGTCACAATAATCTTTGGGAGAGAATGTGACTCTCCATTCATGAACAGGGTTCTTCGGAG
Source organism: Pristionchus mayeri (assembly GCA_036245805.1). Lineage (NCBI taxonomy): Eukaryota > Metazoa > Nematoda > Chromadorea > Rhabditida > Neodiplogasteridae > Pristionchus > Pristionchus mayeri. The sequence goes on from BTRK01000002.1 coordinate 15,166,673, forward strand.
CTTATGTGTCCAATTTTGAACATCGAAATACAGACTTTTGTTGTTTTTGTGCTAGACATGTGGTTTGAGGAGTGGTAATTTCGTGCGCAAATTAATGAGCAACCCTTACCCTATCCCTCATTAATTTGGAATATTATGGAGGTCGCTACTTTTTCTAGGGCATTTCGTGCCTGAAGACCCTAAATTTTAGCTTCTTCGGCATTTCAATCATTTTTTAGATGATAAAACCAAGTGGGCTCTTAAATATTGATATAATAGATAACCCCTCAAGTAGTGATGACAGCGCCCATAGGTATGTCTCAGCCTAGTCAATCCTCGAAACAGGTTATTTATTCGAAATAACTCTGATTTTTCTAAGTGTCGGTGATTCATCGACCTGTACGAAACACAAAACGAATGTAGCAGCTCTCTCTTTTTGAAACTAGGTAGTGCACGACTAGTGCTTTTTGATAAACTTTGTGAGCCTCCATCTAAAAATTTCTCTGCGAAGTACAGCAACTTTAATGAAAACCTTATTTTTTGTGAAAAATTCAAAGTTGCACAGGCCTTTATTTCTCGCACCGTAGATATGCATGCACCATTTCAATGATAATATTCAAAAGGCCGAACATGTCCCTATATATCGACATCATGACTATATGTGGCGAATTGAGCCAAACAAACTATACGAAATCAAAGTAGGGGTCGGAAATCGGACAAAACTTTATGACCAACCTAATACACTAACGGCTCGGAGATTGCTCTTTTGCACCACCTCGACAGTCGGATGGCACTATGCATTGATCCCTTAAATATAATTAAGCTAGTCAAATTTCATTGACGAATGGTTGACCGTGTGCACATTGACTACTATAGGTCGATTTTTTCTTTAAGTGATGAATATTCTCGTTGATCATATATTATCCGCGTTTTCCGCAATTTATACACATGTGCTTGGCTCGAACTTATGTATGCACTAGATGACATCCATCAATAGTAGTGTGAGAAGAAGGGGAGGGAGAGAGTGCTCACCAGTGAGAGATCGGAAATGGAGGAGGGAAGGCAACTGTCCCTCTCTATTTGTTCTTTGCGCCCTCATTCTTGACCATTCTTCTCTCATTCCATTCTCTCCTTGTGAATTCATTCCATTGATTGTTATTCTCTGCTACGGAATTTCCGCCATTGCTACTTTTGTTATTTCAAATTATAGGACGCTTATTCGGCGCATTAAGATTATGCAGCTTACCTTATTTGCTCGCAATAATGAACCAAGCCTCCGCTTAAAGGAGGAGCAAAGGCAACATTAAATGTTTCAAGCTTTCATATGCACGGCCTAGATCTCCCCAGCGATAAGAAGCTCAGAAATTTTCATAATGATATCTCCATTACGAACAGAGCTATCGGTAGTTGCCAGGAGCCAAATCAGGGAAAATCAGGGAATCAGGGAGCTCAGGCAACGAGCGAGAGAGCACGCGACTTGAAGAGAGTTCTCCTCTAATTGAAAGATATTTCAACCGGGCGCGCGTTTGCCATTACTCCTCCTTTAATGATGCTATACAATTCCCATAATTGTTTCATACATAAAAATTCCAGATGTCTACCTCATCTCAACAGGATACGAACCTCATTCGTGCTAAACTGTGAAAAGGAATAAAAAAGCAGTCAAAAAGTAATTTTCGGTGATTCAAGGAAAAGTTGTAGAAGCCCAGACGAGTAATACCCTCACATTGTTGTTTTGTATTAGATAAACTCAATACAAATACAGAGAAAAATATTCGAAGCTCTTTTGCAGGAAACCTCGGGAGATCACGAAATGCGTTGAAATCTTCTCAAAGCACGGCAGAAGCAGAACGAACTTTTAGCTTGTAAATTGTAGATGATAAATTGTTGGTCAGAATTATTTCTTGTACCAAATGAAGGAAATTGACACACAAAAGTCTCCAATTTACGTGTATTTTCGTTAGATTTGATTTTGCAATCTATTTTGCATATTGCACGAAGAATATGTGTATTGAAATGTCAAAGTGGTAATTTAATGAGAACAGTATTGTGCGACTACTCCTTTTCAGTTATCTCCCTCTATTCTTTTCTATTCTTAGGCCCGTGGGCAATATATCCATCGATTGCAAGTGGAATGTAAGGTGAAAAGGAGTTGAGAGTGCACAAGATCGTAAGACAGAGGAGGAGTGCTATTCCCATGATTGTAATCTGACAGCCAGGGAGAGCAGTTGCACAAAGGGTGCTCACAGGCGCGGGAACTGTGAGAAATGAGGCAGTGGGAGAGTATGGGATGGTGAGAGACGATAGAGAATCAGAGAATTTCTCTTTCTCAACTTCCTCGCAACATTTGTGCCACCACTCCCCCAAATTCACCACTCATTTAGTTGCTAATTGATGTTTACATGGAAACCGATTGAAATTTCCTCCATTTTAACTTATTCCCGATAGATGTTTTTTCTTTGCCGCATTTAAATGTTGGTTGTGAATACGGTCGCATTTCAAAGATATACATGCCCTCATTCATGGAGACCCATTCGATGTGGATTTTGCAAAGGAATCTTCGAAAAGAGTGTGTTTCAACAGCTAAATTATGATTACATTATGATAGATAGTCCCCGTTGTATCGAGATTCAGGTAGATTCGGAAGGCTGCTGAAATATGATTGGTCGAAAGCTGGGATTCGATTTCAAAGGATGCAGAATTTAGTGAGGCGGTGCGCAGGATGGAAATGAACACTGTTGGGTTCGTTTTGCATATTTTCTCGAAATACCGGTTTCGCATAATCACATGCATACATCGGTTTCAGGGAAAACTAGCTGAGGATCCCATCCACATCAAGACGCCGTTGATCGAAGATCAGAACTGCCGAGATGCACCAGGTCAGTTTCTGTGACATGTACATTTCAACAGTATTAAAAATAGCAACACTCCTCTTTCTTGTAAATGATCAAAAGAGTGTACAATGTTTGTGAAATTGAGTAATCTCTCTTGTTCAGAAAGAAATGACGATGGAACTGGTGGCCTGGATTGCGCCGAACAGCACTCCCATTGGAACTAGCCTCCTTACACCCAGAAGCCCCCGGTTGCTAACCTTCGTCACCCTGCCCCGCCCCGAAACCGCAATGACCGCCGCGAAAACCGTCAGGCCTCTCCCCCACAACCACCAGCATCGTCACATTTCCCTTCTCTTTCGCCAAGTTTCCCCTCACCGAAACACTTACGACCTGACTTGTTTCTTCTGCACATTGGCTTCACTCGGGAAGTCTATCACGATCCACTCGGGGATCAATTGTCTTCTTTCCTGATCCACTCGGGGATCACTTGCCTTTCTCTTCTTTGATCTACTAGGAGGTCATTTCTTCTTTCCCGTGCCTTGCTCACTTCTCGTATCACCCTCTGGCCCTTCTCTTCCCTCATCTCCTTATTGTTATTCTCTGCCCTTGATGCGACCTCTTTCTCCTTCTCCTTTCCTTCCCATAGCATTGTCGTCTCATTCTGCAGCCCTAGGCCTTCTACTGCTGAACCTGATCAACCTCGACCTCGACGGTCGATAGCCACTTCGCACTAACCTACTCACTCATAGTTGAATGAATATGTTCTATGTTTGCTGATTGTTTAAGCATGCCAAGGAAACAAAATTGTGATTAAGAGCTCTTGTTACACTTCAATCGATTTTGCGACAGAGAACGAAATAAATATCATAAAAATGCTCATTTTTATCTTGTCAAAAATTCAAGTTTAAAACGGAAGAACGCCTTTTATTAGACGAACAACTGAATCGAAAATAAGCCAATTTCAATCTCACTGAATTCCCTTGTAAGCTGTTGAAATAGGATTCACTGGCAGTCATCTTTCTGAGATGTGAGCAGGCAGTGGCACACATCGAATGGTCCCTTTCTGAAGGTGAACTATGTAATACATTAATTATGGCAATGAAGTCATACCCGGACGACTACTTCTGTCGAATTCGACCATGAAATTCTGACGAACGGATCTGACGAATTCCCGTTGTTGAAAACGAATATGACTCTGAAAGACTCGAAATTGATCACTGCAAACGCTAAATGCACGAGCATAAGATCTGCAGACGTTTCTGCTCAGGGAGAGGACTGTCGACTAAGCAATGTATCAGGTGATCATTGTGCCAATATTGTAATTTATAACCGAAAAGAACACGAGGAAGTTAGGAAGTTTTTACTGTAAAATAAAATACATTATTTTTTTCTTAAATTACAGTTCAAAACAATGGAAGAGATTCAGTAATGAAATTTATAATCTGTTCATGAGAGAGAAATGCAAGCACAGGACTGGATAAACTGGGCAAGACTGGACACAGCGAATAGGAGGGGGGCAGAGACAAAGCAAGGACCATTAACTATTCTTCCCTTTGGCTTGTTGCTCTTCTCCTAATGAGCCCCAACCACCTCATCTTTGCTTTCTCACAAAAGGGTTGATAAATTATGGGTAGGATGGAGAGCCGAGCGATACTAAAGAGTACATAATATAGTTCGTGGCCGACGCCCTTTCCGTTTCGTATTCCTCAATCGTACAATTGCACTGTCCTATTCATGTTCCTTCCTAATGTAAAAGGTGAAGATGAGAAAGCTCCCTTTGACAGTTCGTTCCCTGACAGTTGCCCAGAAGCGCCAAACAAAGAGGGCAAAAGCGAGTCAGAGGGAGTGCGGTATGATGAGAGAAACAAAGAATCAGAGGAATTGGGTGAAGTACTCCTTCCCTCCAAAAATCCACGCATCATATGGGTCATCATTTGACCCTTTACAGTTCAGACTTCTGCGCCTGTTTCTATTCCTTTACTGTTATGCAAATTTGCCTTTCTGCGTCACGAGATATTTTTAGAACTGACGAATACTGTGATTATTCGAGATCTCTACACACTCCCATCAATGGAAGCCATACATCCACGAAAAAGCTGCACAAGAAGTCATTGAAATGAGTGAGTATTTAAAAGGTTTATTCACTTCATAATCCCCAACCACCTCAACATATGTGATTTGTTCAAGGGGCCCATGGCAAAATGCAATGGAAAAAACTCAACAAGGAATAAGACAGTCAGATGCAAAGACTATTATTAGAAATTTATCTTGCTTTCTCTTTTCAGTTAGATACAGTTATACTTTTTCCACCTCTTATAAGTTCCAGCGACGATAATATTAGTTTCATCCCATGCGCTTGCGATAGCACTGCAATTCTGAGAGTAATGTGTTCTTTGCCGCGCCGATTTTAGTCAGGGGAATTATTTTACGCAATAAATTATGTTTTGTTGTTGGTGTTCTGGCATTATGTTGAAAAATCAATTCTGGCATTATCTTGAAAAATCGTTTCCTCTTTTCTAGATCAAATTCCAAGCCACACCTCGGTCAGAATTTGTACAAGATTTTCGAAGACTCCTTTTAATCGAACTATTGCAAGCTCTTCCACCTACTCAAGAATGGAAGGCTTCTCACTCCCCGCAGATGGCATAACGTCGGGCATACACATTTCCTTCGAGGCTCTTAGGATGTACACAGTCAAAGGTGAGGAGATTGTAATTTCCGGGTTTTGGAGAATACATAGTTGCACGAATCTTAAGGAGTACATTCCTACTTGTAATTCTTTTGTTTTCAGGTCACCCGCCGTTGTTCGATACATTGAGTTGCACATTCATTGTTCTCATCACTCTCCCATCTCCCCCGCACTTCTCATACTCACTCGATGCACAACTTGAGACTATTACAATGACTGCGCGTGATTTGGCACGTCTGGCGAGCAGCGAACTTATGCCGATCGTAGCATGCCTGGGATTAGGAGGTCGCTCACTTGTGACTTGAACCGTAGGTTACACGATTCGCAGATGATAGAAAGCCCCTCTGCACAATTACCCTCCACTAAGAGAGCAGAACAATTATTGCAACTGAACCGGAAATATTATATTTGATAAAAATGAATCCTTCTTATCACATTTCCTTCCATGTATCACTAAAGTATAATAAATCATTAATTGCATTCTCAAGATTCGATCACACTTGTATTGAAACCAACTGAATATCACGCGTCTTCTGAGAGATTGCAGGACCGTGCTTAACCAGGAGCCCCAACTTTCAGCAGTATTCACGAGATAATTATGCCAGAGTATATTGGGTATGAGAAAACTTTCTACGTTGGCCGTTTTTTTCAGAACCGGTTTTTAGGCATTTTCCGGTTCGCAACCGGCTCTACCGTATTTCCGCTCCCAGATGAGCTAGAATGGTAGCATTGGGCTCAAAATGTCCGGAAAATTATTTCCAACAACTTTTATGTTGACAAAAAAGTTCGCCGACGTCAACTTCATATTGAAATTTTCGAAAAACTTCAATCAAAAACAGAAAATAAATTCTACCGGCTCGGGGACCCCACCCTTTCAAGTATGCGGTGCTCATATTCGAATTTTCCATGCCCGATTCTATCAGGAAAAAAATATGGCCGAACTCCTTAGGGGTGACAAGTGGTCTTCCCAACGCGAAAATAGCGTCCAACTCGCTCAATTTCAAAATTATTTTTCTGAAAATCATCGGATAAAAGCTCCAAAACATGACTATATTGGCGAACATGACTATATTTGGCGTTACTTTCTGGACAATCTGATAATTGTTTTTCAGAGCCCTACTCGTTCTCAATACGTAACTTGTCACTATATGGACACTGGCTAGACTCAAGTAAGCAACTATGTGAATTACCGTCTTTTTCGTGATCATCTTTCAGCACTAGAGCGACATCACTCGATCATCAGTCCCTTTGCCCTTGGCCCGTTTGTAGTCGCCTTTGGCTGTTCAAGGTATTTGTGTGAAATTTTAGGTAAATGATGACGTACTTTTTTCAGAAGATAACCCCAACCTTCACATGCAAGACTGGAGGATTTCAACCAGTACGAGTCAATCACCTTCCTGATAACAGAAAATGTACATTGATTTTGGTACATCTTCTTCTCATGTCAGCCCTGTGAGAGTTTCAAATACATGAGAGCAAACATAAAGCGCAGGTCGATTGTGTTCAGACCACCAAAAAAGTTAATTATGTTACCTTTACGTACTGTTCTTCAATGAGGACAATAGTGAATAATATTGAATGTAAATTGGTGAATAAAATTTGTCTTAATGGGATTTTCAACCCTGGAGCAACGATGGGGAAATCTGAAATTCAGAAAATGTAATACATGTTAACTTAAAAAATATGTTTTTCCTTTTTAGCGTAATTTGGTTAGATGGTCAACTAATTTCTGTTTTGAGTCCTTAGTTATAGCTTAGTATATGGTTCACAATGTGAACTTCACATTTCGCATGACTCTTCGACGTCTCTCCTTCCTCCGGCTTATTCATTTGATCAATTCTCTTCCCTGCCGAGATTAGAAGATGCAAGCAGAGACCGCCAGAGAGGCAGAGCAGAGATAGCTCTCACTAGCCATTTCTCGCTGATTCCCCGTTTGGAATGCAGGGGGGGGGGGGCATAGACCGTCTCCCTCTCTACCTCACTCTTTCCCTCGTGCAAAACGAATCGGATGATCGATTCCTTCTTCTCCCCTCCACTTCTTCTCCCTTCCCAATTTCCACTCACTTTCTGTGCTTGCTAAAGGCAGAAGCGAAAAAAAAACAACAACAATACAAAATGTACTAAATTATCTATCGATTTCCTCTTATTTTTTTTCAAATTACGCGCCTTCGAGTATTGTATTAATGTATTTTGATCGTCTAGCATTATACCTTCTGTCAGAACTCTACCCGTTCTCATACGCACATTTACGGCAACAACGACAAAAGAAACTGAATTGAAATCCAGAATAGCAAAAACCCTGTAAGAATTCAGGTGCCTAATTAAATGATATATCTTTAATTATGACATTTATTCGTCCGCTGGTATTTTCGCCCCAATTAATTGTAAATTAACAACGAATATTTTTTTCTCAAATAATAAAATTGAAAGTATCGCATTCAGTAATATTCCAAACATTAAGAATGTAAGTTGTATAAATTCCTTTACGCGCATTATTTTCAGATTTGCAGCGTTCAAGGGGAACTTTCCGAAGTACATTTTTGTTGTCCGCTCTTTCATTGCGACGAAATTTGAACTCGCAAACTGAACACTTGTTTAGGATTGCGGAGGCAAAGGAAGAGCTTCAACGCGCATATGCACAGACTTCACGGAACCAAAACATATTTCTTCCTTGATTCCCGCATGATCCCGTACGAGTTGTGATTTGTAGACATCGACAAATCAAAGATCTTCATATGTGCCTACAACATCGATAAGATTCGGCTTAATTAGTACAAATAAAATCTACATCCAGCATTCAATATCAATCCGGGAATTAATATGTATTCTGGCCAGCTCAATTCCCTCATAATCGCTCCTTTCTTCTGTAATGTTTCGTTGTGATTTTTTTTAATGTGCAGCAGTGAAGCGATGAAAAATGATCCGCCCAAATTCTCGTCCACACGGGGTAGAAGATAATGCAGTCCCTACTGCATATTCGTCATTCTGGTGTTGTACCAGAACAAAATTGTATAGAGTTTGTCAGCTGTCACTCCTATTCGCTATTTCTGCAATCGATCAATTCTCCAATACATTTTCTGTTTTTCTGATGAACGAGCTAATGGTCTTAAATTTATCAGAAGTGGAAGAGCATATCATGTGGATGCTACCATTAAATAATTGTGGAGATTCAGCATTCCATTCAAAAGCCACATTTGGAATAATCGCAAAAGTGAAATTTGATTACCAGTTTCGCTAATTTTCACTATGCGCGCTCCTCGAGAGAGTCTGAAATTCCGTTTTCAAGTGTTTATCGGAAACATTGACCCTCACTTACTGACTTCACAAAAATACAGCGATTGTATCACATTCGTTTTGTTTAAGCGGCGGCTTGAACACGCTACTCAAAAACCGGTCAATTCGTCACTTTTTCGAAAAATATTTTTTACTGCGGAACGAAGTGGAGTTGATTCACATAAAACAAATAATTTATGTGCACCTATTGTCACTCAAATAATGCCAAAGTAGTCATGAACACAAGTGAACCACAAGCGAGTAATCTATAGAAATGTCTTGGAGCGAAACTTATGAATCAACCTAATATCACGCGTCTTCTGAGAGATTGCAGGACCGTGCTTAACCAGGAGCCCCAACTTTCAGCAGTATTCACGAGATAATTATGCCAGAGTATATTGGGTATGAGAAAACTTTCTACGTTGGCCGTTTTTTTCAGAACCGGTTTTTAGGCATTTTCCGGTTCGCAACCGGCTCTACCGTATTTCCGCTCCCAGATGAGCTAGAATGGTAGCATTGGTCTCAAAATGTCCGGAAAATTATTTCCAACAACTTTTATGTTGACAAAAAAGTTCGCCGACGTCAACTTCATATTGAAATTTTCGAAAAACTTCAATCAAAAACAGAAAATAAATTCTACCGGCTCGGGGACCCCACCCTTTCAAGTATGCGGTGCTCATATTCGAATTCTCCATGCCCGATTCTATCAGGAAAAAAATATGGCCGAACTCCTTAGGGGTGACAAGTGGTCTTCCCAAGGCGAAAATAGCGTCCAACTCGCTCAATTTCAAAATCACTTTTCTGAAAATCATCGGATAAAAGCTCCAAAACATGACTATATTGGCGAAAACATCATAAATAAGTAAGATAACTCTTAATAATTCGAATGGAAAGCATTTTGCAACTTTTTAAAAAAATCGAAAACATTTCGAAAAAATTGCCTCGATTTTCATGAATTTCTATTTTCATTATTTTCATGGATCATTTGCAACCAAATCATATACAACAACGATATGATAAGACAGAGGCATGATTTCGTCGAAAAAAATATGATTTCGGTCACTGAGCCGGAAATTACAAACTTTCCGGTTTTGGTGTCCGAATTTGGACGCAACTATGTTCTCTATGGAAAATTAAAGCCGTCTAGTTATTTATATTTATTAGTAACCATAAGTAAACACATTTTACGCTAAAAGGAAGATTTTTGTCAAGATATGATAGTCCTGCATTTTGTAAATTGTAATTTGTATTTTCGAAGTGTAATTTCAGCTGCAATTGAATCTACGCTGAAATTTAATGTCAGAATCCTTTCTTGTAGGATAAAATGCGTTTATTTATATGTATTATCAAATATAAATAATTTATATTTATTATCAAATATAAATAACTAGATGGCTTGATTTTCCATACATTTAATAGTCTGGTCCAAAGCCGGAAACCAAAACCGGAAAGTTTGTAATTTCCGGCTCTGTGACCGAAATCATATTTTTTTGAAGAAATAATGTCTCTGCATTATCATATCATTGTTTTATATGATTTGGTTGCAAATGATGCATGAAAATTATGAAAATAGAAATTCATGAAAATCGAGGCAATTTTTTTCGAAATTTTTTCGATTTTTTTTTAAAGATGCAAAATGCTTTCCATTCGCATTATTAAGCGTTATGTTACTTATTTATGATGTTTTCTCCAATATAGTCATGTTTTGGAGCTTTTATCCGATGATTTTCAGAAAAGTGATTTTGAAATTGAGCGAGTTGGACGCTATTTTCGCCTTGGGAAGACCACTTGTCACCCCTAAGGAGTTCGGCCATATTTTTTTCCTGATAGAATCGGGCATGGAGAATTCGAATATGAGCACCGCATACTTGAAAGGGTGGGTCCCCGAGCCGGTAGAATTTATTTTCTGTTTTTGATTGAAGTTTTTCGAAAATTTCAATATGAAGTTGACGTCGGCGAACTTTTTTGTCAACATAAAAGTTGTTGGAAATAATTTTCCGGACATTTTGAGCCCAATGCCACCATTCTAGCTCATCTGGGAGCGGAAATACGGTAGAGCCGGTTGCGAACCGGAAAATGCCTAAAAACCGGTTCTGAAAAAAACGGCCAACGTAGAAAGTTTTCTCATACACAATATACTCTGGCACAATTATCTCGTAGATACTGCTGAAAGTTGGGGCTCCTGGTTCCGTGGGGTGTCCGTTTTCATGCATTCTCTCAGAAGACGCGTGATATGAGCACGCTTCCCAGATACTGAACGGAAATTATGACTGTAAGTCATTCGTGCCATCATTCGTGCCCTTGAAATGTATCTACGATGTAATTTAAAAATAACTCAAAACTTTACTCTGCCCACTATCGTTGTGTTATGTCGAAGGTCGAAGTCGAAGGTCGACTGAACCTCGCTCAGATTCTGTCTCATATTATCCGAAGCGTTGTCAAAATTGGACTGGAGGATGTCGACGAGAAACATGCGATGCGAAAAGTGAGTGACCTATTTTTAACATTTTTCATTAAAAATAAATAACTACTCATAATTTCCACCTGGATATCGATAATGCCACAGAGAATATTTCAATTTCTGTTTGTTGAGCTTCACTTTGCAGATCTCACCCCGATGGGATTTCTTTGCTCGCGAGCATATCAACAACAAAGCAAAAATTCCTGAAATACACTCGTTTTGCTGGACGATTGACAGTGAAAAAGGTACACATACGATATAAATTTGCTATGACAAGCAATATTCAAAATATTTCGAAGTAGAAAATTGGGAAATGTGTACTGGAGACGATGATGTGGGTTTGAGCTGTGTCCACACTTAATAAGTCTAATTTTAGCTTGTTCAAGCAAGCTCGGGTGATTTGTTTGATTCTGCAAATTTAAAGCATCTATCAAAGTATATTATTCGTATCTTCTCCCGATGTTCATCGATTTCGACGTTGGATCTTCCTCGCTGCATTTTTGATGGAATCCCAATGATGGACACGATTTTCAGAAGCACTTTTCATGGTATCAGAGTGGATACGTTGGATACGTATTTCCTCTGGAAACCGATGTCGAGTAAGTTTCAACGATTTCAATGAAATAGAGAGGAATAGTCAGCGATTTATTTGAGACGGAAAGTCGAATAACATTGCAGATCCATTAAAATTCTGACACATGCTACTCAAGCGAAGGATCTTGTCTTCCGCACAACACAACTCATGAGTGATTGTGAGTTTAACATTTACGCAGAGTCACAATTAATTAAAAATATCAATTACTTTTTTTCAGTTGTCGATAATCTGATTGTTCAGAATTTCTAAATGGGATGAATGCGACAATGATGGTCAAGGCTAGTGCCAAATGTGATAGGGAAAAATGTGCTATATATTCATTGTACTGGACTGCATGCCAACACCCTGTGCCTGAAAGTTTCGTGGTAATCGATTGCAACTTTTGATAAAGTTGTTTGTATTTTTTTATTGGGGTGTCCGGAAAGTTCGTATATTGCTTCGGAAAAAAGTCAGTTCGCGATCAATGCAGTGATTGCGCAATCTGTTTGTCAACAATGTATTGCATCATTCTGACGTTGAGTAGTGAGAGGATTTAATCAGTCTCCTAGTTGCTACATTGATTCTTGTGATGGACTCCCATCTCTACCTCCGAGCAGTTTTACTTCATTACTACCGTCTTGGCCGATCCGTGAAGGAGGCCCACTCTGCCCTGGCCCAGTCGGAAGGAGCTGACGCCCCCTCCATACCCTTCTGCTATAAGTGGTTCTCCCGCTTCAAGAAAGGGGAGTTTGGTCTCGATGATCAACCCCGCTCTGGACGCCCTCCCTCCCTCGATCAGCCTCTCGTTCTCCGCACACTGAAGCGCAAGCCCATGGCCAGTGTGCATGAGTTGAAGAAGGATACTGGTACTCCCAGATCAACGGTGTCCGATATCCTCCATCGATCTGGGAAGAAGCCGAAACTCCCACAAGTGATTCCCCATGACCTCTCCCCCGAACAGCTGAAAAATCGTGTTCAAGTCTGTCGGGAATTACTCTATCGTAGATCCAATCTTCGATGGGTCAATTCCATCATCGCTACAGATGAGAAGTGGATCACGTACGATAACCCTGTGAGGAGACTGCAATGGGTGGATGCAGATGAGAAGCCCACGCCCGTCCCGAAGAAGGAACAGCACGGAAAGAAGGAACTCCTCTGCTTCTTCTTCTCAGTGCTCGGTCCCATCTACTGGGAGATCCTCGCCCCTGGCACCAGCATCAATGCCGACCTCTACTCTGAACAACTGGAAGATCTCGTGATCAGAGTCCCTCCCAGACTCCTGAACCAGGGCAAAATTCTTCTTCTGATGGACAATGCTCGCCCACATCGAGCGAAGATGACCCAAAAGAAAATGGACGAGCTAAAGATCGAGAGGATTCCCCATCCACCGTATTCCCCGGATCTCTCCCCATGCGACTACCACTGCTTCCGCTCTCTCTCTGACTTCTGCAAAGGAAAGAAGTTCAAGAATCGAGATGAAGTTGTGAGGGCTTTCGTGAACTGGGCGGTCTCGAAAAAACCCGCATTCTGGAAGAGAGGAATCGAGACCCTCCCCAATCGCTGGAGGGAGGTAGTGAGAAAGAAGGGGGCATACATTGGTCACTGAGAATTGTAAAGCATTGAATAAAAAATAAAAACAAAAAAATTATACGAACTTTCCGGACACCCCAATAAAATTTAGGTTCCTCTTTCTTCTGAACCAATTAGCTGAAAATATTAAGAATTCCGATCTTATGAGAATTTGTAACTTTTTTTGACGAGATATGTAACTGTGGTGAGCGAACTGGGCAAGATGACCTAGGTCAGAAAGATACAACCGACCCCCAGAGTGTTGTTTGAATGGTTTTCTGACCCTGCTGATATACTCCATTGATCGATAAATTATTCAAAAATATGAATACTGCAGAAAATGAATTTTCAACAATCGTGCAAGGACAAGTGAACTCACACAAATGTGGTACAATGGAAATCTAATGATTACTGAAACTTTATTTACAGTTCCAACTTCGAAAACCGTTCAAGTGAGAATTTCCATCGTGACCTCATGGCTGTTGTGGTAGTCGATCACTTTCTGCGCTGCTTCCATTTCTGATTCTCCGTAGGCCGGATGACTCCTCTCGTCTTTCGGAGCTGTATAGTTTACGTTTTTTCTTTATTGATTAATATTTAAGAATAACTTCAAATACTAAAGTTAGTAAGCTCTCTATGAGTCGGCGAATAGGCTGTACCTGAAGCGATATGTGTAGGTTCCCGATATTTCCTCGCTGATTTAATGGCTTTCTTACGGTCTTTGAGATACTCCGCCATCTTCCAGAAGATCTGCAAACAAATTCATTTGAATTTCAGAAGACCAAGGAAGCTTCAACAAATGTTGAATGCTCGCTGTGGTGAATTATATGCGCGAAATTGGCCGAGTGACTCACGAAATATTTCCAGATAAGTGATATCGCGAGGAACGCCCAGAAACAAGCTGTCAACGCGAGATTTATCACTGAAATAGTGGATTGGAGATGTTCTTGGGCTTCATTTTTATGGTGTATGATTCAGAGATTACGGAGAAATAAATTATATCCCCGTTAGCAATTTATGTTGCAATTTTCAAGAAATTATACGCGATTCGTACCACTAGTTGCACTCCAATTCCACGTCGACATATGACTCCTTCCTTCTTGTTGTTGCCGAAACGATCTGTCATCTTGATTCTGAAATTGTATTGGGTGTCCGGAAAGTTCGTATAATTTTTTGTTTTTATTTTTTATTCAATGATTTACAATTCTCAGTGACCAATGTATGCCCCCTTCTTTCTCACTACCTCCCTCCAGCGATTGGGCAGGGTCTCGATTCCTCTATTCCAGAATGCGGGTTTCTTCGAGACCGCCCAGTTCACGAAAACCCTCACAACTTCATCTCGATTATTGAACTTCTTTCCTTTGCAGTAGTCAGAGAGAGAGCGGAAGCAATGGTAGTCGCATGGGGAGAGATCTGGGGAATACGGTGGATGGGGAATCCTCTCGATCTTCAGCTCGTCCATTTTCTTCTGGGTCATCTTCGCTCGATGTAGGCGAGCATTGTCCATCAGAAGAATTTTGCCCTGGTTCAGGAGTCTGGGAGGGACTCTGATCACGAGATCTTCCAGTTGTTCAGAGTAGAGGTCGGCATTGATGCTGGTGCCAGGGGCGAGGATCTCCCAGTAGATGGGACCGAGCACTGAGAAGAAGAAGCAGAGGAGTTCCTTCTTTCCGTGATCTTCCTTCTTCGGGACGGGCGTGGGCTTCTCATCTGCATCCACCCATTGCAGTCTCCTCACAGGGTTATCGTACGTGATCCACTTCTCATCTGTAGCGATGATGGAATTGACCCATCGAAGATTGGATCTACGATAGAGTAATTCCCGACAGACTTGAACACGATTTTTCAGCTGTTCGGGGGAGAGGTCATGGGGAATCACTTGTGGGAGTTTCGGCTTCTTCCCAGACCGATGGAGGATATCGGACACCGTAGATCTGGGAGTACCAGTATCCTTCTTCAACTCACGCACACTGGCAATGGGCTTGCGCTTCAGTGTGCGGAGAACGAGAGGCTGATCGAGGGAGGGAGGGCGTCCAGAGCGGGGTTGATCATCGAGACCAAACTCCCCTTTCTTGAAGCGGGAGAACCACTTATAGCAGAAGGGTATGGAGGGGGCGTCAGCTCCTTCCGACTGGGCCAGGGCAGAGTGGTCCTCCTTCACGGATCGGCCAAGACGGTAGTAATGAAGTAAAACTGCTCGGAGGTAGAGATGGGAGTCCATCACAATAATCAATGTAGCAACTAGGAGACTGATTAAATCCTCTCACTACTCAACGTGAGAATGATGCAATACATTGTTGACGAACAGATTGCGCAATCACTGCATTTGATCGCGAACTGACTTTTTTCCGAAGCATTATACGAACTTTCCGGACACCCCAATATAATCAGCCGATTTATTGATATAACACACGTATCACGAGCCAGTGGATGTGTGCGGGAACATTTTAAAAAAAGTTGTGCTAGATTTAACTCATATTATAGTGGTAGAACACCCTAGGCATAAGATTTCGAAAAATTTGGGTCATTGGTCCCAGAGCCGTCAATTAGGAATTCTCCGGTTTTGCACCCGGCTACACTGTATTTCAGCTCCCAGATGAGCAATAATGATGGCATTGGGCTTAAAATTCGCGGAAAATTATTTAAAGAAACTTTTATGTTGACAACTTTCTTGCTTGACCATTATTAACGATGTTATCTGCGAAAAACCATATTCTAGATCAATTAAATAATGTTTTCACCTCAAAGATGAGGGATGCTACAGATTTTTATTGTTGAATATAGTAGTATAAGTCAATATGTATAGATTAAAATTAGGAAAGAAGCAATCATCCTACCCCCTTTTGATGAAAATTTTGGTCAAATGTGAGATATTGCTGAATCTCAACGTTATTTTCGATAAATTGACTTACACACCGAATCTCAAATAAAGCAATTTGTAATTCCAGACATCATTCATCAATGGAAGTTAGATGGCAGTGAAAGTGTGAAATCAGCGTGTTCGAAAAAATCGGTTTTCAAAACCTCGATTTTTCTCAAGTTTGAGCATTATATTCTCTCCAAATATAGGAACACGTCAATCATCCCCCTCTAGAAATTAAACTATTTACCGGTATGTGTAAGATAATCGAGGAATGGTAGGTTCCTATGCTTTCCAAAGTCGAAATTTCGTGGCTCAGAAACGCAAGATTGATATAATAAAATATTGTTAAATTCGATTTTAACTAAAAGATATATAAAATGTTGTCGGATTTCAACATGTAAATTCATAGTAAACCATATTTGTTCTAATAACACTCATAAAGTGTTAAAATTTCACATGCTGATTTTCTTTGAATTTTAAGTATTTATAAATCTTTGATTTTCCACAAATGGATCTATTCCTCATTTTAAAAAAAGCCAATCTTCATTGAACACACCGTGATATGATTTTCCATCACCATATCTACCATGTGTGCGCACGAATCTTGATAAAATCGAATTTCACAATATTTTATTATATCAATCTTGCGTATCTGAGCCCCGAAATTTCGACTTTGGAAATCATAGGAACCTACCATTCCTCGATTATCTTACACATACGGGTAAATAGTTTAATTTCTATAGGTAGATGATTGGCGTGTTCTTATATTTGGAAAGAATATAATGCTCAAACTTGAGAAAAATCGAGGTTTCGAAAACCGATTTTTTCGAACACGCTGATTTCACACTCTTTCACTGCCATCTAACTTACATTGATGAATGATGTCTGGAATTACAAATTGCCTAGGGTGTTCTACCACTATAATATGAGTTAAATCTAGCACAACTTTTTTTAAAATGTGCCCGGGGTAGTCGCTTTTCATCCACTGACTCGTGATACGTGTGATAAATAGAGATTAGAATATTTCTAATTAAACTCACTCTAGAGGGGTAGTCCCTGTCACTGGAATTCTGCCTCGTTGACGGTTGCAACTTCAAGCGGAATCATCGCCCACCTCTACCGGAATACATTTTCATGCCCGCCGTAAGCATGCACTCCTCCGACCTCACACACTACCCGGGGACTCCTCGAAATAATGAAACATTCGATAAGGTGAAATAACACTTCAACATTTACAATGCCCTCCGCCCGTTTCGATTGTAATGCATGTTTTCAAGCTAGAAGTTACTTACAATATAGTAAAACTCACCAATCCGAGCGCTGTGACAATGGCAAGTGCGATGGCGTAGGCAGTCTGTAATGAGTTCATTGATGTCTTTCGAGCAAATTTAGTCTCCACTTTCCATTGCTATCTTCTAAAATTGCTATTGATAAACGTCAATCAACAAAAGATGGATCAAATATCAAAGATTACGTCGATAATGATGAATGCGATGAGGGGTAATCGCTGCTCGGCGAACACGCCAATGACGCCGATGAAGATGATGGGAATGATGATGAGCTTGACGAGATGGAAATCGCGGAGGAGATCGAGAGTGATGCCGAATATGTAGAAACCGAGGAAGAAGCGGGCGCAACTCTGGAATGATGTTGATGCACACATCGTTTTTGATAAGAAACTTATTCGAAATCGTACTTATATTGTATAGTGATGTAATGTGCAATTCTCTAAATACATTCTCACTACATCTGCAAGTAACCGAACTGTGATAGATCTGTCGTCATATTTTAAGAGATGTTCAGAGCCACACACTTCACAAGGACCGCCTAGTCCCTTTCCCAAACCCTTCTGGGAATTGCATTGTTTACTCAATCATCCTTCAAACAACGGAGTTTTCCCTCTCAGAAGTGAAGACCGCCGTAACTTCGTCATCTCAAATTTGAATTGACTTCTCCACTTCTCTTCAAGTGGAAGAACTTCGTTTGAGGAGTAAGAGTACTTCCACGCCAAATGATTTTAACCAAGAAGAACGTGGGAAACGTGCAATTCACTAGTTCCATTGAAATTGCGAGCAATTTTTTGCATCCATTACTAATTCAGTCATTTCCTCTCATTTATCCGTCGTAAACAGTCGCGAATGTGAAACAAGGCACGTGCTCAACATCTAAAAATAGCTCCCAATTTAACGTATGCTCAAATTGCTAACTATTTTGGGCCCGTTCTAGGAATAATGCAAAAGGTGCCAAATAGTCTTCACCATAGAAGAATTGCCACCACGACCATACCATGCGACAAAACCTTCTTTATAGCAAGGTTATCTGTCCACTGACCGTAACATGGGCCCCGCAGCAGGTGTGGTACTTCTCGTCGTTGGCGTTGAAGCCCGCCCCTCTCTGCTTGCGAGAGACCGAAAGCAGTCCTCGTGGTATGCTGTCTCGTGTAGAGTTCTCGTGGAACCGAATGGCCTCCATGACTGAAAAGTTGACAAAATGAGGCATATTTTGCAGGAAAAACTCCGGAAAGAGAGCGTAAACATCTAGAAAGAGGGGATTGCATGTGTCAAAATAGAGAGAAGGAAGGGAAAAGCTCAAAGAGAGAAGAGAAAAGCGCATCAGGTTAGAAGAGGGAACGGAAGTGGGGCAAGGAGGGGGAGCGGAAGTCGTTATTTGCCGTGCAATATGTGGAGAAGCCAGTGGGAGGGGCGGTAAATAGCCGTGTTTATTGCCCGACAAAAACAGAGGGAGAGAAGCAGTGAGAATCGATGGGTAGGAGTGCAGTCTCGTGGGAACGAGATAGGGAGGAGAGGGGGAGAGAGCGCAGTCAGGCAGTCAACAGCTGCGTTCCGTGTGGGCTCAACAATGCGTGGGGTCTCTGGTTAGTTCGAAACGTCGTTGACTGGACAATTGGTGTGCGGCGCGATCCCGCTACGCCTATCCCTTCACAATTTGAGGAGAGGCGTAGCAGAATCGCAGTCTCGCATCGAATTGATATCCCTTCAGTTGACTGCCTCTACATTCCACGTTTTACCGCGGTCTTGCAATGTAAAAGTGTGCAAATATACACCGTGGGAACCATCGCGTTGCAGAGGAGGAACCGACTCGCTGGAAACCTGAGCGATGTGTGTGTTTTGAGTAGTATCCAGCATCGTGCTTTCTCGACTTCAGTGATAAAAACAATTAAAAACAAACTCAAAAACGGAAAATAAATAAATTATTGAAAACTCATGCGAAGATAGGTTTAATTGAGAAAAATGAATGTAAAAACAAGAAAAATGTGAAAATGTTACTCTTGGGAGTTTCTTGTTGCAGAATGACTCGTATGCAAACCGAGACTCAGTTGTGGTTCCAATTGTATGCCCAGTGTGTATGAGAGGTTGAAGAAAATCGGAAAATAATTCATTTTCCATAAACTACGAAACAGAAATGTCGCATAATTGAATATATAATAAATTCGCCAGCAAGTGATCATGGAAGCGGCATCTGCACAATCCGTAGCCTTGAAATATATCGTTCCGTTTGAGATGAATCCATATCGTGTGATTAGATAAGGTTTGCTTTCTTAGTCACCATTCACACATATTTCCCCATCAGAGAGAGAACATGGATGTTATCAGCAATGAAGTTGACGATGCGAAAATGGTTAGTATACTTCCAATCTTCGTTCTCTAGTGAAATCGCCCCATTTCGTCTTAGATGATCAATGATCTCTCTGACGATCTCTTCTTACTAATCATACCACTCCTCGGATTTATCGATCGTTCAAATTTTTCTTCTACGTGTAGCCGATTTTACAAGTTGGAGAAGGACGCTGGAATCTCAAAAATAGCAAAGAAATGGAGTAAAATCGACTTAGACGTGGGTTGTTGGATGCAATTTGATTGAATTACAATGTAGCGATATATTTTGGATGTCGTTAGTATACGACCATTTACAAATAAATTAACTACAGACGCAACAAAGGATTCGTCTTACATTCGCCCGTACGAACTTTCGGTGTGCAATATTACATTTTCCGATTTTTATTCCATCTATTTAGGCATTCTCTACTTTGTGGGTCTTGGGAAATCGTGCAAAAAGTTCTCTCTCGAATCGTTAAAACGCTCCTCGTCTGCTCAGTTTCGGCAAAGGTGTGAATGTATTTTTTTCTAGTCATACTTGTTGTGAACTTCTGGCTTGTGCTGTCCACATGTTCATTGCGTTATCAATCCATGCACATTTATTATTCCCTTATTCACATCTTCAAAAGAGAGTGGTTCGGGGCGTTATAACAACTTAGCATTTGAATGATAACGAACACAAACAGTGAGATCAAAGAATCCTAATAGAGTAGACGTGAAAATGTTAAGATTCTAGTTACCAATCGTGCTTTAAAATTCAATCTAAATGCTTGACATAAACATAAAAGCTCAGAAATCGGGCATACCATGTTCAGTGTTTCAGGTAGATTTTCATGAGTACAAGACAATTTTGATTGGATTGTGGATATGAAACCGAAGCGCATTGACCTTCAACACTTAAGGTTTGCAGTTTTTAGCTATAATAATTAAAACAAAGATTAATTAGTTCGTTTAATTCTTTCGCAGAACAACATATCAAACGAGGCTTCTCCAAAAATCTGATATATTGTTTCAAAATTAAAAAAAAACAGAAAAATTAATAAATATCAATTCTTGCAGAGATCAACATACCATCGCCCATTCACAATTCCTACGAACTTTGCCAGCTCTCTACAATGGAACACGGATGAGATTTCGCTTACCGGCATGGAATATGATGCAAATGATGCCAACAAGTTGTACGAGGTAATTCATTGAACATCTATGTACACCGAATCATTGTCTAATTATGAGATTCAGGCAATGCGATATTCACCTTCCAACTCCATCACACTCAAAATTTCTAAAAGTGGAGGGATATTGTTTGGCCAGTAAATTATGGGAGTCGACAATTGTTTCATCAAGGAGCAGGACTCATTGAAAACGACGAGAGAAGAAGTGGAGGTAACAATGATGATTCATCAGTGAGAAGGGAAGAACATCAGTCGGGCAAAAAAATTTGAGCATACAATTTTCTATTAATTTTGGGCCTTAGCAAATTGCTTGCTAAAATTTTCGAAACGGTTTTAGACCCTCTATCTTCCTTTCGTCAAATGCGCGTTATCAGTAACATATCTAGGCCAATGTTTAAGGAAAATTTCCATTTTTTAGTAATTAAGGGAAATTAGAAGATGTTTTGTTGTTTTACTTGGACCTTGGAGATTCTTCGCCTGCAATCTACATGAAAGACGGAGAATCTTTGACTAAAATTTATACGACTTCGCACAATACGGCAAATATCGAGTTTTGCAAGGACAAAATCAGGTGCAGTTACATATTGACTTTATCACGGACGCCATATGGCAGGAGAATTCCAATGGTGAGTAACGGTACTTGATATCAATTCTACTTGTATTTTCAATCGAACATTCCAAGCATTTATTGCTGAATGATTATTTTTAGAATAACAATCAACCGATAGACATCATATTTGCAATACCGGAAGCTCTTGGAAATGGTAAATGAAGTGGACGAGTAGTGAGAAAGAGAAGGAACGATTTATATATTTCAAGGCTACAATTGCTAAAACAGAACAATGTGAAAAGTTTCATTCCTGAGATGCGATTGAGATGATATCATCAACTATTCTCACTAAGATATTTCACTGCTTGTTGTTCACAGTGAGTTGCGCTTAACCTGCAATCCTGAACATTATTTTTACGCTATTTTTTCGTCATAATTAGGTTTTCAATCGTCGTAAACGCCTCATATTACGTATTATGTATTTCTTATGCATATTCACATCGATTTTGTACATATACCTCTCAATTGAACACTCTCATGATTTGAAAACTCGAGAAAATGCGATATTTTTCAAAATTTTCGAAATTTTGCGATTTTGGTACACTCTGAGATTGCTATTTGACGTTCAACAACGTCATTTTTCGCTCAGAATTACTATATCCAACGTATATAATCATTTCCGATTGGTTTGGAAGCCATCTGGCGAAATTTAGTTTTTCGAACATTTCGATCCATTTTGAAAATAATGAAAAAATATTTTTCGCCAGATGGCTTCCGAACCAATCGGAAATGATTATATACGTTGGATATAGTAATTCTGAGCGAAAAATGACGTTGTTGGACGTCAAATAGCAATCTCGAAATTTGGAATTTCCAAAAGTGCAAATTTCAAGATTAAGACTTCAAATTGCCTGATCATGATCTCAAATTGTTTGATTCGATATATAAATAAGTTTCGATGTTCAAAAGAGACCATTCGGCATGATTTGGAGAAAGTGTGATGGTTTTTCTCTGAGAGGTTGCTCTAGAGTCGCCATGTTCTGGAAACTATAACTTCCGAGCGCACCCCTGAATTTTTGTGAATTTTTTATATTACACGTAGTTTTTCACGTAGAATCCGAAAATAAAGTTAGTTTTTGCAAAGTGCATTATAAACTTTTCAGGACGGCCAAAAATCGTCGAAAATCGGCGTTTTCAACACTGTATCCGCATCGTATCGCTTTCAAAATAAGTTTTTCGTTATTTTTATCAAAAAATAGACCTAAAAAACATATAATGTCGTACTTTTCAAAAATTTTAAATTTTCGATTTTTTTTGGGCCAGGTGTGGCATTTTTCGGAAAGTGCACCAGAGCCCTTCATATTGGGCCAAATATCAGCACTCGGTATGGGAACTTCACCAGCGAAATATTGAGGGGGGTTGCAAAAAAGTCATCCGTCGACCCCTCCCAAAAGGTGCGTTTTCTCGTGGAATGTCTCTTAATAAAACGTCACTCCAATAACATTTTTTTGATATAATTTTAAGGATATGAACAATTGAGTTGTAATTATAAATACCTCTTCATTAAACTTGTTTTCGCTTATGAAATTCCATAGGGACCGAGAAGTGTCTTTGTTGGAAATGGTCTTGTATACGAACACACGACATAATGTGTTCTCCACAAACGGGACAGGCGGTTCTCTGAATTATAAACACTATTTACATTTTACATAAAGATGATACAATTAATAGCTTACCTTAGCATAGTGCTCCATTAACAGAGGTTCGAACAATGTCCCGAAATTACATGATATGCATTTCATTGCGTTGCTGTAAATGTGTACAATAGCGGTCAATGAATATTATGCTTAATAGTGATGCAAATGCTACACTACACTATTAAAGCAAGAAGGCTCACCGATAGAAAGACTCGGCGTGCATTGAGCGGACGTGGGAGTCTATCGCATGGATGATCATCGGTATGTCATTGCTTGGAGGCAGTTTAAAGGGGCAGAAGAAACACTTGAATTCCGTTGTAGCTGCTGCATAGAACAACTAAGTTATTGGACACCAGGGGTGGCCATTTGATGCGATTCCGCTACGCCTGATTTCGCAATTCGAGTAGAGAAAGGCGAATTGGAATGATCAGTCGTCCGACTCTCTTCAGTTTGCACGCTCTCTCGTCTCTTTGACTAGCGAGAGAGCGTACAAACTGAAGAGAGTCAGACCATTGCTCATTGGAATCGCTACTTCGAATTAAGAATGACCATCCCTATCTGGCACTACTTTTAGACCAACCTGTAAAAACTATTTTCCGAACATACACATCATCTGTAGAAGTTGGTGCTCTGTAAATCATTAAGTTAAATATGGAAATCATAATAGATTGAGTTTATTGCACATACATCGGTACAGCCTCAACGACGGGCTGCTCATTCCTTGGTCTTTTCTTTTTGTGCGAGTTATTGGAGATTCCTTGATGAGCAGTGCTATTCGGTTGCAATCTACATTACTCATATTTGAATTATAAAATATATTTTCAACTGTAGCATTTCCACAAATTGGTCAACTGATATCACTTACAAGGGACATGAGGATGTGCATGGCGCTGCATTCACACTTATGGCAAACGGAGGCGGAAGTCGTGTGCTTGTGCGCGACGATGGCTTACTATCATCCAGCCATTCTATCTCGTCGTCTATAGTATCTCTTGTAACGACAGAAGAGCTTGATGCTCCCACAGCATTGCAGTCAGAACGGAGTGAATGGTTGCCTAAACAGTTGATCGTAACAAAGAAGCTTACGGTCCTTGTATCGTTACCATATAAACCACCTCTATTGTTCATAGATGCTTCACCGAAAAGATTAAGATTGGCTTGTCCAAGCGGGTTCTGAAAATTTCTTTGATTCTCGATACTACGTTTCGAAATTACCCACCGGTATGTTGTATTGACCACTGATTTGGTCTTTTGCTTCCTTCTGATCGAGAACTGCTCTTAAGGACAGCCTCTGTAACACTTTAGCTGATTCCACTGCACTACAATAAAATAGTCACCTGGTTAATCCAAACTGGCGCCACAGAACTGGAGGGGGGATCGGGAACGAAGTTGTGGGAAGGTTCCCCAGATTTTGTGGCATCTGCCAATATTGTTTTGATAATTGGTTTGTAAATACTTGATCGGAAATTGCTTGAAATTCATGAATGGACTGGATTTGAATTTGAAAATAAAATAGACTGACCTTTCGCATTTCCTCTTGCGACTGCTGCAATTGTATCGTCGATGTTGTTCTTCTGAAAAAAGAAGCAAGGTATTCACCAACATAAATAAATTGGTATGTGAAGTGAAAAAAAAATGTATTCAAGGTACTGACGACGTGTGTCTCTGGTTGTGGCTTAGCACTGCTCATAGCAACCTCAGAATGGTCGACTTCTATTTTGACGTCGACGTCGTCCAAGTGCACGATTTCTGGGGCACTCTGCGATGAATTCATTTGCTTTCTGCGAAGCGTTTTCTTTCACCAGTACGCGATATCACAATTATGTTGGGAGAGTGCGCGAACCTGTGTATTAGCCAGCACTTTGCCGTCCATCTGTTCCAAGAGAATTGAGAAGGCAAAGGCGAGTTTAGTGACAGCCGACGACTTGAAACAAATGTTTGATCATTTACGTAATTTGTATGCACGCAATATTCACGTAGATAAGCCAACGATTAATATGTCAGATATTTAAAACGTGGGCACCCACATTGTTGACGCCTCCCATGGCAATTATCAGTAGGACCTCATTTGAAAGCTCCTTCATCAATTGCGATTTTCGTGAATGAAAAGGCTGTAAATCAATTGAAATTATTAAACATCCTTAAAAGGGAAAATATTTAGCAATCTAAAGTATCACTCAATCGTTCTCATACCTTATCAGAGTCGAAGGATTTCAACGCCTCCACGGTCAGACGTAGCATCAGTTGAGATAGGAGTCGGTCAGAATCAGGTGGTGAAGCCTGAACATTTCAAATTGCAGTTGATACATATACCAAAGGACATAGCCTGCTAGGGAGTAATGGCAAAGTGCATATTTAATCGAAAATAGAGTGAACCTAACTAAAAGTTCGAATCACTGTATGAGATACGCACCCGCTTTTCCTTCTCCAGTTCTTTGACCAATCCAACTGCGATTTCGAGCTTCTTCCGCTCCACTCTCGACATTCTGGAATAGTTTTGATACTAATTTATCTTTTTCCGCAAGAATAGAGTTCACCAAGCAGTTAAGAGCATATTTTTATGGCTGAACAATCGATTGAGTCAACGTTAAAAGCATAACAGCGTGCTAAAAGTAGGAAAAAGGATAGGAAGAGTTAGCAGTTGCAAAAATAGCGAGGAAAGTAAAGAGTACGCTCGAAATTGGCATAGAAACACTTGAGGGAAACGCGAAGTGAGGGAAGATAGAGGAGGGAGAAGTACGAGTCATACACCTAGTGTGTCAGAGAGGGAAGGGCGAGACGGATGAGATATAGTGCGGAACAGGAGAGAGTGAGCATAGAAAGAGAGAAAGGCACACACACACATCAATACTACTCCGTCCCGATAGCTGTCCCCCTCCACCCCTCCTCTCCTTTCTATTGGGGCTACTTGGGCAAAATATATTTCATGTTAATGGCAAATCAGGATGCACGGGCGAGAAAAGTAGGTCCTCCTTGGTCAGAGAGATGGGAGTGGAAACGGTGTCCATTCTTGCTCTTTCCTAGTCCCTTCTCGTACTCTCACTACTAGCCAGCCGAGTTCCCGCGCGAATGGTCAATGCGCAGTCTAATTAGTTCATGTACCCTCCCCTTTGCTCGCACATCTCACTCATATCTCATTGACCATCTGGTTACATAGCTTGACAGCAAGCTCTTCAAATCTTCTCAATGCGCCTTCCTCCTCCCTTGTTAGAGACAGCGATGAACTCTGGTTTCTCCCAACCAGTTGTTAAACAGTTGAAAGGGGCGGAGTTTCGGCGGACCAGTTGTTGACCAGTCCCCTGACCAGTTGTTAACCAGTAGCAAGCTGACCAGTAGTCAGCCACTGGTTGACTACTGGTTAGGTGAGTCCTACTCTATCCCGGCGCGACTAGAGAGCACTCAGCCTACGAGAGACCCTTCGCGCAACCTAAACAGCCTGGCTAAGAGAAAGCCATGGCTGATCCTACGATCTGCACGATCGTATTTTGAATGTAGCTACTCCCAAAACGCGGAAGATCCGTGTGAGAGTTGACTACCGTAAGGGGCACTCCTCTTCCCGAGTATGAATAATCCACCTGACCCTCTAAACTCGCATACGGTAGGAGGCCTCTCAACCACTGGTTGACTAGTAGCCAGCCAGTTGTTAACCAGTCCCTCAACCAGTTGGTGGGCAACGCGCCAGCAACTGGTCAGGGCACTGGTTAACAACTGGTTGGGAGAAACCAGAGAAGCGCTTAAAGCTAATTTAATAATTCGAAATAGGGGTAATTTTGATTTTGTTATCTCAAATAGTGCGGATTCACAGTAAATAGCTGGATAGTCATATCACATACACGTTTGCGTGTAAATCTTCTTCGTAAGGATATGTATGTTATTGTAAACATCAACATCTTCGCTAATGTCACGTGAATTGTCATATGTAGCGTCTTCTCAAATCCACATTATGTTTCTTACTTTTAGAGTTCTACTCGCTCTCCAGTACGCATTTTGCATATTCATGGACGAAATTCTCAGGCAAGAAGTATGCATATCAAAACCTAAAAAAGGTAATTTTAATATATGCAATTGCATAAAAACACTTTTCAAAAATGTCGTTGCAGTTAATACTCGGAATAAAGAAAATGGTGTTTCCCAAACGCTTCATGAAAAGATCGTCGCTGTGGGGGCACGGAAACGCTTCCAACAAGTAATGGTAAGAGTATAATAGTAGGCAGCATTAAAGTATTAAATTCAGGAGGAGGTCGAAGTCGAGCGAACCTCTGCTACTTCAGTACTAAAGTGCGTGGAGATATTCTCATTGTATTGTGTGAAAATATTGATGATAAAGTGTTGCATTGAGCCGTGCATTCATGTATTTTTCACAGTTACGCAATCAATTACACTGCGGTACAATCTAATCGCCTCGATCACCCATTGAGACACGAATCTCGATCGTGTGACTTTCATATAAATGTTCATCAAAGTTCTGGAATTCATTTCATTATGTGCTGAACTCAATGCATATTTGCGAAGACGGGGTATTTAATAAAGGATTGAGCCTGTAAGTGCATCGCAAAGTACACGTCAGGGTGCAGAGAGGGAGAAGAGAAAGATAAGGACGAGGGATGGAAATAGTGTGGACAATGGAGAGAAAAGCCATAGAACGATGGTAAGGCGCATTAGCCCTCCACATGATTAATACACGAGAGTATTCCACACATTTCCTCCCCGCATCGACGCATTTTGTACGACTATCATTCGTAATGTACAATCCGGATTTTGCGTTGTCGTTGCTTCGTTGCTCACCCCCCTTCTCGTCCACCTTTTCATGCTTAGTAAACACATAAATAGATGCGCATTCACCACCTCATTCAACTCCCGTTTTTCATTGACCTCGAGACGTTTTCATGAGACGCATTCTAAACTATATTCGAGCTTCTGATAAACATCATTCCTCACATCAACTAGAGCTATCATTATTAGTTGATTGCTCGAAACACGTAATGCGTCGCTTCGGGATTGAGAAAGCTCCGAATTGGAAGCTATTATGTTAATTTTTATTGCATATTCCGGGTTGCAAAACATTTATAATTAATTAAGAGGCAGGATCAGAGAACAGTCACCACCCCTCGGACATTGCGCCTGGATGTTCGATACCGGTCGTGATTGATACTCATAGGACCTAGAGTGCCAAGGGCGTTATTTACAAAACGAGTAGTGATACCGCCTCTATCGCGCAAAGTGGCGCGCCAGGTGCGGACACATTGAAAAAAGATGAAAATTCATATTTTCTCAGCCGAACGAGCTAGCTTCAAAATTCCCTTTGCATTATGTTAGGCTACCCCAAAGTTTTCTGGGACGTTATTGGCATCGAATTTGGATCGATTCTGGATGTGATAATTTCTTCCGATTGTTCACTTTTCAATAGTTTTTATCCCGTTGCAGACGTTTCGGCGTATAATTTCCAATACCATGGTGCAGCTCAATGACCCATCTCTTATGCGAGTCCATTACGGATTGAATACGCTCCTTAGTAAGTCACGAAAAATCGATCTAAAAATCGGGTGGTCACTGCCGGCCCTATATATTTCAAGTTTTCAGGAGAATTTTGCACGGCAATGGCTCAATCTAACATTAAAATGTAATTCTCACGCTATTTAAGTCAGATGGTGTGGAAAAAAGAGTGATTCGCAATCATCTAAAAAAAGGTTTTCTCAACCACGAAAATTGCAATATTCGTGCATTACTATCTAACTATTTCCGAAGTTGGGCCATTGCTCACTAGGTACATTTCGCACTAAACACTACTGGGAGTACGAAATTGCAGAATGGACTAGATGTAATCTGTCCAACATCATGAAATTTTCATTTGAATTTGCGAAATCCGTAAAGTCGAAAATCAAAATAATGCGATTTTGACGATGTTTTCAGGAAAATATACCAGACTTCAACGTTTTCCTGCAGTACATCACCAGTTAAGTCAATATTTAGTGGCATATTCGACGTTTCAATAACTTCTAATTTTCTGGCGTTTCGAAGACTTCGAATTATCGAAATTTAAGCCCCGAAAATAAAATCTGTTACTGTTTATATCAATAACTGCTGTACAGAAAAAGTTGATGACACTCTATCGAATCACACCAGCACATAATAAGGCTTCTATGCATCTGCTAATGCGTTTTTTTTCCTCGTCCGAACATGCAAGATTAGTGACGTGGAGTGGCAACAACATTCATTTTCCGACTTAATTTCTGTGTATATTCGATTGCTTTTTGCATGAACCATGTTCATTTGAATTATGAAGCAAGAAAATATTGCGCATGAAACGAATTTCATAAGTTTAAAAATGTTCAAATTTTGGAAAAAAAAATTTTTTTTTTCAAAGATAATGAAACTTCGAATCTGTCATAAAATATTGACTTATCTGGTAATTTGCAGCAGCAAAACGTTGAACTATGGTAAATTTTCCTGAAAAATTCGTCAAAATCGCATTATTTTGTTTTTCGACTTTACAGATTTCGCAAATTAAAATGAAAATTTCATGAAGTTGGACAGATTACATATAGTCCATTCTGCAATTTCGTACTCCCAGTGGTGTCTAGTGCGAAATGTACCTAGTGAGCAATGGCCCAACTTCGGAAATAGTCAGATAGTAATGCACGAATATTGCAATTTTCGTGGTTGAGAAAACCTTTTTTTTAGATGATTGCGAATCACTCATTTTTCCACACCATCTAACTTAAATAGCGTGAGAATTACATTTTAATGTTAGATTGAGCCATTGCCGTGCAAAATTCTCCTGAAAACTTGAAATATACAGGGCCGGCTGTGACCACCCGATTTTTAGATCGATTTTTCGTGACTTACTAAGAAGCGTATTCAATCCGTAATGGACTCGCATAAGAGATGGGTCATTGAGCTGCACCATGTTATTGAAAATTATACGTCGTACGGGATAACGTCTGCAACGGGATAAAAACTATTGAAAAGTGAAAATTCGGAAGAAATTATCACATACAGAATCTATCCAAATTCGATGCCAATATCGTCCCAGAAAACTTTGGGGGGTAGCGTAACATAATGCAAAGGGAATTTTGAAGCTAGCTCGTTCGGCTGAGAAAATATGAATTTTCATCTTTTTTCAACCTGGCGCGCCACTTTGCGCGATAGAGGCAGTATCACTACCCGTTTTGTAAATAACGCCCTTGGCACTCTAGGTCCTATGAGTAGGCACCACAAGCTCCGCCCACTTCCTTCTGACACGATTCCCCCTCGAAAGCAAGATAGAACAAACACAGCGTTCATTCTTAACCAAATTACTTGATCAAAAAAGAATTTGAAAGCTCTCCCCGTGTGCTTTCGATATTTCACTATTCAAAAAACAGTTTTTGCAGCTGTCGTATTGAAAAATCGAACTTTGTAACGCGATCCATCGTTTTTCCCAGATTTTTGCTATGCGTGAGCAGAGAAATTATGATGCAAGGTTTGAATAGTGAAATTATGATAGCCAGCAACCATTCAAATAAGATGGTGAAAAGAAATCGAAAAAATATTGATTTCCCTGTCTGTGTTTCCAAGTAAACCAGTCGGTGCCTGTGCTAAAAGATCGCCCTCTTCCTCTCTCCCTCTCCTCCCTCTCCTCTCGCCTTTTTCTGACCCGGCCTGAGTAGAGAGCGCGCGCTCTAAAGAAGAGTGCGGCCGCTTCGCTCTCTCGCCTTACCTCGCAAGGGTAAGGCGCAACCGGGAAAGGGCGAAGCCTTGCTCAAATTTTTGGCGATTTTGACTGGGGAACGGTCGGAATAGGCTCCGCCCCCTCTCTCCCTCGTCTCGTTTTCCTACCGCTCTCCGTTGACACCTTTTCTCGTACTTTATGACGTCTAGTGTGATTCTGAGAAAAGATATCGACAAACGGCCAAAAGCATGATCTTGTTTGGTTCCGAGCGGGCAGTTTGAGCATAGTTAGGGCGGCATAGCTTCATTTCGGTTGCACCCCTTGTTGTCCCTACCTATGAGTATCACGGCCGGAATCGAATATCCTGGCGCAATGTCCGGGGAGGTGGTCGAAATGGTAACTCTTCTCAGATCCGGCCTCTTAATGTTTCTCATATTCAACGACAAGTTTTTAAAAAGTTCGTTGCAGGGTTCTGCACGCTCTCGAGCATGGATTTGATAGCCATAACATTTGACATAATTATAATTTATAAAAGCAAATCAAGAAGAATACGAGGTACTTTTATTTTGCAAAACAAATATACAAATACTGCAAAAATGGAAAATCGTAATCGAATATCTATACCTATATATAAAGCGCTGTGTGATTCCGTCTGTCCGGATTTCGAAACAGTTGCGAAACGATTACGAAATGGGGAGGGAGAGAGATCGCGCGTCAACAAGTTGCGAAACAAGTGATTGCGAAACCTACTGCGCTAGGACGGGGCCACCGCCGAAGGCGTGGGGCAGTCGGACTAGTAGAAATATAAATCAATTACGAGACTAAATTAGAAGTTAAGATGACAAATTACAGGGCTTGGCTTGAGTGGAAAGTATCTTGATTGAAAAAATCTGACTGAAGGTACTCTTCGCGGACTCCTTACTCGAATGTTCGTATATTATGAGTTGAATGAAATCTTCGGCTGGCTATCTTAGGTTTGTTCCCTAAGAGCATGTTATGAGTATAAACACATACAAGAAAGAGATCCAATGTTATTATTTGTAGGTGATATACCTCGATGATGTTATGATCGATATGGTGAGTCGTTTTTGCTATTTTATTCACTAAATACAGTCCTGTTGTGTCCCACCGTGAACATGCGTCACCCGGAGTAACCCGGGGTGACTCGGGGTGACCCCGGGTGACCCATGGTGACCCATGACCGACTCCTGACTCGGAGAGTGAATTTTATGAATCGAGAGTATGATATTCGGGTTCAGCACTTCCTGACTGTTCGAACCATATATATTTCATAATTTATTTATAAGAATAAAAACACTCGATTTTAATTGCAAACGAGGCTATCAAAGGTCTGACCCACAGAAGCCGCATATTGGACCAGCAGGTAATTAATCTTTTTCCCGGTTTTGCATTCAAACTTTCCCCGGTTTTCAGACAACTGATACATTTCATGGTTTCCCATTATTTGCTTGGTTTAAACTAGTCCACTAAAACATTATAATGAAAATAAAAATAATATAAACAAAACGAAGCAAGGGAAATCGTGAAATGTATCACTTGGCTGAAAACCGGTGAACATTTGAATGTAAAACCGGGAAGAAGCTTAATTACCTGCTGGTCCAATATGCGGCTTCTGTGGGTCAGACCTTTGATAGCCTCGTTTGCAATTAAAATCGAGTGTTTTTATTCTTATAAATAAATTATGAAATATATATGGTTCGAACGGCCAGGAAGTGCTGAACCCGAATATCATACTCTCGATTCATAAAATTCACTCTCCGAGTCAGGAGTCGGTCATGGGTCACCATGGGTCACCCGGGGTCACCCCGAGTCACCCCGGGTTACTCCGGGTGACGCATGTTCACGGTGGGACACAACAGGACTGTAATATTTCTTTGCAGTTAATATTCATCGCACATTCGACACATCTGAGAGAGAAAATAATTCACCACTATGGATAAGAGGATCTCAAGAGTGCGGAAGAATGATAATCAATTGTAAAAGATTTTGCTTGACTGGAATAAAATCGAACAATATTTCCACACTTCGTGATTTTTTGATGGATAAAAGGGTGCACAGAAATGGAACCGCAAATTCGGCCGCTGACGTTGGCATACACGAGGGAAAACATTTCATCGATGCGTCAGTCGTGAGTACGCGGAGTTGGCAATCATGGCTGCAGAGGAAGAAGAAGCACTGTCTGAGCGATGTTTCAGATCCAAATCAAATGGAGAATATTGTTATCGCCTTAAACGCTATCGATTTCCAAACAGCTCTTTAGATATTTGTAGATTATGAATTCTCTAGCACTTGTTGTTCCGCAATTTTTTTTTTTAATTCCCATGCAATAAATTCTGCCCCTTCTAAAGGTCTGGCTGTAACTCCCTTCAAATATCCATTTTTCTGAATGCTGTTTTCCTCCTTATTCATGTTAGAATTGTGAGATACGGATGCTAGGGGGTATATTCGTGAATGTGAATGAACGATAGGACAGGAATATTGCCGTATGGCCCCGTTATTATCAATCGTGAGTAGAGATGGCGAATGAAGAGGTAAAAGGGAGTCTTCATTTTCACTTTCCATTGTCGCCTGACCGGCGTCATTCTTAATTCAAGAGGGGGGTGATCGGAGACCTCTTAAATCAAGAGGGGGGGGGAGTTCAATTCATCCCGAGTAGCTCCGGGATGAAGTCGCTCGTACCACCCTGGAATCATTCAGGTGCTTCTGCGCATCACGCACCATGATGTTACCCATGCTGGTGTCCATGTGGTACCACCCTGATATCCTTAGGTACCAGCATGGTACCATGGGGAACGAGGAAGTGTCGCCAGTCTGGTACCAAATGGCAGTCCGATACCACACGGCACCACCATGGCACCACATGGGAACCACCATGGTACCACATGGGTACCACCATGGTACTACATGGGTACCACCATGGTACCACATGGGTACCTCATGGTACCAACATGGTACCACATGGGTGCCTGTCTGGTACCAACATGGGTACCGCATGGGTACCACCATGGTACCACATGTGCACCACCGTGGTACCGCATGGGTACCACCATGGTACCACATGGGTGCATGTCTGGTACCAACATGGTACCACATGGGTGCCTGTCTGGTACCAACATGGTACCACATGGGTGCCTGTCTGGTACCAACATGGTACCACATGGGTGCCTGTCTGGTACCAACATGGTACCACATGGGTGCCTGTCTGGTACCAACATAGTACCACATGGGTGCCTGTCTGGTACCAACATGGGTACCGCATGGGTAGCACCATGGTACCACATGTGAACCAACATGGTACCACATGGGTGCATGTCTGGTACCAACATGGGTACCGCATGGGTAGCACCATGGTACCACATGTGAACCAACATGGTACCACATGGGTGCCTGTCTGGTACCAACATGGTACCACATGGGTGCCTGTCTGGTACCAACATGGTACCACATGGGTGCCTGTCTGGTACCAACATGGTACCAAATGGGTGCCTGTCTGGTACCAACATGGGTACCGCATGGGTGCCTGTCTGGTACCAACATGGGTACCGCATGGGTAGCACCATGGTACCAAATGTGAACCAACATGGTGCCACATGGGTGCCTGTCTGGTACCAACATGGTACCACATGGGTGCCTGTCTGGTACCAACATGGGTACCGCATGGGTAGCACCATGGTACCACATGTGAACCAACATGGTACCACATGGGTGCCTGTCTGGTACCAACATGGGTACCGCATGGGTAGCACCATGGTACCACATGTGAACCAACATGGTACCACATGGGTGCATGTCTGGTACCAACATGGGTACCGCATGGGTACCACCATGGTACCACATGTGAACCAACATGGTACCACATGGGTGCCTGTCTGGTACCAACATGGTACCACATGGTTATCATCATGATATCATCATTGTTTCGCGTTGGTACCCGTCTGGCAAGTCTGGTTCCACATGGGTACCAGTGTGGTAAAACATGGTTCCACATGAGTACCAGACGGGTACCATCATGATACGCATGTTTGTGCCATATGACTGCCGAAGTTTCAAGTTAAAATTATGATGCGTTCTCGAGTTACAGCGAAATGTGTGAAATCAGCTCTTAATTCAAGAGCTCACCGACCGCGGCCTCTTGAATCAAGAGGGGAATGAGAGAGCAATAAAAGGCCTCTTCATTCTGCGCCAACCTCTTCATTCTGACATCCCTAATTGTGAGGGTTGCTGTTGATTCGAACATAATTATTATCTATCTTGTTTCGTGATAGTCGCACACACAAATACAATCTGAACAATTAACTATACTGTCTAATCCATTTGACATGACTCTCTATATTTTTAGCCGTCGTAGACTTAAAAAAAAGAGATTATACTATACATACTATAGAGACCACAAGCCACGCTCACTTTTAGGAATATTGGTCCGACAGTTCGAATTCTTAACCAAATCGGATGATCAAAAGTGATTTCGGTAGCTCTTAGGATCCTTCACAAACGACCACTGGAGCATCATGAACATACAGCTCTAATTTGGTCAGCATACACTAATTATTGTCATGCATAGACGTAAAATGGGTACTAGTGTGCAGCTGCTCCACTCGCAGTTTGTAGTTCCTATCAGTAAGAAACGTCGTACAATATTGAAAAAAAACAAAAAGATGTTTTTTTTTTCCGAACTGTCGGAACGTTTACCAGATTTAATAAAAAAAATTGCAAAAAGTGCAAACCTATTTCAATAGGGGGGATTCGAACCTGAAGGATTCGGGCACTAGTGGTAGACCTCTACCACCACTCCAAATTGATAGTTGCACTTGATGACTTGTTCATTTTTCACAAATTCCCGAGAGTAAGGTTTTCCGATAATAATTCTTTGCAGAGTTAAAATATAGTTCAAAATGACAAAGCATGGTCTTATTCAGACCGAAAGGGTTGCATTGGGCACATAAATAGCCTGGTACGACGATTTTGGCAGAGCGCGTTGTGGTCTCTAACTATACCCAACAGATAAGCAAGGTAGATAATCGATCGCCCATTGACAACATTATTTCCAATACTGAATGAATTAAGCGATGGGAGTCTACAGTGAGCAATGAATTTTTATGTTTGCAGGATTTACGTGATAGGATACAATTTTAAATCACGGAATCGCCGTTTGTTATTCAGCCAAAAATCAGAGCACCATCGAATCTGTGCCTCATCGTGAATCATATTTTCAATCCGTGTTATGATCAAATCACACTGATCTCTCGCACTTTCCATGATGTTCTACCACGATTATCGCACATTCTTTGATGCATTACAGTTGAACTTCGGCATATGGATCACAACAAGGAAAATGGGGAATGTAAAATACATGTGATTTTCTATTAATTTCAAAGATATTTTCGTACTATTTTCCAGTGTTTCCGCACTTTTCTTGTTCAGTTACCCTTGTCCTTCAGCAAATGGATCACAACAAGGAAATTGGGCAAAATCCAGGTGTTTGCGTACCACAGAGGAACGGAGATCAATGGGAGGCAGTGATTGACGAACGATTAGAGTGTACAACTCACATGTTCCCATCTTCATTCTTCTCCCTTCCCTTCAGTTCCTTCTTCCTACTCATTCCCCTACATTCCACCCTTCACTTCTCATTCGGTGCTCGAGTACCTTCTTCTTACCCGAATCATGACAACGATATTAGTGATTGGCGAATGGGAAAGAAAGCACGGAAACTCCAGCACACGCTTCATTCGCTGGGCAAAAGCGTTGGGAGAGCGCATGGTTGGTCATTACCACAATGAGGTGGTTTGTAATTCGCGAAAGTGATGTGATCTAATTAATCGCAGGCACTCCTAATTTAGCAACGAATTTTTCTGAGAATTACGAAGTGAGAGTAATGAACAGGTACAACATTGACGT
Source organism: Pristionchus mayeri (assembly GCA_036245805.1). Taxonomy (NCBI): domain Eukaryota; kingdom Metazoa; phylum Nematoda; class Chromadorea; order Rhabditida; family Neodiplogasteridae; genus Pristionchus; species Pristionchus mayeri. The sequence goes on from BTRK01000002.1 coordinate 15,203,521, forward strand.
TTCTTCAACTGTGAGTGCGCAAATGTAACCAGAATGAATCGTTCCTTCACCGTGAATCGGTGACGGTACAGTTCCGATAATTTACGCGTGTTTCAATCAATCATGTCAGATTATGTGATCGAATATGGATAACACAACACGCACAACTACAAATATAGTTATTGTGTAATGATATCACAATATTCTTAGGTGTCAATTTTCCGAACAGATGTTGTCCAATTCAGCTGTCTCTATCCTCATGTCAGATATAGCCCAATGCAAATTTTTGATTCGACGTCATCGATGGCCACGACGACCATTTCATTTGAGACTATTATAAAGTGTAACTTCATTCAGAACTTATGAAATATGAAGAATGGAAAGATGCACGGTATGCACTCAACCCGTAAGATTGTGCAAAATCCTGAAAAGTCTGCAGAACCTCGTGACATTTTTTTGCACTTTCCGTCCCATGTCGACAAGGACGAAAGCACAAATTTCGATGACAGTTCGCCTATTCCCTTGCACTATCAGCAGGGTGGTGATGTGGTGTATTGGGCGCAAAACATGTCTGTGTGATCGCTAACTGGCTCTATTCCAAAGGCTCGCCGCGTGTTTTGGCTATTTTGATCTGCAAATCTCGTGATATTGCACTTTCGATCATCGACTTACGAGAGAAAACGTTCATTACTTAGACTCTTCTTAATTTGCACTCGTAGAATTACAGTGTAGCGAATTGGACGAGTGCGCCCACATGCTGGCCACGACAGAGGAACGAAGAATCAACCTCTCAGCTGCTATGATCCATCCCAGTCAGAGAGAGGAGAGGGCGGGGCAATGCACTCGCTCCCTCTCTCCATCGTATTGGGCGAATATAGTGAGTGGGCTCAAGCTAGTTAAAAGGGAGTCGGCAATCGCGGCGACAGCTCAGCTGATAATGTTGGTCAGAAACATTTCGATCGCCCTTTTCGTCGTCGCAATCATGTCGCAGTCGGCGGCGGCCTTTCTGTGTGAGTTATCAGTTCCTCGACCATTTTTTTCTCTATTTTTGTGTTAGAAATGCCTACCAATTTGTTTTTTTTTAATTTTTATGAGTAAATCAGGATATTTCAGTCGGTGGCCGTCTCTATCATCACTCAGCTTTCGGCGAGAACCAACACTTGCACCACATGAGTTGAGCAAGCTCTTCGTCTCGTTCTCCCGTCCGTCTTCCGGAATGTACAAAATCTCAGGCAACGAGCCTCCACAATTGGAGCTGAATGGAGAATTCACCAGTGACCATTTTTTTAACGATTTTTATGACATTAAATCGGCCATCGATTCTTGTTTCCCATGCGCAATTACGGGTTAGCTCAATAAATGATTCTTTCTTGCTCTTGCTCTTCTTTAAGCAGGATGAATCCATTCGCTTAATCTGTATATTTTAATTGATTTTAAACATGAATTTATTTGGTACTGAGAACACTCTGAATCCTTGACCACGACTAGTTATATTCTACAAGTTCGTTAGATCGGCACGTCGTACACAACATTCTTACGAAGATCTGTCTGCGACACCTGATTTGATGTCAACTCACGACATTCACAACGTGAATGCACATGGCTGATAAGGAAGTAGTGAATACGAATATGTTTTGTGATCCCATCATACACAACAAAATTAATAAATGTCGCTTATACGTTTTTTTTGTTGTAAATTACGAGAAATACGTGTTTGAAAAAGAATTTCACTCCTTATTTTCAGGGCAGATTTCAAAATCATTTCAAAGAGTGATGTACTGTCCGCAGTTGGCCGAGTTCTTCGTCGTGCGAATGAACGGACAAGTCTGCAAAGGAGAATTGTATCTGAAAGTGAAAAACATACCGATATACAAAGCTTAAATTTTTCTATCAATTCACAATGTTTCGATTAGATCACAAGACGTAGTGCATGAAGGCTGAATCAGTTGAGGTGTTGACCTACAACTTACGGGTTCAGGGCACAGCAGAGGGTACGAGTCGGTGAGGTTGGCAACGGTCTTGCCTGAAATAACTTTTGAATATTCATGGATGCTCAAATTTTTGAAGCAATGGCATAAAGTCGCTACTGATTGAATAAGGACAGTACTCCACCTCCAACACGCTGCAGCATGTTGTTCCACAGGTTCTTGCCCACGACCGCATGACCGTAGGCACTGAATTGAACTAGACGCTCTCCCGCTCATAACAATTCAAGCAAATTTTTAACGGTATTGATAGTAGAGAAGGGTCTCTGAAATGTTAAGAACCAATGCAAACCAAACCTGAAGTGGAAGCAGTCCGGAGCAAAGAACTCCATGTTGATCGTCCCATCGGGCTGTAATACCAGGAATAAACAAATTACTCTATGCGAAATAGTGCTGGAGTACCATTGTAATTAGTGAACAATGAGTTCATTAATATTCACTCACGTTTCTGCTTAAATCGTCCATGCCCTCGAAGAACGGCTGCACAATGAACGTGAAGTCGTCGGACGTATCGAATTCGCCAGAGTCTTGCATATCCTGGACCTTTTGCTGAAAAAAACATATTTCAGTTAGTGCCATATCGATTTAGATTTATAATTCAGTGAACCATGTACACCGGTTCTTAGTTATTTAGACATAACAAGTTAGAAATCCGAAAAATGAGATAACTTGTAGCTCACCGCATACAACTTAGCCTCGTCAGCGAGCATCTCATCGGTAACTTCTGGCTTCGCTTCGCACTCGCATTCGACTCTGGAAAGGAGAGGTACCACGACACAGTGCGTCATAATAATGTTTCAGTACATATCCTAGTCAAAAGAATAGGGGAAGTGACGAACTTGTGCAGCTTCAAGCACTTCTCGGGTTCGGCATCGTTCGCTTTTCTCATTATTCCGACGTCCACTAGGGCTGTGAAGACAACGATGGTCCTGAAGAAGATGGAGATCTAATATCAACTTGAGGAACTACAAAGCGTAAGTTTCCTACAAAATGTTTGCAAAGTTTCCAAGTTTCTCGCCTGGGAAGCTCATTCTGCAGCACTTGCACCGCAGCTCTGATCCCGTCTCGGTAGGCATCGGCCGACTCCTTCTGAATATGAGAAAGATCAAAGAATGACCATCGGAGGATTATTGTGAACACATCACAAGTATTAGAGGCACTAACCTCTTGATGATTGCACCATGCACATATGTCGTCTCCTCCGATGAAAATGTGAACGAGCTTCCATTGTGTTAGATGATCTGCCTGAAATCTATAGCATTGTTCAGTTCCTTATTTTTGTGCTTAAAACCGGTAGTCCAAAGTGGAGTATGGCATTCACTAAAGTAATGGGCCGACATCTGGTCTGAGAAACTCATATCACGGACCTCACGGTGTTCCTTGAGCCTCTTGATGAGCTCGTTCGCCTGAGCCTCCATGTTCTTCGAACGAGAGTAGGGCATTGCCACGTTCAGCTTTGACACCTGAACTTTTAAAAAAAAATTATCAAACAACATTTTCATAATTTCCCTTTACTCTACTCCATACTTAGCAACGAATGTGGAAAACCAAAGGCTAAAAATGGAAGACTTGCTTCGAATGCTCTGCCTGTGCCAACGGAGTATCCGTAGAGGTCGGGGTTGAATTTCTTGAGGACATCTGGAAAATCAAGATAACATATAAAAATGAAAGGAATGAATCGCCATTTGGTCATTGCGTTCTCATGTCGCTAATTTGTACAAAGCACAATTACCGCACCCAGCTTCTCTCTATCACTAATACTTTGCTCAGTCCCTAAATTCGCTCTCGAGCACGTGCACAATGGAAAGCTATAATTTAGGCACGTTCCAAGGTTGTGACTGGAATCTCGCAAAACATGGTCAATCTCAAAATATTGCTCACTGGCCATGGATATGTGATCATCTAGGGACTTGTCACCTCCGACGGAGAATGAGAGACCTGGAAAAACCACCTACTCATTTTAAAAAATCGTCAGATCAACATCATTAGAAAAACATATACGACAAAGTATCGAAGCATTCGGTCCACCTCTGTACTCAATCGTCACTCCCAGTATGTCGCCCATCTCGGCTCCAGCTCCATTTCCCGCCTGAATATATCACAATAATACGTTTAGTTTTTGTCCGTCTTCAGAATTAAATGCAGCGCGTTCTAGCTATCAGGAATGGAAAATAGTGCCATTCTGCCTGTCTGAGTGGTCATAATGAGAGCTCTAGCACCGAGACAGAAACGAGATAAGGGCAGAATTTTCGGTATTTTTGAGGATACAACATTGGTATTGTAGGAAGTTCAAATTATAATTGTTTCCCATCATCCGAATCTTATTAGTATAAAATGAAATGATCTTAAAGGTATTTTCACCAGAAATGATCTAAAAGGTATTTTCACCAGAAATGATCTAAAAGGTATTTTCACCAAAAAATCCATAATTCCCGAGACTATTTTCCATAAGTCTCGGGAATTATGGATTCTAACGGAGTCTTTACTGTTTATAATATATTATGGATCTATTGGACTCGTTAGGAGATTTCACAAACCGTAATCGAGTCGCCGAAAGCGGCGACAATTCCAATGTCTGCCGGGCGCAGTGAGTGCACTGAAGTGGGAACGGACTTAGACCTGCAACGGCTCTTATAAACTAAGAATAGCGATGCATTGATGGGGGCTAAACACCTGAAAAACTTGACGACCGCAAAGTTTGGCATACTTACTTCTTCATGAGATCCTCACTGCAGCTCCATCCTGGTGACCCCAAGTCTCTCACTCCTAGGGTAGTGGAAAGGAACGAAGCGAGGATCAGAACTGGAAATAACATTTTGAATCTTTTGTTGATATCGGTTCGCTAAAAATATTTTAGGATTGGAAGAGTTCACAAACTTGTACAAGTAGTAACCTGTCCACATGATTTGCCTGTCCAATTGATTATTGGCAGCTATCAGTCAGGACAAGCTGTTTAAATGGTGACGGCAACGCTGTCGGCACGTGCAAGCACAATGAAGGAGCATTATGGGACAGATTTTATGGGGCAGGGTGATAATTCCGCAACACATTGGACATTGAACATCGGCATGATATTTGTTGCTTTGAAGTCTTTATTTGGATCATGTTGTGAAGAGTGGAATAGGTGAAGAGGTATAACGATGTTCATGACGCATTCTTCTCAAGGAGTGATGTACTGGGCACAGTTGTCCGAGTTCTTGGTTGTGCGAATGAACGGGCAAGCCTGAAGACTATTAATTACTATTCCAATGAAGCTGCTATTCTGTCGTCGGTGATTACTTTCTTGAGGAAAGATGTGATATTCTTTGGAGATGAGCAAGAACCATTCAAGACAGATAAACAACTTACGGATTCAGGGCACAGTAGCGGGCTCGAGTCGGTGAGATTGGCAACTGTCTTGCCTGAAAGTCAGCATTTTTTTAAAAATACTCATATGAGGCCGTTTGCCTAAGAATCGAGCAGAGCTGAAGAGGTTTGGCACAGCAAAATTTTTCAATTTTCTGATTTCATCTGATTTGGGGTTATCAAAAGTGCAGAAGACGATGGGCATATACATTTTGATCGAGGAGGCCTCGTTGGCTCCAGACGACGTTGCGTTGAAATCAGATTTATTTGCAAATCTCCCACACCAATTTTGCTTACATTAACAGAATTTTGTCCCTGGTGCAGAATAAGATGGCAAACACGCCTATCTAATTCATTTATCTTAATTTTCAAAAATATTTTTTTAATGAGCCAAAAATGAAACTTTGCGCGTAGTAGGAATAGAATATCAAGAAATACACCGATCTGACCGGCTTGGTGAGAGGAGTCCAAATCTAAATTTACAGCCAATTTCCGCATCAACATTTGAGATAAAATTGATAAAGTGAAGCACTTTGACAGTCAAAGAGGCGATTCGCCCCTCTCGTGAGCTGCCTCCCCCTGGCTGAGGAGAGAGATCACATGAAATGGAGAGAGTAGAGAGGAGGGAGTGGGAGAGACAGATGGGAAGAGGGTCAACAAGCGCTTTTCTAGCAAAAATGCTTCACTTTATTAATGTTTTCTCAGAATGTTGATGCGGAAATTGGCCATAAATTTAGATTTGGACTCCTCTCACCAAGCCGGTCAGATCTATGTATTTCTTGATACTCTATTCCTATTCCTCGCAAAGTTTAATTTTTTAGCTAATAAAAAATTATTATGTGAAAATTATGATAAATGAATTATATAGGCGTGTTCGCCATCTTATTCTGCACCAGGTAAAAAATTCTGTAAATTTTATCACAACTGGTGTGCGAGATTTGTATAGAAATCTGATTTCAACGCAACGTCGTCTGGAGCCAACGGGGCCTCCTCGTGTAAAATGAATATGCCCATCGTCTTCACCACCTTTGTTAACCCCAAAACACATGAAATCAGAAAATTGAAATTTTTTGCTATGCCAGCCTCTGTTCGATTCTTAGGCAAACGGCCTCATATTTAGGCATAGCTTATTAGTAATTGAAATTATGAGAGAATTTCTGAGAAAACTGAGCAATTCCACCTATAGGCCGTACAGCGAAAAATAAAGTTGCGATTTTAAGATTTCTCTAGGGATAACTTTTCACGTAGAGTTCGAAAATCGACCTTAGAAAGCCGTATCTCTGACTTCTGATTCCCGATGACACGCCTCAACGGTGAGGTCGGTTTTTGTATTTCTTGAACGGCTTATCCAAACCCCATGCATATATAGTAATTCTGAAAGATCTCAACGAGATAAGCATTTTTATTGTTGCGAGTGAATGGCTATCTCATCGGTGAAAAAAGTTACGGCCATTTTTAAATCTTAAAAGTAATTGAAATTTCCGTCATGAAAAATTTTTCGTGGTAAAAAATGGTAAAAAATAAACGTTTTCAAAAGATTCCTCATGCAAAACTACCCCTAGAAATGTTGCTTTCATCCCAAAAAGTGTGCTTGCATGAGTAGTTATAGTTCGCCGAATAGTCGGAGCTGCATTTTCGCCAATATTTAGAAACGGCTGTCTTCAAAAGTAGAGTTCAATATTTATTCCCAATGCTGAAATACTTCACAAATGAATTATTTGGAATGTTTTAGACACATAAATACGCCATAAAGACTGATTCTAATTAATAATGGTGGTCCGGTAGCAGCATTTTTCGACAAATTTTTGTATGCTACTCATGCAAGCGCACTTTTTGGGATGAAAGCAACATTTCTAGGGGTAGTTTTGCATGAGGAATCTTTTGAAAACGTTTATTTTTTACCATTCCCCGAAAAATTTTTCATGACGGAAATTTCAATTACTTTTAAGATATAAAAATGGTCGTAACTTTTTCCACAGATGAGCTAGCCATTCACTCACAACAATAAAAATGCTTATCTCGTTGAGATCTTTCAGGATTACTATATATGTATGGGGTTTGGATAAGCCGTTCAAGAAATACAAAAACCGACCTCACCGTTGAGGCGTGTCATCGGGAATCAGAAGTCAGAGATACGGCTTTCTAAGGTCGATTTTCGAACTTTACGTGACAAGTTACCCCTAGGGAAATCTTAAAATCGCAACTTTATTTTTCGTTGTAACGCCCATGGTGAACCCTCTCAGATAGTCTCTCTTATACCTCCAACTGGCTGCACCATGTTGTTCCATAGGTTCTTGCCGACAACCGCATGGCCGTAGGCACTGAACAATTCAATTTGAAATACTGCTAAGATTTTTCAGATAATTGAATAGAATGAATTCAAAATAAAATTTTGGTTCCAAAATGGGAAATAAATGCCACGAGCCGGGATTGAACCGGCGACCTTTAGATCTTCAGTCTAACGCTCTCCCAACTGAGCTATCATGGCAATGGATGGTGTAGTTACAGATCTACCGATCAAGGAGTCACGTGGAAACCCATAGGCTTTTCTCCAGAATTGTTTCCGTGAACGATTGCTAGAATATTCACACTCAACTGAAGTGGAAGCAGTCGGGAGCGAAGAAGTCCATGTTCACCGAGCCGTCGGGCTGGAAATAATTTAAAAGTCTTCAAAAATTTGGTCAGATTTCCCACTACAGCCTTGTTACCGATATTTGAACACCATCTTACATTTCTACACAGGTCATCTACCCCCTCGAAGAATGGCTGGACGATCAGAGTGAAGTCATCGGAGGTGTCGAACTCGCCTGAATCCTGCAGCTCTTGCTGCCCGTCCTGCAATAAATCGTATGAACTACTGTACTAAATTAGGTCCGAATAAACCATGGATTTGTGATTCGATATGATATACAATTCACACTGCTGTTGTTTTACATGTCTCGAGAAAGATGACTGAAAGCGCACCTGATACTTCTTTGCCTCGTCCGCGAGCATCTGATCGGTCACTTCCGGCTTGGCTTCGCACTCGCATTCAATGCTGAAATTTGGTAATTCTCTGAAATTATAAGTCAGTAGTTTGTTTTTTTTCTTCAAAGCAATTGCACTTTTTTTATACATTTGCAACATACACATGCTTCGCCAGGCATTTCGTGGGCTCGTATTGATTCGCCTTACGCAGTAGACCAATGTCCACCATGCCGGTGAGAACTACGATCGTTCTGAAGAGAGAGAGAGAGAGATCAAAGTGCAACGAGATTTATGAAATATTCGCACATTCCCTTTATCTCAGTTCTCGAGCTCCATAATTTACAAATGTGTGTGCACACCTGGGTAGTTCCTGCTGCATAATCTGCACAGCTTCTCTGATGCTATCGCGATAGTATTCAGCAGATTCCTTCTGCAATCCGACTATATATCAGAAATGATGTCGAAGCCTATTAATTTTTCATCGAATAATTTCAAATTTAGGTTCTCACTAACATCCTGATGGTCGCACCAGGCGCACATATCGTTACCGCCAATAAATATGTGCACTAGCTTCCACACCGTCTTGTAATCATCCTGTAAATCTCGAGTTTCCAACTTTCTCACTTCCCACAGTGATGCAGACAGAACAAACATATTGAAAATTAAGTCCGATAGAAATGAATGGTGCATGCATTTTCTAACCGCTCTGTGCTCCTTGAGTCTCTTGATCAGCTCATTCGCCTGACCGGGCATTCCTCGAGCGTGTCCATCGGGAACTCCCACGTTCATCTTTGCAACCTGAATTATTTCGAACAACAAACTGTTAAACCTCCTACGATATTTTCTAGAAAAATAACGTTATATAATTTACTAGATGCACAATAGTAATTAATTGATAAAAAATACAATATATTTTGAATTGTTCACCTCGTATGCATTGCCCGTTCCGACTGAATATCCAAAGAGGTTGGGGTTGAACTTCTTGAGGACGTCTATAAAAGTACATTCAACCCTGTGAAGCTTATTCAACGTCCCATTTATATCTTGAAATTCCTCCGATCACGCGTTTTATTACTCACTTGCCATTGAGATGTGTTCGTCGAGTGTCTTGTCGCCTCCGACTGAGAACGTCAGGCCTGTAGAAGATGTTTGTAATTTCCACGTTGTCTATTCCATGAAAACATTCTAGCTAATTTTTGATAATAAATTCTTCGTTCCCACTAGAACAACAACTGACCTCGGTATTGAATCGCCACTCCCAATGTGTCCGTTTTCTCAGCTCCCGCTCCATTTCCTGCCTGATTGTAAAATACGAATTTGAACTTACAACTAATGAAGTGAGATCAACCGCGATAGTACTAACGCTATCATAAGTTCAGACCCTTTTGATGTTATCAAAATGGGAAAGTAGGATTTTGTAGTTTACACTACAATAGTTTCCAAAATAATTGTTAATTGGTTATGGCACGTGGTGATAAGGATTGGAATGTAGATTGATGTGTGCGAGTTTCAGCGTAGTCTAGGTTATGCCTGGCCCTATTACACTAGCGAGAACACTTTCATTAGTATTTACTACGGATCAACGAGGATCAGGAAGTCGTAACTTCCCCTGGGATACATGATACTCACAACTAGAGATGGCGAATGAAGAGGTAAAAGGGAGTCTTCATTTTCACTTTCCATTGTCGCCTGACCGGCGTCATTCTTAATTCAAGAGGGGGGTGATCGGAGACCTCTTAAATCAAGAGGGGGGGGGGGAGTTCAATTCATCCCGAGTAGCTCCGGGATGAAGTCGCTCGTACCACCCTGGAATCATTCAGGTGCTTCTGCGCATCACGCACCATGATGTTACCCATGCTGGTGTCCATGTGGTGCCACCCTGGTATCCTTAGCTACCAGCATGGTACCATGGGGAACGAGGAAGTGTCGCCAGTCTGGTACCAAATGGCAGTCCGATACCACACGGCACCACCATGGCACCACATGGGAACCACCATGGTACCACATGGGTACCACCATGGTACTACATGGGTACCACCATGGTACCACATGGGTACCTCATGGTACCACCATGGTACCACATGGTACCAACATGGTACCACATGGGTGCCTGTCTGGTACCAACATGGGTACCGCATGGGTACCACCATGGTACCACATGTGCACCACCGTGGTACCGCATGGGTACCACCATGGTACCACATGGGTGCATGTCTGGTACCAACATGGTACCACATGGGTGCCTGTCTGGTACCAACATGGTACCACATGGGTGCCTGTCTGGTACCAACATGATACCACATGGGTGCCTGTCTGGTACCAACATGGTACCACATGGGTGCCTGTCTGGTACCAACATGGTACCACATGGGTGCCTGTCTGGTACCAACATGGGTACCGCATGGGTAGCACCATGGTACCACATGGGTGCATGTCTGGTACCAACATGGGTACCGCATGGGTAGCACCATGGTACCACATGTGAACCAACATGGTATCACATGGGTGCATGTCTGGTACCAACATGGTACCACATGTGAACCAACATGGTACCACATGGGTGCATGTCTGGTACCAACATGGGTACCGCATGGGTAGCACCATGGTACCACATGTGAACCAACATGGTACCACATGGGTGCCTGTCTGGTACCAACATGGTACCACATGGTTATCATCATGATATCATCATTGTTGGTACCCGTCTGGCAAGTCTGGTTCCACATGGGTACCAGTGTGGTAAAACATGGTTCCACATGGGTACCAGACGGGTACCATCATGATACGCATGTTTGTGCCATATGACTGCCGAAGTTTTAAGTTAAAATTATGATGCGTTCTCGAGTTACAGCGAAATTTGTGAAATCAGCTCTTAATTCAAGAGCTCACCGACCGCGGCCTCTTGAATCAAGAGGGGAATGAGAGAGCAATAAAAGGCCTCTTCATTCTGCGTCAACCTCTTCATTCTGACATCCCTACTCACAACTGATTCTATTATAATTATTGGGATGCATTTTCCAACCGTAAGTGAGTCTCCCATCGCTCCCACAATGTCGATGTCCGCTGGTCTGAGTGAATGGACCGATGTGGGAACCGACTTCGACCTGGGAATTCGTTAGTCAGCAAATAATTACGTTGTATTCTTCAAATTGGCTATGTTTAGAGAATATACCTATGCAGAGAACAACGAACAGATGACAAAAGGTGGAACGAAACGGACCTTCTCATGAGATCGGAGGCGCAGCTCCATCCGGGCATGCCCAGATCTGCCACACCTACTGCGCAAGAGATGAGAGATACAATAATAAGCACTGAAATTACATACAGATTAGTGCAAACAATATTGTTTACTTATTTTCCAAAGTTGCGAACTTACCTTGGCGCATGGTGTTTGTCGTCACGAATGATTTCCGCGTGTCCCTCTCCGACTATAAATGTATGCAGTCGTTAAATATCTGATGGACACGTTTGCGGATGCAAAATAGACCACAATTATGCATAATGGCAAACAAAACTTCACATGTTGCACAAGGATCGGGATCATTCGTAGTATAATATATAATAAGCCGTCCAGTCAGCGCAGATCATTCATTGCTAATATTCAGTGTATATCTTTTCTCATCTGGCGTAAATGAGATTCCCCGATTTGCACTGATTAATACAATAAATTAAATACTTTTCGATCAATAAATTGTGGTGCAACAAGCATCAGTTTTGAATTATCTACTAGTTAGCGAAACTGATGGAAATTGTATGACAACAATTTTCACTCGCTTCATTGTCATCGAGTTTACTTCGAAAGAAAGTTCGCATACAAATAATTGTTCCGTATTAAAAATAAAACACCGAAACGGTTGAGTATGGCATTTGTATAAGCTCGTTTTTCAAAGCTTCATTAGTATTGTTGACGTGAGAATTTTTCGATCGAATACTTTCACGTACACTTAAGTTGCATTGGAGTCTTTATTCCGAGTGCATACATGTATACTACAGTTTGGCAAAGATGCGATTGTACATTCTGGAGGGTGGGAGCTCTTCGTTTACTTTGCATTCTTCATCTACGGAGGAGTGATGTACTGTCCGCAGTTGGCTGAGTTCTTCGTCGTGCGAATGAATGGACAGGCCTGCAATCATTTGGTTATTTTTGCTACAAAATATAACTTGTATTCAAAGGTAAACAAACGAACGGCATCGGGGCAGTTCAGAGGGTTCGAGGTTGTGAGATTAGCCACGGTCTTGCCTGCGATTAGAGAAGTCATTAGATCAATACTTGAGTAAATTTTGGTGTACGTCGTTTAATAATTCCAAAGATAAAATGTAGCTTAAGAGGCTCAATTAATGATACCTCCGACAGACTGCACCATGTTGTTCCACAGATTTCTGCCGACGATAGCGTGTCCAAAACCGCTAAAAATATTAATACATTTCTAAATAAACCAATATAAACTCATGCCATATTACAAATCGCATATTACATAAGTGTTCCATTTATACATGTTCGAAGAGGGTGAAATCTTGCAAAGAGAGGAGTGAGAGAATATCTAACCTGAAGTGGAAGCAGTCCGGCGCGAAGAAGTCCATGTTCACCGATCCGTCGGGCTGCAATTTCGTATTTATCAGATTTCAGAAACGAGAGATCTGCTCACATTTCTGCACAAATCAGTGACTCCCTCGAAGAATGGCTGGATGACCAGAGTGAAGTCATCCGAGGTGTCGAACTCGCCCGAATCCTGCAGCTCCTGCTCCATTTGCTGCAAAATGTCGCGGATTGTTAACAGTATTGTAAAAGCAATATGTTTCGTGTTTTTAATGGATAGAGCTATGCTTTACCGCATATTTCTTGGCCTCATTAGTAAGCTGCTCGTCCGTAACTGACTTCTTGGCCACACACTCACACTCGAAACTGAAAGAAAGTCAAATCACGATCCTGGTCTGCTCACAATTGCAACTTCATGAACAGCCAGGGGAGTCGATATAACACCAAAGATTAACCACTAAGGCAACGCACTCGTGCATGACGAGGCAAGCGCCGGGCTCGACGCTGTTCGCCTTGCGGAGCAGACCCACGTCTACCATGCCTGTGAGAACAACGATGGTCCTGAAACCTCAAAGATCACGTCAAGATTTCTCAGGTTCGCGAATATTCGGTGTGAAATTATTTTTTTGTTGATAAGCAAACAGAAGGGACGCTTGCCTGGGAAGCTCCTGTTGCAGCACTTGCACAGCCTTTCTTATGTTATCGCGATAATTCTCGGCTGATTCCGTCTGGAATTCGAAGTACTTTTGATGTAATCAAACCTGTCCGGAAAATCCAGAAAAGTGGATCTAGCAATCAGAATAAAATGCATGTGCACGCTCAGAGAATGTGAGGAACAATATTTTTCTCTCAAAGCTTTGCACTGACATCCTGATGATCGCACCACGCGCACATGTCATTTGCACCGATGAAGATGTGAACGAGCTTCCAAGCAGTCTTGTAGTCATCCTGCCATGGGGTAAGCCTTTTCTCATTAACATCTATTTTCTGATAGGCATTTTTGCCGCTTAGTAGAGGCAGAGAGAGACATGCCTTTCTATTCTTCTTGAGGTCGCTGACTAGTGTGTTCGCCTGACTGAGAATCCCTGCAGATCTCGCGCCCGGAACTCCCTCGTTCAGATGCGCGTTCTGAATCCATTTCATATTTCTAGATCATTCATCATTTTAATAATTTTTAAACGGAATATTGATTAAAAGAAATATGGATTGACTATGTAGACTGCTCTCTCATCTTCACGGACTTACTGAATAAGCGTTTCCTGTCTTGATCGAGTATCCGTAGACGTCCGGGTTGAACTTCTTGAGGACATCTGGAGAAGGAACAGGATTTATCCACTTTAACAAACGTGAGAAACTACATACTTGCCATGGAGATGTGCTCGTCAAGCGTTTTATCACCGCCGACGGAGAATGTGAGTCCTGAAACAAGTCGGATTTCACTGCGATATTAAAATGCGTGAAGGTAGAAAGTGAGGAAAATTGTCAGCCAATAATTATCAAATTTGCATGTGCTCACCTCTGTAGGTAATCGCCACACCGAGTATGTCTCCTTTCGGTGCTCCAGCTCCATTGCCAGCCTTCAATTTCAAACAATCGATATTGTAAATGGCATGTCCCTCTCAAGTTTACTTTTCTTTCCCATCACACTCCGCAGATACAGGTCGAACTACACCCAGGTCCTTATCAGCACGTGTTGTCTCCCTTTACAATGTTTTACGATGTAGCTCTTCGATCATCAAATGCGAACAAGCAACGTGCTGATAAGGACTGGAGCGTAGATCGGACTTCAATTTCGTGTGCAAAATAAACCATAAACATGTTACGATCTAACGTCATCTAAGGCTTGCAACATTGCTATTTTCTAGCTTATGATTGCAATTTCGATTGGGCATAAAAATATATTATCGCGTGAAATTTGTTTACATCCATTTCATTGCTGCGATAAGTGTGCAAAAAAATGCATTTTTGGGATTTTTTCCAAGAAACGATCATCTTCATTCTGAATTATCGTCCAGAGATTTGGATGGTGATTTGGATGGTGAGCACGATGTAATCCATTATGGATGTCTTCTCAACAGTAATCTTACAGTGAGCGAGTCCCCAAGTGCTCCTACGATCTCGATATCGGCGGGTCGGAGAGCGTGCACCGAAGTGGGCACCGACTTCGATCTGCAACATCCGTGGTTCGAACGGTTCTTTTGAATATCCCACCGTTTTGGACAATTTCCCTCATACAAGTAGGTGAAATTAAACATATTAGGGAAGGGTAGCCGTATACGCAGAAGACTGACTATGAGGAAAAGGGAATTTTTGCATCCTAAGAAAAAGAGATGATGTTGAGTGATTATTTGGAAATATTTACTTCTTCATTACATCCGCGTTGCAGCTCCATCCTGGCGCTCCCAGATCCGTCTGTGTAGCTGCTACAGCAACTAGGGCAACGAGAAGGATGACTGGAATGAGCTTTCATCTTCTTTGAAATGTATTTTTCGATCAGTAGGTGTTCATGCCGCTGCTACACGACAGTCCTGAAGACCTGCTGTTGAAGCCAAATGGAAACAATCAAGTGAAACCGACCTGTCCGCATGGTGTTTGGCCGGGCGAATGAGGATCGGGAGGCGTTGCTATCATTCTCATCACTGGATACGCTCGTAAAGCGTGACGTTGGCAACACGTGCGAGGATAGAATAGAATGTATTCGTGTCGCTTTTCGAGGGGTCAGCCAAGATCAAAGGCGCAATCCTCCATGGTCAACGAGATGTGATCATCCAAAAACAACGTTTTCTCGTCGAGGGATTTCAGAATTAGGGTATATTTGTATTTTATGTATCGTTCTCGAGCTGGAAAAAATTCTTGCTTAACTTTGTGCACAAAAACGACTGTTGGGCGAAATCCGACTTCCAAATACTAGAATTCTAGAACTAAAGGAAATACTCGAATTGGCCATTTAACATATACTCTACAGATTCATAGAACACTTCTATCTCCATATGATTACAACCGTTCAAGTGTTTCGTGAGGTTTACCAATCATGGGGAGAGTGAGGTGAATGATGCCGGCAGGTATATTAGATCAGTTAGGGAGATTTCACTCTCATCGAAGATAAGGCCCGGCTTCCAATAAACATACCAGGATTGAATGCTGAATTTTATTCATCTATTATGTCTTCATCACTATCTTACTCTTCTATGTATACTGGGTTCGCTATGTGGTCAAAACTACAAGCGCCTGAATTACCTTCAAACATCGCTCGCGAGTGACGAACGCTCGAAAATAAATCTCTAATACAAAAATTGTGACAATTAATACAAAAACATGGTCAATTCTTAGGGAGCGATAAATAAATGGTTAGGGTTGTCTTCGGTTTCCTCGGATGACTCACTTGAAACAATATTTACACGGAATCTCTTGAGGCGTGCACCCAAATCTTCTGATATCACGAGAAAATTACAAATATAGGTTTGCGTTTGGAATAAATTGATTCACGCAGACATGTCCGTGGGCTTTGATGCGGATAACAAAAAGCGAAAGTGCGCACATCCATTCGCGAATCTCTTGATTTCGAATGTGCTCGAAATATCTGTTTCTCTTCCGGCCATTGTAGAAGTTATGAAGGTGCAAAATCCTTCCAAACATTCGTTGTCATCTTCGTTCCGAGTATCCATTGTGACAGCAATCGAAGATATACGAAGAAGAATTTTCCTCAGGAAAGAACCTTTTCGATTAATTGGCGCTGAAATGAAAGTGATAAGTTAAAAATTTATTGAGCATTAGATTATTACTTGATATGTTAATGAAGAAGTAGCATGAAATCATATTCAGCACAACTCGATCCACTGGATGAATTTGAGTGAAGTGGAATACCTGTACTCTGAAAACACAATTAATTCCCCCCGCGCTAATTCAGGGTTCAGTCTGTCCTAAGGTTATCTGCGACCTATGCGTTCGGCTAACCGCCCGTGTGCACATGGGGGATTTTTAATTTCGCAATTTTTAATCACTACCAACATTTCTTAACCCCCTGGTGTTTGTGAATCTGAGGACGAACTGGTGACCATTCGATCACAAGTCTGGCACACAACCACTGCGCCAATTCAACCGCTAATTAACTTTGAAAAATTAATTATTCCATTAATTAATTACGTCACATTAGGCGGGCTTCCATTAAAGAACTTCAGTGGGCCAACATTAAACTTTACTTCTTCGATGAGAACTTTGCCGAGTGCATTACTGATCAATCGATTGTCGTCGATTGTATCTCCATTCAGTGTAAGTTCTAAAAAGTGAATTTTCGAGCATCGTCTGGAAAAGTGAGCAATCGTTTCCGAGACAGACGAAATCGGACGCGAAAAAAAGTAGGAATTTGCCGAGTTTGAATCAATCTTGAATCCAAAGTACTGCGTGAACTGATTCGGTATGCGCATACTTATCGACCGCGATGAGGAATCGAATTTAATCCACTCAACAACAGGCAGATAAGATCGATCATTCATGAATTCAGTCACGAGGGTATTCCATCGATGAGATACCTGGTTACATTTAGATGTTAGCGCCAATTATCGGAGTATTCCATCTTTTTTTTGTATGAAACAATTTTGCTTTTTTTATAAGTAATATTCAATTATGGGTAAGTAAGTGAATAAATTCCCAGCTCACCAATCGCTGATTATCGATGGATTCACGGCCCGCTCTGATCACCTTTCGGATAATATCCGATGGCAAGTCGTTGAGACTAATGATATTCACTTTATGAAAAGTCATCCGAAGAATCTGTATCACAGTTTATCAACTCGACAGGAATTTTGACGAAGATACTCGAAGAAATAGGCGAATATCAGAATAATTGACAGTGACAAAATGCTAATGGAAGGAAAAGAAGAAAAGGCAAAAGAAAAGTAGGGTGAATCACTGATGAAATGTTCCTTTATATCCTTTTCAGGAAGTTTCCGACTCCACTTTGAGAGTGTTAATGAAAGCGATATCTTGGAGCCCGCCTATTTCAAGTGATACGTGCCATTTAGAAATTAGAAATTATATACAATTAGAACTACTCGCAAATGAGTACATATGATCTGTAACGCAGAGAAATTCAACTGGGCGCAACAAAAGGGATGCGGGAAACAAGAATATTTAAAGAGCAAGTCGGAGAAATTGAGAGGTAAGACGGGGAAATAGCTCAACAATGTCCGTGCTCCGTAAACTCGGTTAGATATACGATTAGTAATCACTCTCAATGAAATGATGTAAAGGGAAGATAAATGAAGATTTGAACTTGCTATAAACTACAGCACTAAACAACGTAAGTATAATCAAAAGCTATACTCGGACAGAAATATTCGTGAAATCTAGCAATATGGGAATTGGCTTGAGTTTGTTAGTATTATCATCAGTATTGCTAAATTAGTATGGTTTTTAAATTATTGACGCCACAAATCTTAGGTCGATAATTATCTAGGATGGGGTGTCCTCGATACACAGCGAT
Source organism: Pristionchus mayeri (assembly GCA_036245805.1). NCBI lineage: Eukaryota > Metazoa > Nematoda > Chromadorea > Rhabditida > Neodiplogasteridae > Pristionchus > Pristionchus mayeri. The sequence continues at coordinate 15,221,816 of BTRK01000002.1, forward strand.
ACTAAGTGATATTTTCCTTGGTCGACATTTCCTTATACATTTTTCATCTGTATTTCCTTTTTCGATAATTTTTGGTATGCTTACCGTGAATGACTTTCCAATTGCACAAAAGTATTTCCAAATAATCAATTGATTTCTATACTGACGTTGCGTACTGGAGAGCTGGAGATTGGAACTGTTCGGCAATCATAGTAGAATCTCTTAGCTTCAGAAAAATTCTAGCCAAAAGATACGGCTCGTCCATGGAAAGCATACCAGAAATGACGATTTGGGCGATATCGAGGCCAGTGAACTCCAAATTTGCACTCTTGGTCGCCATGCAAGATGTGATTCCCCTTTCTCATCAAATTTTCCGTTTCGATCATAATCCATTTTCTTGTATGTTTCCAAATTTTGTCGTAAGTCATTCTCGAAATAGAAGCGAATTTCAAACATCTCTTTTAAGAAGTAGCAATGTTGAAAACATTCTTATCAAAAGACGGCATAAACATGAACACATTTTAAGAAGACAACACTGAAATCGGTAATACATATGTATTTGACAGGCAATTTGAATATATTTTACGAGATGCCTGCGGGATTTGAAACGGAAAGCATAATACGAACACGAGCACAATCATTCACGGATCTCATGATTTCGAAGGTTTTCTCTATACCATATTGTCCTGTAGAAGTAAATCCATCACAGAATCCTTGACACATGCTGGTGCTAAATCCGCCCGACGTCTCTATTGCGAATGCGATCGACGATACATGAAGAAGGATTCTCCATATCAGAGAATCCTTAAGAAATGGTGGCGCTGAAATTAAAGTGATTCAGAGTTTCAAAATTATTGAACACTAGAATATAACTTGGTATATGGAGGAATGAGAAGCGTCCATTCATGTTCAGCACAACTCGATGTACTGGATGCACTCGAACGAATGCGAATGCCTGTGCCCTATAAATGAAATATAAATGTTTTATTCTGTAATAAAATGTGTTAATTAAATTATTCAATTAATTTCCTTACATCTCCAGTTGGACAACATTGAACTTTAGTTCGTCGATGTGAACTTTGCTGAGTGCTTCACTAATCAGTCGATTGTATTCAATGGAATCTCCATCCAAGGAAAGTTCCAAACACTGAATTCTGGAGCATCTATCAGCTATGCGAGACATTGTTTCTGAGATAGAAGATATCGGACGTGAGATCACATTGATATCCTGAAATTAAAATCTTTCGGAATTTAACTAGGACTTTAACATATTTTGTCCTCGCTTTAAAAACATGCAATACTTGCGTCAATAATAAACAAAATTGTGCACAATAATTAAGAAATTTTACATTGTTTTGTCCGGAATTTGCCTTATGATCGATCTTGAATCCATAATACTGGCCGAATTCGGTTGGTATGCGCATACTCATTGATCGCGTGGTGGAATCGAAGCTAAGCCACTCGAGAACAGGCAAAGAAGGCCGATCGAATGAGCGCAAAATCAGCGCAAAAAGTAGCGCAAAATCATTCCATCGACGAGATATCTGTGAATTTCGGGGTTGGTTTCAATTATCGTATTGCATCAATAAATATATTTTGCATGAAAACATCAATTACAAATATTTTAATGTATTTCAAGTGACCAATCAAATATACTTTATATTTAAACCAATAACTCACCAGTCGCTGATTATCGATCGATTCATGGCCCACTCTGACTACCTTTCGTATGATATCCGATGGCAAGTCGGTGAGATCCATGGCCTTCTCTCCAGAAGAAATCACCAAACGAACCTGAATCGCATGGACTGAATGAATCGCATGGACTGAATCGCATGGAAATACTCGAAGAGTAACGACTACGTTGAAAGTGACGCCCAAAATATGCTAACATTCCAAAAGTGAAAAAAAAATAGATAAATTGGTTTGTTGTTAAATTCACCCAAAGGGATGTTCCTTTTGCGAAAGTACAGTGCGAGGAGTATTTATGAGAGACTTTCTGAGAGAACTGAGCAATATTACCGATAGGCCGTACAGCGAAAAATAAAGTGTTGTTTTTAAGACCTCCCTAGGGGTAACTTTTCGTGTAGAGTTCGAAAATCGACCTTAGAAAGCCGCATTTCGAACTTCTCATTTCGAGTTTTTTCGCTGAAGTTGGGCGGTCGGTTTTTGAATTTTTTGAACGGCTCATCCAAACCCCAACATGTATAGTAATTCTGAAAGATCTCGACGAGATAAGCATTTTTACTGTTGGAAGTGAAATGCTAGCTCATCTGTGAAAAAAGTTATGAGCCTTTGAACTCAAAAATTTGTCTAAAAATTCCCGCCCTGAAAAATCTTCCGGGGGAGAGAGTTTTTTAATTGTGCGCATTCGATTCAGCGTGAAAAAGTACCCGTAGCATCAAATTTTCAGTACTAAAAGCGTGAACCAATTTGGTCATTGGATCCGCCAAAGTGTCCCGAGTAGCATGTTTTCGCAAAATCGGATGTTCTAATTTTTTTCGAAATGGTCGTCCATGGTCTCATAGTTATTTAGAATAAATAAATAAGTTCCGAGATTAAAATATAAACTTGGTTCGAGCACTTTTCAGCACGGGTTTCCGAATGTTGGTTTCCGAATGTATATAAACTTGTTTCGAGTACTTTTCAGCACGGGTTTCCGAATGTAAAATTTGCCAAAATATCCAAATTCCTAACTTGGAAAATTTGAGATGACATTGGCTACCATTGTTTTAGACCATTAAGACAAATTGTTATTCTAAAACGACTTTCAAACATTTCCTTCATATGTCTATGTTTATTTCTTTCGTTTGGTGAATACAATTGAATAGCTGATAACTAACGTCCGTTATCCGAACGAATATGTACGGCTGCAATTCCGGCCATCTTCAGAACCTTCAGGAGCTCCGTAACGATTGTAACAGTCGAGCGACTGTCCTGAGATGGACGGAATAAACAAAAGTCTGACCAATAGAATGCAACCTGTGGGTCATCTTCAATCATCTGTATGGCGAGATGAGTAACCAGAGTGTTGCTCACGTTGGCAGGGACGTGAGCAAAGCTCCAGGACAGACCTTTTTATGCATAATACTCAGATTGTGCCTCGTATGGTTTTGTGGCCTGCAGTGCACATAAATATAATTACAGGGTGCGAGAAAGTATTGTGACACAATTCAATTAAGCCCCACTTGGTGCGCAGTGTTTTAATTTATCCCAATTTTTTGCGCCATGTACCTTAGCTATGTAGCTATTTAGCGCTCATGTATCAAACAAATATTTCTTTTAGATTACGAGATTTAATTTATTAAAAATTTAGTGAAGAAAAACGATCATGTTTCTCTCACTGCATGAGTCGTATTCTTTAATGCCGCATTACAACAATGTAATAGGTGGCGAATTCCATTATTTTTTCTTAAGAAGGGCACTTGTGTCCGAGTCTAAATATGTGTCCATTTAATTTGGAGATTTGGTTATACAGCTTAAAAATATTTAAAAGTAAGCTGTGACGAACGGCCCTCGAAAAAATTTTCTCGAATAAAGATGTCGCGTCCATCAAATAAGAATGATAGAAAAATATAAACGTATGTATTATGGTACACGTCCATTCAGTAGTGCAAATATGCTTTCAGTTTAAATTGGGAAAGCGAATCTGCTTCTGTACAAGTTTCGAATCTGTCCCAAGTGTCGTTTTCAGCCATATTTTATCATGTATGGTTCAGTAGTTTAAACCATGTTTTCATTCAGTTTGACGCTACTAAAATTCATAATTCGGTCCTTGCATATAACATACAAGTTTATATCTCAATATATGGATGCTGAGAAAGAAATTCGAAAATGTGATTTTTCAAAAAGATAATTCCGTATCAAAGTGTGATGCAGTTATTTTCATATTTCTCCGTTTCCTGATATCGTATTTCCGCCTAAACAAGTATACTTTAAAGAGGAATGGTTGCTCTCCATACTCAAGTTGAGAAAGTGGGGGAATTATTATCCGAAGATTTTTTATTATTAATTAAAGAGAAAAATGAGCTGCGGGCCAAGGGCCCATTTTTTCGAACTTGAAAATCGAAAAGCTCTGAAAGACAAAATCGATAGATGGGGAACTGTGATAAAATTGTTGGAGGTACTGTTCGCAGGCATACAATGGCGAAAGCAGAAATCTATGCTATCATTACTTCGCGAGATATTACATAAAAGACTTGTCACCATACTTTTCTCGCACCCTGTATTTATAATCCATTTTCCAAGATTTTCCGCTATATTACTCACCTGAACTTTCCGTCCATAGTCGATAACAATTAGAGCTTGGTCTGCTTCAAGGTTTTCAATGATGGTCCGGCGTACTTGCTCTGTGTATGCAGAGCGTAGCTTGAATGATAAACTTAATAAGTCATTTTATAATGAATATTACCACATGAGCCTTGAGTGATGAGATCCCTATGGTTATTCAACTTAAAAATGAGTTCCTTGATCTCGTCGGATGGATCAGAAATTTGTATGGAAGATAGGATATCAGACATCTCTCTGAAATTAGTAATTTAATCATTGTAGTTGAAAATATGAACCTGAATGTTTTCTCGATGTGAACGCATCTAGGACATTGATATTTGTGATGGTGAGAGGGAACGACAGCAAATTGGGGATTGCTCGGGTCCGAGAGTGAGAAGAGAAGACTATGATCCGGGACGAAACTGTCATTTTTGACATGTAGAGAATAATCATGTTTTAAATATAAGCGAATCTCCAAGAATTTGAACCACATCTCTTTGACATTCTCTTTCTCAATTTTTCCCTTTTCGGCAAGCCAATCTAGCATCACTTTGATTTCATCAAAGGCCTGAATAGTTTTTGTTTAATCCATTGTCTTGATTAATTAAAACCTCATATCCTGCAGCTTTGAAACTGTCCAGACACTGCATGCTTTTTCTCTGCGTAGAAGGAGCAGCATCCAGTATGCGTAGCATTGTCGAATCAGAATAGACTAGATGTCCCAGTCCTATTTCATTCATGTACTGCCTGTACTCGCGAATCGTCTCCGATTTACTGGCCGTTCTGAGGAAATACTATGTGGGTTGTCTCGGTATGAATTATTTTTTGTGTATTTCATTGTTCGTATATCATTTCTTTTGAATTTCGATATTTTGGCAAATTTTCACAATAAAATTCGGAAACCCGTGCTGAAAAGTGCTCGAAACAAGTTTATATTTTAATCTCGGAACTTATTCATTTATTTTAAATAACTATGAGACCATGGACGAGCCTTTCGAAAAAAATTGGAACATCCGATTTTGCGAAAACATGCAACTCGGGACACTTTGGCGGATCCAATGACCAAATTGGTTCACGCTTTTAGTACTGAAGTAGTACTGACCCTAGGGGTACTTTTTCACGCTGAATCGAATGCGCACAATTAAAAAACTCTCTCCCACGGAAGATTTTGTAGGACTCGCGAATTCAGGAATTGTTCACAAGAACAATCGTTGTCAAAGTAACGGCTGAACAAAAATATCACAATTTTGAAGCTGATGGCATTCATGCATCCACTCCCATTAAACCTTATTGGGGCCATACTACAATAAGCATTTGCATTTTAGAAGAGAAAATCGAAAAATCACTGAAAAACGCGCACTCTTCGTGAAGGAATTTAGAATAAACCTGAAGAACGTGGATCTGATGGAAGATGCAAAACGGAAATAAGTTCTAGATAGGTTTAGCAATTTATTTGTAACAACTCTTCAATATATTCCCCGTCTCGTTTGCATACTGCATTCGATCTACAAAATCGAAAAATGACGAAAAATTCCTTCATTCGCCATCCCTAGTGGTGAGGGTGGAGGAAGAGCAGCGGTATAACGAAAATGGAAGAAAAGAAACAAGAGAATGACTGAATGACGAATATCTGATGCCTCCTTTATATCTATTTTCAGATCGGCGGCTTCCGACGTTATGGTGAGATGGGAAGCATAGACAATCGAGTATAGCCGCTGGGTATTTACCAATAAAGGCACCGAATATGCACACTTAGAAAGCAAGGGAAATCTCGAAAATTGCCAAAAAAAATTGAAATAAATTGATATGTCAGGGATAAAATTAGTTCTGAAAGATAAAGAAGTATATATATACGGGAGAACTTGATATAAACTACACGGCGAAACACCGGCAATGTTCAAGAAGGTCACATTCGGAACGAAAAATTAGAGAAAAGTAGTTATACGAGAATTAGCTGTTCTTTGCTACTACTGGAATAAAGTGCAGGATTATTTTCGACATTATAGTCATTAAAGAATTATATTGAAATCGTGCGACCATATCTTATTCTAAAGCTGACGAGTCAAGGTCTGTGAGAAAACGAACAACCGCTTCGTTGTGTTTGATAGTTTAAGAGACTTTTATTTTATATTATATAATGTTTATGAGAGACTTTCTGAGAGAACTGAGCTATATCCCCTATAGGCCGTCCAGCGAAAAATCCAGCGAAGGGTAACTTTTCGCGTAGAGTTCGAAAATCGACCTTAGAAAGCCGTATCTCTTACCCCTCATTTCGAGTGTTGCGCTGAAGTTGGGTGGTCGGTTTTCGTAAATCGTGAACGGCACATCCAAACCCCACAAATGCATAGTAATACTGAAAGATCTCGATGAGATCAGCATTTTCACTGTTGGAAGTAAAAGTCTAGCTCATCTGTGAAAAAAGTTATGATCAAAGTTGTAAAAAAAAGTATTCTCAAAAATTCCGCCCTGAAAATTTTTTTGGCGCGTTACGTAAAATAAAAGTTTTCAAATTATTCCTCATCAAAAACTACCCCTAGAAATGTTTCTCTCATTTCGAAAGGAGTGATTATTTTGGTAGTTCTGGCTAGCGGAACAGTCAGAGCTCCGGTTTCTTCAATTTTTCAAGTCGGCTGTCTGCAAATGTAGAGCTCAGAATTTACTCCCAGCGCCTGAAATATTTCATAAACACATTATTCGGAACGTTTCGACTCAGAAATACGTCATTCAGACTGACCAAAACCATTCATGGTGGTCCTATAGATACTTTTTTTCGACAAAGCCTTGTCACGCACTTTGACGATATGTTTTGACAAGCATAACGCAACAACAAAAGGTTCGACAGTTGATAAGTGGTAAATATGTAATAATTTGTTTTAGGACCACTCCTACACTTTTCAAGTATGGAACAATCCGATAATTGTAAATTTCGTGCTCATGTAGCATGTATCCCGAACGACAGCAGCCTAAACCATAACTTTTAAGCGTTCTAGTGCGAAAATTCGGATTCTACGAGTGAAAATACACAAAGAAATATTGATTTCATATGTTTCCGTCATATCGACATTTTCACCCCCTACTGCTCCAGGGGGCAAAAATGAAAAAAAAAATTTTCTTAAATGTTATTTCGCGAATATCTTTTCTAGTGTATTTTCACTCGTAGAAATCGAATTTCCACGTTAGAACGCTTAAAAATAATCTATGGGCCTGCTGTCGTTGTCGAATCCTGCTACTGGGGCACGAAATTTACAAATATCGGATTGTTGCATGCTTGAAAAGTGTAGGAGTGGTCCTAAAACAAATTATTATTGTTTAATATAGCTTAGCTATTCCATATTTACCATCTATCAACTGTCGAACCTTTTGTTGTTGCGTCATGATTGCCAAAACATATCGTCAAAGTGCGTGACAAGGCTTTGTCGAAAAAAGTATCTATAGGACCACCATGATTGGTTTTGGCCAGTCTGTATGACGTATTTTTGAGTCGGGACGTTCCGAATAATGTGTTTATGAGATATTTCAGGCGCTGGGAGTAAATTCTGAGCTCTACTTTTGCAGACATCCGACTTGAAAAATTGAAGAAACCGGAGCTCTGACTGTTCCGCTAGCCAGAACTACCAAAATAATCACTCCTTTCGAAATGAGAGAAACATTTCTAGGGGTAGTTTTTGATGAGGAATCATTTGAAAACTTTTATTTTACGTAACGCGCCAAAAAGATTTTCAGGGCGGTATTTTTGAGAATACTTTTTTCACATCTTTGGTCATAACTTTTTTCACAGATGAGCTACACTTTTACTTCCAACAGTGAAAATGCTTATCTCGTCGAGATCTTTCAGCACTACTATGCATTTGTGGGGTTTGGATGAGCCGTTCACGATTTACGAAAACCGACCGCCCAAATTCAGCGCAACACTCGAAATGAGGGGTAAGAGATACTGCTTTCTAAGGTCGATTTTCGAACTCTACGCGAAAAGTTACCCCTGGGGAGATCTTAAAATCAGAACTTTATTTTTCGCTGTACGGCCTATGGTGAATCCTCTCAGACAGTCTCTCTTATGCACACGTTGAATACGTTAGTTTTATCGGATTCGTTTTCACTTTCGATTTCTTCCGTATTAATTCTTCTCATGCCTACACACTACTCGCCCGATTGCTGGACATCTCTGTTTTGTATGTTGATTGACTGGCTGAGTCATTACTGGAACCTGGAAAGACAAGAACAAGGACAAGGATTTTAAAAATTATGTTCTAATACGTGAATTAGTGTCAGATACTCACCATCACATACTTGACCTGTCCATGCTCGTCCTGCTGTGCCATCGTGTGCTGGTAGGGGCACGTCGGATACTGTGGCTGAGCCATCGCGGCTCTAAATTTATGGATCTTACATAAACCTCTGCTTGGAGGCTAGCGCAGCCGATCGAAATTGTGCAGATATCGAAAAGTTATCGACAAAATACTGATATTTTGCCAAAAAAACATGATAATTTTATTATTATTAATATTACAAATATTATCAAAAACAAAACTAACGGCGGGATGCCGTTGTTGTTGCCCTGGATGAGCGTCTGCTGTTGCGCAGCAATCGCGGCTCTGAATTTTTACAGATCTTCGATGACATTCGTACTGAATCGAAATGGAGAAAATGGTCAAAAAAAGTGTCTCTTCACCTCGGGATGTCGTTGTTGTTCTGCTGTGCCTTATACTTATAGCAGCAGATAATTCCCATTTTAATGCACACAACGACAAAGAGGCAGGAGAGTATACAACTGGCTAAAGTGCAAAACATGATTATTGTTATCTCCTGAATCGGTCGAATTTATTGTGAGTACACGAGTAAATTGTGATCAAAATAAGGTTTATCAGTGACGATCGAAGATAAAGGTATCGTTGAAGTAGTATTGTAATTAACTGTAATTGGAAAGATTCGAACTCACTTTTTCGGTAAGCTCCACCATTGCAGAGATGACCACTCAGAGAGAGGAAGAAGAGGGGAAATGAATGGAGCAGAGAGGAGACAAACAATTAAATTAAATTAAATTTCGAATTGGCACGTATGCTTCAATTGTTTAAAGTTCTTTGCAAAATCATAACAGCTTCAACGATCATACCTAGAATAAAAAAAACATATTTGATAAATATGAAAATACTATTCACGTTTGATTTCTTGCACTGAATACATTTTTTAATGCTTCCGGTTTATCGAATTATTTTTTACAAATAATCAGAATTGATGCTATTCTTAGCTTCACATTACATCTTCGAATTTATGCCTATCTACCGTATTTGTGGTATTTTTGATTCTACATGAGCGAATTAGCAATAATGAACGTCTTAGGTTTCGCGCGTGAGAGTTATGAACTGAACGAATTTATACAGTAAATGTACAGAAAACATTCATTGACCATGTCACGAAATGATGAAAAGAAAATAATCCGACGCAAGACTTTTAGACATTGCATTTCTGAAATCGGTCGATCGATAATCTGACAACCCATCATGACCTACCGTGTTGCCCTTGGTGGAGAAGGCGTCGCTTTCGTCGTAGAACTGCTGGAAGGGGCAGAAGTCGTCATCTTCGGGGCAGGGAGAGAGGAGACGAGTGATGGGACGGACGGGGGAGGTGCAGTTATCCATGTACAGGAACTGAAAAAGGTAAAATTAGTATTTTCAAGGATGGAATTTACGATCTCACCCTTACGAAGTATTCCCCATCCCTCAACCAGAGCTCGGAAATAAGGGTTGCGGCGTACCTAAAAAATATGCCATGAAATTTGGTCCATAGTTATAATTGTTGAAATAATATCGAATGGAGTACTCATAGTGAGCACTTCACCAACTGCGCGATGTCCACGCCCATCACTGCTTGCTTTGCGCCCAGAGTGTTGAGGAGAGCTGTGACGGTGTGGTCGTGCTGCAATAATTTTATATCATCAGTGAATCTCATTTTTTAAATGTTTTTTTCACATCAAATAAGCTCAGAATAGAATTGACTCACCGCAGAAACTTGGTCGTCTTCTTGGTTGTCTGCTGTCTTCGCATGTTTCAGATTTGTGCACCAATCATGAAGCAGGAATCCACCCCTCAACTTGATCAGTTCGTCATCCTGAGGCAGGCCGAAACCGGCTAAACGAGGACGTTATCACAGCCGGATTCTAGTCATCGAACCAATTCCATCCAGGAAGTCGTGGCCGTCCCAGTACGCCTGCAGTAGCTGATTGTAGACGTCGTCGGTGATCCATGAGGGAAGCGTGAGGTTGAAGTCCTCTTTCTGAATTTGGAGTAGGATCATCAAGAAATGGATAACTTTCCGCATACTCTCTTATTAGCAAGTACTCAGAATGAAGTAGGTCATTGCTTACAATGAATTATGAGTGATTTGGAAAAGGGCGAGGAAAGCCTACCTCGACTCTCACAGTAGTCGCCCAGTCCTTGAGCACTTGATAAGTAATATCGACGGTGCCTTGGCCGCCGTACTGAGACAGAAGGGCGTAGAGATTTTGAAATCACGATGTGTCGATTGCACCTTAGTAACGCTGAAATTGAGTATCAGTTTAGACTGTTGGGCCTAACCCAATTGCTGGCTAAATAATCTTGGAACTTGGGAGTGAGCTCCCGTTTTGCTTGCATTGCGTCTGCAGCAGGGCAGGTGATCTCCATTTCCTAGAAAGCCATTAATAAGTCACTAATTAATTGTGGTGTAATGTTTTGGTGTGTATTGCATTGTTGTTTCGTATTCCTCACCCTGTCTTCGTTCTTGGGCGTCGTATGGATGGGCACTGGATACCATCCCGACGGCCAGTCTTGCGTCGACGATGAGATCGAAAGGGGCGAGTCTGTATCAGCAAATAGGACAAAGCCGTATGAGAGCTATGACGTCATTCCGACTTTGATCTATCAAAGACTCATACGGCCTAGTTCCAGAATACTCTGCATGACCGCCGTTCTCCAACTATTAAATACCGCAGAAACACTGCTCATTAACAGTGAATTAAAACATTTGAACAAAATGAAGTATACCGGAATACAATCCGGCCATCATGGAGATTCCCGACTGAACGCACCTATCCGCATCAGCCGATTGCAGAATAAGCTGAAATTCGAAAATAATAATATTTATTTATATTATCATTTCCATTTGATAAATAAAGAACATCAATACCACTTCACTATCGTAGCTTCCATTCAGGAAGCCAGTGTCGACGTATAGCTTCCGTAAGTTTTGGCCTTGGATGAATTCGTGCTTCAGGCCGTCCTGAAATTGGCCATCTAATGCGAAACGTTTCAGTCAGAGAAGTAACCAACCTGAGTGACCTCACCCCAGGGCATGCCCCAGAAGTCTTTTTGGTAGGGATCGCTGGGATAAGTCTCTTTCGGTATCCTGTCACCGTGTCTCCATACCTGAAACACGCAAGATTTTGAATTACAGCATTGTTATTTTTTCCGCCGAAAAAAGTACCGCTTGGACGTAGACTAGTTTATCGTCAGCCTGGGTACATGTGAAAAAAATGGACAGCAATCCGAGTACTCCGAACGAATTCATCGTAGCAATTACATTCATCTGATAAGCCTCGGTATAAGAGCTGATGAGATGTGTAACACTAACAATGGTGATGCGGCGTGATCAGTGATGTTCCCTGCAGGAATGCAAAGAATCAGCATTTGATCACGAGAGAGCACGATATAGATCACGAGATCATTTGAGTTTGTTAGTGCGACCATAACTTCGATGTGGCAAGTTGTAGAGAGTTGAATATGCTGTATCTGGAACGAAAGTGCACATAGAGCACAACACAAAAAATCACAAATATTAGTGAGATAGCTATTACCAACGACACGTTATGTTGATCTAATTCATAAGAATGCCAGGAGAAGTTTTTTCAACCATTATTTTGAAGTCTAGATGCTTCAAATCGTCCTATCAACTGCCTACTGTCAATTCACAATTTGTTTTACGTATTGCACTTTCTTTCCAGTGTACCGCTTTCTCCCCTCGACCATTCTTGCTATCATCATCACCCCTCCTAAGTCTGTCGCCTTTCGATCTTCGGTTAGAGATATCGTCGTGCTTATCTCGGTGATCTTGCACCTCAGTGTCAAACCTCGACCTGTCGTCGACAGATCGAGTCACGATGATATAGTCATAATGCATTACCAAAAACTACTTTCACGGTCTCTGCATGGGCCATGGTTTTTTTTTCAAGAATTTTCGCATTTTCTTTTTCCGTGAACTTCATGCATGAAATCGCTGCAGCTCTTCATTGTTTATACTTGTATAAATATTCACAAAATCTAGTATTGTATTGATACTGATTGTTCAAAACAATTTATTTTGCTCGAATCACCTTGGTTCGTTGACACGTATGGTTCGCTTTGTTCGGTTTTAAATAAAATATTCATCGCAACGAATAGTTCCACTTTGCACCGATACAAGGAAAACAAAGTAGTCGCGATCTATGGAATTACTCGCTCTCTTTCGGAAGACACTCCTGATAAGGGTAGCAATCGTCGTCGGGACGAAAAGATGTGATACTCGAGGCATATTCAATTGAAAAAAATTATTTGCATGAATTTGACATCTCCGGAAATATTTTTCGGTTCTATCTATCCTTCCTATCAAGCAATATTCGTCTCACATTTTCTCGTTTATCAATCAAATAGTCCGGCTGCCACCCGCCTTCGGCGCTGGCCCCGTCCTAGCGGAGTAGGTTTCGCAACTTGTTGACGCGCGATCTCTCTCCCTCCCCATTTCGTAATCGTTTCGCAACTGTTTCGCAATCCGGACCCACGGAACACGGAATTGCACTTTATATATAGGTATACATATACATGATATGAAGAAAATATATTTTGGAAAGCTCATACACGACTTTTAACATAAAAATCGGTCAATGACACTTAACAGTCTGTCAATTATTGACAACCCTCATTTAAAAATGTTCATAGGAAGCCTGTAGTCTCATATCTGGCCGTTCACTACTACATTAGAGATGTTCGATTTGGAAGAACGGCTGATTAGTCAATGGAAAAACGCTTAATAATGCTATTATGTGGTAAGAGAAAAAAATGGTGCATTTAGTTGGTGAAAGACACTTTCAGCTTCTTCCTTCTGGCAATGTCTTCGAGCACCTGAAAAAGTACGCATCGTAATGTAAATCATGTTCCTTCAGTGATATATATCAAATATACTTGTTTTACTAAATTTTATTTAAACAACTCATACGAAAATATACCTCAAACACGGTGAGATTGCTCGTCTCCGGGCACATCGCCCATATTACAACGAGGAAGATGAGAGAAGGGATGAGGAACATCAGCAACGACCACACACCTGATAATGTTTTAAAAACTACTAAAACTAGAATGTTTGAAAAACTTTAAAGTTTTACTGCCGATTTCGCTGCATGTATCAGCTTCGTTGGGAATTGTTCACTCACCGATAATATTGGCGACCGGGAACCATGCGAACTCGACGGCGATCTTTGTCACTGCCTAAAATCGCATAATTATTCAAAATGTAGTTATTTTCAGTCGTTCATGACACTTGGTGAATAGATGTGTCGATTGGTAAAAGTAGAGAAAACGAACGAGTACCTCAATTCCTGAAAGTGCGGACACAGTTCCGATCAGAAGCGAGCGAGGGACAAGCTCTGCTGCGTAAAACCGGGAGACGGAACTGAAATATTTGTAATTGCTTTAAAAAGTGTTGTTATTGTTTTGAAATTAGATGTATTATTCACCCCAATCCGCCCGCGTTTACGAGCATAACTGCGCCGAAGGAGATTGCGGAGAGGAGCTGAAATCAAATTTTGGCAAACTTCTTTTTACGTATAAAATTCATTTTATTTCCTTTCACTAAGCCATACATTTAAATAATTTTAATAAAATTGCAGACCTGTAGCGAGTCTCCCACAGTGATTCCGATTATGATCGCAGTTAGCGCGACGACTGTGACAACGAGGCTCGAATTCATCAGAAGCCGGCGTCCCAGTCGGTCAACGAAGAAGATTGGCACCATCGTGCACGGAATCCGGAGAATAGCGACGATCCACGAACCTGAATAGGATAAAAGCCAGTTCTGGAAAACCCATTAACAAAACGACGGTTCTCACCTAGATTCGCGCCTTGTAGCGTGTAATGGGCCATGCCGTACAGGAAGAAGGTAGAGTAGCCGCGGAGGGCGCGCGCGCCCGTGAAGACATAGGCGATCTGGATGATGAGACCAGTTGATTATATCTTCACACTTTCTTTGGCATGCCCCCCCCACATTCACTATTGCTTTCCTTCCCCGGTGTGAGGAGAGTTAACACACTTGTACCATAACACATAATTATTTTATTCTTGTCTCGTTGCTCCACCGAGCGTAGATAAAATATATAATTTAGACAGTTAGATTCGCGTTTGATTTCCAATTTCATGGTCTGAGGTATGAATCGATAAAATTAATAGCAATTTAGTTTCGCCTGGGCAATATGAAGAACATATCTGTGACACGTGAACGATTCCATCAAATCATCCTTCCTTAACTTTAACCTTAACAGTACCTTAACGGCAACACCGAGCCAGGCGGCCTGTTGGATGACTCTGACACGATCGTCCTTCTCTCCGAATGGATTGAAGATCCACGATATTCCCTGGAATTGAAAGTTTAATTATCGCTTTAATTTCAGGTAAAATTAATTTGAAAACATACCGGATGATCCTCTCTCTCCTTGTCCTCCGTCCTCTTTCTCTCCAGATTCAGTTCTCGATTGATCTGGGGCGAATCCACGGGTATACCGTAGTACTTGGCGAGCACTGATCGAGCCTGAAATTCTGATCTGCTTGCATTGTTCATTGTATACTATATAAATTATGGGTTAAGATGAGCTGCACTTATTATTGAAATTTGTAGCGACAAATACTACGGTCGATTAAAAAGGGATTCATTATATTCAAAAATAACCTTGTCAATATCCAGTTCCCTCTCGAGAATTGATACGGGACTATCAGGCACGGACAGAAAGAGGACAATGGAGAGAATGACTAGAGGGACGTCTGGAATGAAGATCCACGGCCAGAGAGTCTCGCTTGAGAAGTGAATGCCCATGGATTGGACAACCAGCGAACCTGAAAACGAACAACACCTAGAGCTTTCACTTCCCTGGCTGCACTAAAACTATCGGCCATTTTAGGAGTGCATATGCATTCCGATGCTGTGGAAAAGCTGGGAAAAGCCGACTACGGATCATCGATCTTTCAACTGACAACAACGGATTCTTTGGTGCCGATTATGTTATCTACGTATGAATAGCCAGTTATCACTCAGAAAAAATCGAACCAATCGCCATTGAAAACTCCTGCATCGATCCCATTGCTCCTCGAATTTCCGTCGGAGCGCATTCAACAATCCAGACCGTGGTGTTCACCGCGTTGATTCCGTTGCCGAGTGCCCTGAATTGCCATAGTTGTGATTATTTTATTGTAATTTGCGTGTTTTTTTGTGTAGTAAGTGATGACAAACGATTGTGCAAACTTTTCATCATCCTTAGATGATAAGTCTGCGATAATCGGCTGCACTAGGGTGCGAACGAGGATTAGCAAGGCGAAGTATCGCGCAGCAAGTTGACAGCATGGGTTTTCTGAAGCATGTTTCTGCGAGACACTGATCGAAATATGTGCGATCGCTTTTTTAAAAGAATTCGATAAACCGCGATCACTAACCAAAGGAAGCGACCGATGAAAATCATTTCGAAACTGCGAACGGAGTAGGAGAGCGAGGAAAGCAGAGCCCCAGGAAGGTACAGGGAGCTGCCGATGATGGCCGTTCCTGAATGAATTGTTTTTTATCTTTTTTTTTGAAAATTTGATCAATTCACTGATGTGATTTGTACACGTAGAAATCTGCGAATTGAATTGTTCCCATCCACCTACCCTTATTTCGACCTCCCCAAACGATAATTACCATATCATTATTATCACCTTTCCTTCCGAATCTCCTGCACATCCATGAAGCGAGAAGCTGGCCGACGATCGTGGCAATTGGGAACATCACGTTGAGGAAAGACCAGACAGTGTTCTGGCATGCTATCAATGTTATTACGACCATGTTTGAGGAAAAGCATTATAAAATCAGGAATATTACCAGTAAATCATCCGACATCGCGACTCCAAATCTCTCGGTGACAGTCTCGTTGATGAAGGCCTCTATGAAGACGTAGGGAGGGTTGAGAACGGAGGCGATGTATCCTGAAGCCATTAACAATTTCATGAATTTGCTTTGGAAAACTCCATCATTTCGATTGTTTTCTGTAATAAAAAGCTATTTCTTTCGAGCAGCCATAAACTAATGAAGATCAATAGTGTGATATTTCACAAATTAATGACTGAACACAACGAGAGCACCATTTCGAGTCTGCTAGGCCCTTCACAAATTATGATTGCTCACCTTGCTGGAAGCCTCCGGACACGCACAGTGCTACCGAGAGCATGCAAATGGACAGGGTCGGCCGCCTCTTCTTCTCTTGATGGCGCGCATCACCTCCCTCTGTATCCGAAGGCAGACAGGGGTTAGACTCATCCACATCCACCACTCCCATGCTTGTGGGAATGAAAAACGACCCAGAATGTTGATAAAGATGATCCTTACCTCTCACCCTTCATTCGCCACTCTAATCTGCGAATTGCGTCCGAGTAGGGGCTACACTCGGAAAGGCGTCCATCAGGGATTATGCAGTGTTTATTTTTGGCCTCCATAAATCTCTCCTTCGAAGTGATTGATTGCTCATTCACGGAGAATTCTCCTTGATAAGGACGAAAAGGTGGCGAGGTATAGGTGAGAAGTGCCACACAATCGGAGTTAAGCACACGTCACGAATGATCTCCGACTTAATCGTGCGTCTCGCTCTCCTTATTGAGGACCGGTGGAAGGGGAGAGGAGAGGAAGTGGAAATTGCATGTAATAGAGCAATCCAGTCGAATTAATTAGCCGTATATCTACAATGTGAAGAAAGCAAAAAATGAATAGGCTGTGCTTGTCCCCACAATGGTATGAGACAACACTCTTCATTCGTTCGACCTGTTCCCAACAGTTGCAAAGACTGAAACTGAAACAGTCCTCATTGGCCGAGTTTCACGAACTAAAATTTCAATTTTCTTTAGCAACATAAGACACTTGATGATGCAATGAATGACACAAATGATGCAAGGACGATAATATTGTGTGAGCGACTAGACAGGATCAGCCTGTCCTGACCAAGCGTGCCTGACCCAGCTTAAATATCTGCAACCTTCTGACAAAATCCGATGTGCTTCGACAGGTAACATCAGGTAAAGTTCTTCTCACTTTTTTTGCTACTAAGAAAAGCATGTTTATTCCCATAGCAATATGTGATACAAATATTGGATGCAGTAATATATTGAACGGTTGTTAATTTTTTAACATTATGTAAATATTAAAAATTCTTGATCGTGCACATTGCTTCCACGACGTTTCTCGATTTTTACCACTTCCTCCCCCTTGCAGAATAACTCGATTAACACTCCTGTTTTCATTGAAGGATTAAAAGATGATCGAGTTAATATACACACTAAATACACTCTGTTTGAATTCTTAACCGAATATCCACTCAGCAACTCTTTGCAACTCATGTAATCGTGGATTGGATTATACACTTCGAGTTTAATCCACGAATAGATAACTATGACTAGCGATCAAATTTCTCGTTCTTGCACCCTGTCTTTCCATTTGAAAGCTTCCTTAGCGAGAATTGGTCTCCATCGCTTACTTTTTCGTACTTGCACAGTGACTTCTTCTCCAGCATCGAGTCTGATTTTTGTGAGTAAGACATTCGTCGGGATGAGTTTGCTAATGAGCATTTCGAGGAATGAGCGAATTCGGGAGATCATTAGACGTTGGGAGAGAGCAGGCAAATAAAGTCTACTTCGTTTCTAGCTCTCTTCATTTGGAGCACTCTCTAGGCACACTTGCAAATTGTTTTATGAACAATTAAGTAATGAGATGATAGAACGCTAAATGAGGACTGGATAGAAGCAACAGGAGCTCGGCTTTACTGAACTAGTATAATAATATATTTATCGCTCATGGCGGGGATTCAATTAACGAAAACTAGGGATTATACAGGGAAATTAATCATCACAATACGATATTACGATGCCGAATGAACGGCAAAGAAACTGTTGGAAAGTTACATGGATATTTTTAATGTAATGGGAGATAATTGAGAGATTGGGATTACTAATAATGGAGTCGTCGAGACGATTCCAATGTGATACTATTCTATTAGAGAGGAAATTAGCAAATCTTTGACTAGTGGTGCGAAATGGGAAAATTTTAAGGCGGTGACCTCTAGTGATGCCTATTCGGGAGGAGAAATTAAAGAAAGAACGACAATCGATATCATAATAGCCGAAAATTATTTTGTAACAAGTGAGGAGATCTATCTTAAAACGACGATCGGAAAGAAGGGGGAGGTTGAATGTCTTCAGTCGTTCTTGGTAGGAAGCAGGAGGTATATTACACCGGGAGAAGACGAGTCTTGTGAATCGCCTTTGTACCTTTTCAATTCGTGCAACAACAGAAACAGTGCAGGGATTCCATAGCTCACTACAGTAATCGAGAAGGGGGCGGACATACGCAGAGAAGAGTTTAGAGTAGATCGTAACGCTCCGTGATTGGAAAGATCGGTGAATGAATGAACAGCGAGCACTAGCTTTACTAATTATTTCATTCAGATGGTATGCAAAACTTAGCTTGTTGTCGTATGTGACTCCGAGGTCCTTCACTTCTTGCTTTATGGGAAAATTACATCCAAGGACAGATACATTGCATGCGGGATGATTAGCTCCGAGTAGCATAATTACAGTTTTGGAAGGGGGGAGGGTGAGGCCCCAGCGGGAACTCCAGGTTGCAAGATTATCGATTGCTAATTGGAGGAGGGAGGGGTCGTTAACAGTGTAGATTTTGAGATCGTCGGCATACATACTGCTGAAGGTATTAGAAGGGAGCATGCTGGGAATGTCAGAGATATAGATGGAAAATAGGAGCGGACCAAGATAGCTACCTTGAGGCACGCCACTAACTACAGGGAAAGGTAGAGACGCGCAATTATCGATAGACACTGACTGTGATCTATCGGACAGGAATGACTTTATCCATTTAAGGAGGCAGCCACGGATACCTATTGACTTACATTTACTGACAAGAATCACTCAATTGGGACCGAAGATATAGCCATCCAAACACATTTCGAAGGTCTCGAAAAATCGATATATTAGCTCTTGCTGTTGTGCAATGAGCAAGCCCGATAGTTGATTGTAAACATCAATGGTAATACTTCCATCACAGGTTCGTGTGAGGTAACATCAATTTACGGCAGTTTCAAGAAAATACATGAATCTAGTTAAGCAGAAAATTAAATTCAGAAACCCGCGAAAAATGTGTTTCAGTTCATTCGCCATATTACTATCTTCTCGTGACATTCATCTATCGAATGGTCCAAACCAAAAGTCTCTAGCTCAATTTTGAAAGAAGTTATAACAATTCGAATTTTGGGGCAAAACTTTTGTTCGCTACTGTAGGAGAGGCACTCAAATGTGATCCCATGGGAGATTACGGTAGCACTCCTTACGGTATCCATCGTAGCGCACAGGGCCTTGCAGTGGTACTCATCGACGACTGGGGGCTGAGAGAGCACCTTCTTCTTAGTAGTGACTGTTTCGTTGACGAAACAGAGGGCGAATCTGCGTTTATCGATTAAAGGTGAAAGTTAGATATGTTTACCTCTTGAAGGGAGTAAAGCAAGAGGAAGGAGAGATGAAGCGTCTTCATCGTACAGTCGATGAAGACTCGAGGAAGGGAATGAGATCCCGTTAGTCTACTTGTCTCCAGGGCAGAGGAACGGGAAGAGCAGAGAGATGAATCATAAGAATTGATGACTGGCAGCGTCTCCCTTCTTTTCCCTCGTGGAAGGACCTGCGAGTGATACTACGAAAGGGGAAGTGAGCAAGACAAAAATACAAGTATGAGCAACTTTTAAGGTAAAATTGGGCGTTTTATCTATTCTTATTATATCCAATTAGTTACATAACGCAGCTCTTCAAGCAGATAAATTAAATCATTTGTATTATCATCCCAAATATTTAATGCAAATATTATATTCTTGTATATCGCTCTTTACAACTTATCAACGTAGCTTTATTATGATTGCAATGTGTGATAAAAATAAGCAACATATAATTAACTTCCTCGTTATCTTTCTGACGTATTTGTGTTACTTATTATTTGCATTACTTATTCTTGGTCGTGCAAACTGCTTGAACCACATGTCTCGTTTCTCTCGAAGACTGCTCGTAAGTGAACCAGAGCCCGTACAGGCACTGAATCGACGAATCCTCTCCACTGTTCACCTTCGTCGTACCATCCAACTCGAGAGTCCTGTGAATTTTGGATGCCTACGATCTTTCCCAAAATAAACTCACTGCATGATGCCGACCTGAGTCGCGCCATTGTACGCCCTGCAAGCAACCGCGAGACCATACGTCTGGAACAAATTTGATTAAACTATTTTCTCGATATCATGAGTATGCGAAATTAAATGAATTAAGTACCGGTATGCGCTGTTTGTAGGTATAGCCGGCCGCTATCGTAGGACAGGGAGGAATGGGTCCTCCACACGCTTTGGTTGAGCCTTAAATGAACAAAATACTATTTTAATTATATACATGATGTATTCACTTCTTTCAGTTAAGTTTGGCCTGATGCACTGAGCGCCTCTGATGTAGATCTTGAGGTTCGGTTCGGTCAGAATCCACGATCCCAGCTTGGCGTCCCACGTCACGTTGGTCTTCGCAGACCAACGTGACGTGGGACGCCAAGCGCCCAGCACTTTATGAAAGTTATCGGGAAGGGTGGCACTTGAAAGTTTGAAATTTCTCAGCGAACTCATATTGTGCTCACTCGATCGTTCAAATTCCTCTGCATACTATATCGTTAGACGGCACCAATTCGAATGTGGAGGCCGAAGAAGTTGCCGGATTACGGATGTACTCCTCATCCACAGGTTTCATGGGAAAGTCAACTGAATATCCGTTTTTTTCTCTTCGTAGGCAAATATGAAACCTGGACATGCTGCGTTATCAGTTTTCTTGACCATTTCCACGCTGGGAAGTGTGCACATCGGGGACGTTTCCAGTTTGCCAAGAATAGCGCAGTGATCGAACCGGTGGATGTAGGAAAGGCACTGGAAATTGGATCTCAAGGAAGGCTATAGTTAATTGATCTTACCGCGTCGTTGCTCGCGCAGAGAGTCTTGCAGTGATACTCATCGATAACAGGGGGCTGCGAGAGCACCTTCTTCTTTGTAGTTACTGTTTCGTTGACGAAACACAGAGCGGATATCTAAATAATTTACATATTTATAGAGTTTATTGTGCAATGCAGAATGTTGTTAATGTTTACCTCTCGAAGAGAATAGAGCAAGAGGAAGGAGAGATGAAGCACATTCATCGTATAGTGAATGAATACGAAGCAGATTGAGGCAAGGGTATATCCTTGTATCCAAGGGAATAAGAGAGAAGAAGAGGGCTGTCTCATAAAAATTGATGACTGGAAGTGTATCCCTCTTTTCCCCTCATGGATGTACCTTGTGTATGCGCAAGACCAGAAAATAATTTTTGTTCATGCTTACAATTTTAGCCGAATGTTTATTTTGTACGGTGATTATGCGGATGCGCTGAAGCTCACGTGCATTCATGAAAGATAGCTAATGGACATCTTCACCCGTGGCTTCCATTAGAGTTCGAAATCAGGGGCAGGAGCACGTGCTAAATGTTATGAACGCCTGTGAAATGAATCAGCGGGCACGAAAGGACACTTCATCCTTTGCAGATTAACTCGAACTTCCTCCCTTGCAGATTAACTCGATTAGCCCTGCACCGAGTGTTTTCATTGAAGAAGTAAAAGATGATCGAGCTGATGTTCACACTAAATACATCCTGTTGGATGTCTGAACCGAATACCCATTCAAAAATAAGAACATGCGAAAGTCTTTGAACTAATCGTGGCTTGGAAGCTAAACTTGGAATCTAATTAGCGAATAAATAAGTATGCTAGCGATCAAACTTCTCATTCTTGCACTCTGCCTTTCCATTTGAAGGCTTGCTTAACGAGAATTCGTCACAAATCCCTTTCGTTTTTCGTACTTGTACAAGAGTTCTTCTCTTGTATCGAGTCTGCTTTTTGTGAGTAAGGCATTCGTCAGGATGAGTTCGCTAATGAGCTTTTCGAGGAATGAGCGAAATCGGGAAATCATTAGACGTTGGGAGTGCGCAGGCAAGTAAAGGCCGTTTCCTGTCGAGCTCTCTTCTTTTGCCGCACTCTCTAGACACGCTTTTTGTTTTATAAACAATTAAGTAATGAGAGCATAGAGCGAGCACGGGCTATTGAGGAATGGATAGAAGCAGGAGAATCTCAGTTCCTCTGAACTAGTAGTACATAGATGAAAATTGGATATGTTTAAAAAAAGATCCAATTTTCGTATATCGTTGTATTTGTCCGGAATCAATGATGTTGTATGCGCTTTCGAAAGTTCTATTTGTTTTTGTAAGTGTAGGCGTTCAGAATGACTAACGTTCTACAAATCGTTGTTCTCCTGGTTACCGACATTGCGATAGTTGTGACCTATCCCGTGCACATTCGGTAAGCCCTTAACATTTGTTAATTATTCAACTTCATTTTTTTGTTAATTATTTCACAGTTTCATGTACTTACTGGTGAAAAAGCGGCATGAGGAACTGGACGCCGCTTTTCAGATACTATTGGCAAATATAAGTGAGCTGTTCGTTTTACTGGTTAAAATATAACAAAATACATCAACACTGAACATCATATCCGCAACTAGTCACATATTTATTCTGGAGGCCTCCGGCCTTGGGCTTGCTCCAGAGTTTTACGCGGTATGCCATTTCGCCCGGAAATTTGTCATTTTCACGTACATTTTCAGGCCAACGCTTTCTGGCTTGGACGAATTGAGCTTATAAGGGTGTGCGTATCTTTGTTTATCAAGCTAAAAGAGAATAGTTCAGGTCACTGTGCTCTCAATATGTCAGATATTCAGTTTGTTCATTGGCATCAATCGCCTAACAGCTTTCGCGGTGCCTTTGCGGCAATCATCAGTATGATTTTCTCCTATTTATTCTTGTCATGGCGTAGAAGTTCAGTTTGAGATATTCGAGAACGTATCGTTCGATAAAGCATGATAAGCTAAATCTTATCTACCCATCGGTCTTCACGAAAATTTCAAACAGTACTTGTCGCACTTTTTCGCTCTTTCTTCAAAATATTCAAATATATTCCCTTTAGATCTAGACTGCACGAAACACGCACATCCTATGTGGAGTTGTCTGGGCACTCGTACTCGGTTGTTCCATGCCTATATTCATTGGAGACTCTACTGCGTACAGGGTAGGTATTGGATAGAAGAAAGGCTAGATTTCAAAATAGAAAAATTGCATCATTTAGAACAGAACAAGTCCTTTCGGCGCCCCGGCCGTGGAGTTCATCTTCCTTGGATGGTTCGACCAATTCTATCCTGTATGTTTTAGCACTATCTTGTAAAATACAATTTTAATTTGTATTTATACCCCTTTCAGCAAGCTCCCCCGTTCTACATTGGGGCTGTTGAGAGCACAAAAGGTATACGTGGCCATCGTTATTCAAATGCTACGATACAAGGTTCACATCGGCTTTTCTGAAATTTAAATAAAAAACATGTTTTCAGAAGATTAAGCAGAAACTAGGATTCCTGCCTAAATACCAAACCCAATTCGGCAAGAGTGTGTACAGAATGACTGCGGCTGCTGCAGTGAACAGCTTGGGTACACTTTTATTTATTTATTTTTTTTGTTATCAATAAATATTCTTGATTGGCACCTTCATTTTAGCCATATTGGCGTAGAATCGTAATTTGAAGGTAGGATAATTGTAATAATATCAGGCCTCTCACGAGAGAATCGGGACAACGAGTTGACATTGAAAATGCAAATATTTATTGTTTATAGTTTTTTAGTACGGGTATGGGGTCTAGAAGATTTCCCTTGTTTGTTTCGACCCCATTTCAACTTGTAGCAGCAGCAGGCTGCTGCAAACTTGATACGAAGGGCGTGGGTTATTGAGGTTTTCATAAATAAAAGTGGTGACATTTGCACACAAACATTTTTTGTAGAGTTTTGAAATTCTGCATATACCGAATTTTTCCTTCATTTTATCTCTGTGGTCTTGGCACATTCCCAAGCCGGCAAAACAATCATAACGGGCTGCACGTTTCACCTGCAGTGGAACTGAGTTCGCCAAGTCGCAAGTTCGAACCCCAGCCAAAGCAGACAAGTTTTTTGCCATCTATTTTGCTCTTGTATATGACCCGTAATACTTTAAGATTTGCTTTTTCGATGCTATCACATGGCAAAAATCTTGTCTGCTATGGCTGGGGTTCGAACTTGCGACTTGGCGAACTCAGTAACACTGCAAGTGGGCCGTGCAGCCCGTTATGAGGTTTTCGCCGGATTGGGAATGCATCAAGACCACAAAGATAAAATGAAGGAAAAATCTTTTATATGCAGAATTTCAAGCACTACAAACTTGGAAAGTTTGGTGTATTGCTCAAAATCAGGACTCAACTTAGAAAATAAAAACTGGTCTAATATGCGTCTTCTGCATCGGTCGCTAAAGTGAAAAATGAACAACGTGCACCAAAATCGTTCATTTGATTATAGAAACATTTTTATGTGCAAATGTCACCACTTTTATTTATGAAAACCTCAATAACCAATGCCCTTCGTCTCAAGTTTGCAGCAGCCTGCTGCGGCTGCAGCGCATCTAATAAATCTGAAACGTCGGTTTTAGTATATTTTAGCCAAGTACTGAATACAAACATAATAGGCAAAATTTTCCAAAATTTGGATGTCAACTTAAAATGCCGATTTGTCCCGATTCTCTCGTGAGATGCCTGATATACTTTTCATTCAGGATGCTGGTCAATCTTCATTGCCACTGCAGTTTACTATCTTTATCAGTGGATTACCGGCAAAAGGCTGCTACCCTATTGCAAGTTTTCACTGATTGTTCGGTGAGTAGAGAGTGGAATTATGGCTCTATTATCCTTTATTTCAGTTTCAATTCGACATTCAACAACGTCCATACACCATACGTGATGCTCATTTCGTTTGAAAAGGTTAGACTTCAGAGTTCTAATCTAGTGTATTTTGATCTCGTGATTTGCTGTTCTCGCTGATGGACCATTTTTCGCCGTGATTGTTCCCGATTACATTTTGAAATTCGGCAAAGAAGTTTCGATTTCAGTTGCGTCGTCTCTTCTTCGGCAGAGGTTCGGCCGTTGAAACTTCAACAGTGAAAAATTCTCATGCGCGGTCTTAAAATATAACACCACATGTTTATTCAGCCAGAAGTAACACCAAGAACGAATATTATCTTGAAGTCGTGGATCAGATCTGTAAAACATATTCTGAATAATTGTATGTAGTTTTTCCGTGTTTTCTTCCTAATATTTATTTGGTAAGTAACCATCCTGTTGACCAACATTTACAAAATGAAATCTGTGAAGCTATCCGCATTTTTTTCCATTTGGCTATCATATTGTGATCTGGCTGTGACTTCATTTGTTTTTTTTTGTGGTCATGAGCGAATGTGTTCCCTACTTGACCCCGATTGCATGATGACAAAGCGAAACACAAAGCCAGCGGCACTTCAAAGATGCTTTATTTTCGAAAATTGAGATTGTCATACCCATCAACAGACTTACTAAGGCAGTGTTTTAGAGAGAGAAATTAATAACTCACGAGCGAAGCAGACATAATTTACAAGGTCTCAAGTCATTCAGAGGATGATGACAATGCGAAACCTTTCCGATCTCTTATCTCGCTTTCCTTCCTAGTTCCTCTGGCTATCCAGCGAGTATGTAGTAGAATGAGTGTCTGATCTCTGTGCTAACGTATTTGTCATCGTTTTGCGCGTACATAAACGAGCGTTCAGTATCATATTAAAGCGACAATGAAGTTTATCATCGTCCTCCTTCTTATCGTAGCAGTCGTGACAACGGTAATTCAATTACATCTTTAGATTTTGAAAAGGAAATGGGAGTGCGTGATCCATTTCAGGCCTCCAGACCTGCTCGTCACACTGGCGATGGAACTCCCCATACTCACGACCACACCGAGGGAGGCCATGGGTGAGCAAATGAATCTCTGGCACTAGGTCGGATGAGAACCGTCGGATGAGAACCCACCGGATGAGAACCAAAAAAAGTACCCTTCTCCAGCATATTCACAGTAGGTTCCCCAAGTGTCAAAAATGCGTCTGTGAAAGTCCTACAGAAGGGTCCAATTTTTGGTTCTCATCCGACAGTTCTCATCCGGTGTAGTGCCGAATCTTTCCGAAAATACGCTTGATTCCATTTTTTACAAAATTATTTGGATGTTTTCTTACTTTGATGAAGAATATGAAGAAAGTAAGCGAATTGACACTTAGAGAGTACGAAAGAAACTACTATGTTGACATTGAACTCTTGACTTATAATTCAAAATCGATTTTGCAAATTGGTCACCCAAAATTTATAAGTTCTTTGTATGTTCAATTTCAGAAGAGTAGTTCGTCACACGGGCGACGGGGAACATCACCATCACGATCACTCGTGAGTTAATCTTGAAACACACGCGTAAAATTCTAATACTTTCCCATTCGGCGACACACTCGATACAAGCGATCGAGGAGATACAAGGATATATGTTCAGCGATTTCATCTGATGCGGTTTAATTTCAGAAGATCTGCTCGTCACACTGGAGACGGAACTCCCCACCATCATGACCACACCGGAGGAAATCACGAGTAAATCGTGGAGGTCATTGAATTTTCTTCACCCAGTTTCTTCCATTTGATAAGTCACTCGTATTTTCCTCTGCATTTCTTTGACCTCAGTGGTAGGACTGTTGGCATTGCAACTGACTTATCAGAATATATAAATTGGTTTATTACGTGAAATAATTGGGATGAATGAAATAATGGAGAAACATCGAAGTGCCAAGAGGGCTAAAAACTGACTACTGTCAGCGAACACACAGTCGAAGATAGATAACAATACGTTTTACAGAAAACAATAAAAAAATCGTTTTTTAAAAATTGTTTTGCTGATTTCCCTCACTCATCGACTCTTCCCTTCTTAGGCCTCGAAGCCTCTTCGGATTCTTTCTTCGACACACTCACTCGACAAATCACTTCTCCATTAGATAGGATCTCTTCACGAGTCGTCGCGGTGACTCCTTCCTTTTCGTTCAATTCTTTCCTCAACTTCTCACTCTCACTTCTATTGCACTCGTCCAGAAATGTATCAATCCGCCCATCTCTCGCTTGCATCTGAATCATCCGTGAAACAAGCTGGCGGTTCAGCTGGGCGTTTATCGCCTGGTTATTGACTCTAAAATTCTGCAGTGCCTGGGACAAGGCATTGGCATGATTCATCATATGTTGCTTGACAGCATGAGGATCGCGGTATCTTTGCTCCCGGAGTTTATCTTCTAAGCAGCGAATGTCCAGTTTGTGACTCCAAGCAAGTTCCACTGATGGAACTAGATCAAGCAATGGGATAACATAAGGAAGGAAGGTGTCCAATTCTGAAAAGAAGATGCGTTCGACAAGAGAAATGTTAGAGATCGTTAGCCTCTAGCTTTTTCCTTGTTAGAACCAAATAAAGTCACTAATTTGATGTTTGTTTTGTTATATTGCGCATCGATACTTATAAAATCCTAATTTACAGACGCTAAGTTTTAGATTGTGTGGGTTGTAAGGAAATTAGATATTCACAAATGGCAACTGTTAAGAAAAAGAATACTTATTGCGTTGAAGCGAATGAACAAAACTAGACGCGTAGCACGGCGTTCTTCAATTAGAGTGGATGCTATATGTTTAATGAGCCATCTGAAGTAAATTCGTAACATATTATTTTCGCTGCAGCAGCAACTCACACTGGATTTTCATATAGATGGGGTAAATTGAGTGATATTTCATCAATGACGGCATTCTTGATTAGTTGTTTAACAGTATAAAGCTCTCCGTGAACGTCCCTGAATCCAAACATCTGGAACTTCTCAATGCGCGCTGCTCGGCAGAAAATCCGAGAGGCGAGGCTAGAGAGACGAGACAAATCATCTTTTGATTGAATGTCGAAGTGTGAGCTCTGTTCGAAAAATACAGTTCGCATTTGTATTGCAATTTAGTAAAGCGAACAATGTACTACGATTAGAAATGCTATCAAATTTTTAATAATTTTTATATGACTCACATATTCCTGAATCAAGTTCAATGAATTCTGTTCAGATTTCCAATTTTTAGCTCCCAAGAAATTTCGGAATTTTTCCGAAATGCGAATAGTCAATTGCGTTCCTTCATTGAGAGGTCTCCAGCAGAAAAAGTTAATAACGGGAAGTTTTGCGCGATATTCTTTGGCAAGGCCATTCCATAGAGGAGATATCTATAGCATCAATATATTAAAATGGAAACATGTATAATAGTATTCGCACTCACAAGTCGCATAGTCTCTATGTCTTCTGGTTCAACCATAATGATTGCACGAATCACATCCCGATTGAGATTGATGATATTAATTTCCTCACTTGAGGACATCGTGAAGGCGATGCGATTCAAAATAGTTTTCAGAAAATCAGATCTACAAACGCGGGTGCCTAAGTAATCAGTTTACGGTATCAGGGATCTCCAGGTAAGAGTGTCACATTTTTAATATACCATTAAACTGTATACCATTAAACTATTTTTTGAAGTAACTGAAAATGGAAAAATTGCATTGATATTTAATTTTACGAACGTGTTTGTTTCAAGGTGGTCGTTCATCCGGTCGAGGTGGACACCTAGGTCAACGGTTCCCTGTTCTGATCTATCTCCCAATCTACTTTCTCAATACAAAGAGGTTTTGTTAGAATACAAATAATTAACAAGCCAATAAGAAGCTTCGTTTTCATTAATTTATTTTTAAAGAAATATAATCAATCCAACGATCAATATAAGATGCGATAAAAACAAGTCACTGAGTGTAGTTTGATCATTATTCGTCGTGAAATTTGATCCTTCTCTTCTTCGGTTCTGTCGCTCCTTCTTCATTCTCATTCTTCACAACAGTCACCCGGCAGATAATCTGCCCATTCGGTAGAATCTCTTCACGAGTCGTCGCGGTAACTTCTGCCTTTCGGTTCAGTTCATTCTTCAACTTCTCTGCCTCAGTTCTGTTGCACTGGTCCAGAAACGGAGCGATAATAGCATCGCTTGGTTGCGCCTGTGCTATAAGCGAAATGATCATCTGCAGCAGATGATTGTTCATCTGCTGGGGGATTATGATTGGGAGATGTAGGTTAAATCGCTGTAATATCTGGGACACTCCGATGAACTGATGCATCGCGAATTGCGCGACTACTTGATGGTTGCGATCATTTTGCTCTTGAAGTTGTTCAGCGAGATTGCGTATGTCCAGTTTGTGATTCCAAGCGATTTCCACGGAAGGAACCAGTTCAAGCAAAGGGAGCAGATGAGGATAGACGGCGTCCAATTCTGAAGATGTGTCCAATTTCTTTTTCTCTATAACTTTTCCCTTTTAGAGGAATATTAGGTCTGTGAATTGTTGTTTGCAGATGTGTTGAGGACTTGTTGCGTAGATTGCACATAGACAATTGCAAAACTTTTTTAGATGATAATCTTCAGAGTCTGTTGGTTTTATAGGAATGAGGATTTCACAAAAGAAAATGAATACCTATTGCACTGAAGCAATTGAACAGAACTAGACGGGAAGGACGAGTTTCTTCAACTAGAGCGGATGCAATGTGTTGAATGAGATATCTGAATGAGCCTCGAAAATATTTGTTTCTGTCAAGACTGCAACTCACATAGGATTTCGATATAGGTTAAATATATTGAGTGATATTTCATCAATAACAAAATTCTTGATAAGTGTTTTTATAAGATCCAATTCTCCGAAAATGTCCATGAATCCACTCAGCTCGAACTTCTCAATGCGAGAGGCTCGCTCGAATATGAGAGATGAAATGCGGTAGAGAAGAGACGAATCTTCTTCAGATTGTACATCGTAGTACGAACTCTGATTTTAAAAAAAAAGTTTTAATGTTGCATTTTTCTTGCAATTTCCCGATTAACAGGATATTTCATCATAATATGACTTACATAGTTATGAATCATGCTCACTGAATTCTGTTCAGACTTCCAATGATTAGCACCGAAAAATTTTCGAAAATTTTCTGATACACGATTAGTCAATATTGTGCCTTCCTTGACAGGTCTCCAACCGAAACATTTTATCACGGGAAGATGTGTGCGATTGTTTAGGTGTCCTTTGGCAAGACCATTCCATATAGGCGATATCTATGACAAGCACAATTAATAGTGAAAATATATTATCTTAATATCATTTTCACTCACTAGTCGCATAGTGTCGATGATTTCTTGTCCCACTCTAATGATTGCTCTAATAACATCATGATTTAGATTGATGACATTAAGCTTCGAACTTGAGGTCATTGCGAATGCGGTACTTCGGTAGATTTTATTCGAATGACACTTCTGAAAATTAGCCAGAAAAAAGCGGGTGTCATGTAATCCTGACAACTTGTGTCAGGGATCTCCAGGAAAGAGTGTCACGTCATTGAAATGTAGATCATTCATCAATTTTAGGCTTAATCCATGGGTGAAATTTCAGAATTCTTGATGCGTTCTTCAGCTTTAAATTTTGAAATGTATTTTTATTTACGTATTCGTGAGAAAAATCTCGATCTATCAGGTTGGTCATAAAGTGCGCGATTTTGACTAAAGTGCATTCTTGCATCTACAATCGTTCGTTATTGTCCAATCAACGTAGATCTTTTAGTGGTAGATAGAGGCTTTTATACTTTCTTTAGAGTGCACTATCATAGATCTGTCTGATCAAGGAAAAGAATAAGGCGATGTACCAAACTTCATGTGGATGATCAACGACCTGACTTTTCAAAGGATTTGATTTTCATTTAGAACGGAGATAGGACCCAATCTAAACCACAGTAGTAAAGTATGATGGGAATATATCGTACTGGTGATGTTGAGACTGACCAGCCACAAAGGGCATATTAGAAATATGCGCGTAATCCGATCTGTGGGTTTTAATGGCACTTGTCAAGATAAATTTTGGAGTACTATATCTATGCCGACAGTTCTTGAGATTTCAATTATTCATGATTGTGAACTACCTTTCCAGTACAAGTCACAATTCCCTTTGGGGGATAATGGGGCTCTCCATTCACGAACATGGTTCTTCGGATTTTAGGTGCCCAATTTAGAACATCGAAATACACACTTTAGGCTTTTTTGTGCTAGACATGTGGTTTGAACGGCGCTACTTTCCTGTTAAAATTAACGAACAACCCTTGCCCTATCACTCACTACTTAGGAATATTGTGGAGGTCGCTACTTTTTCTAGGGTGAGCCGTGCTTGAAGACCCTCCATGTCAAGTTTTTTGACTTTTTCTTTGCAAAATAATTGAGTTACAAATATCACGTTTTTAGATGAGAAAGAAAACTGGGCTCTTAAATATTGATATAATAGAGAACCATGTATTGATTACAGCGCCCATAGGTAGAGGTCACCTGCGTCAATCCTCGAAACAGGTGATTTGCTCGATAGAAATCTTATTTTTCTAAGTGCCTGGGTTTCATTGACCTCTACGAAGCCCATTTAGAATTCGGCAGGTCTCTCTTTTTGAAACTAGGTAGTGTACGCCTAGTGCTTTTTAATAAACTTTGTGAGTCTCCATCTAAAAATTTATCTGCGAAGTACAGCAACTTTAAATAAAATCTTATTTTTTTCTGAAAAATTCAGTTACGCAGATCTTGATTTCTCGCTTAGTAGAAATACTTATTTCAACTATATTTTTCTAAAGGTCGAACATGTCCCTATATAACGTCATCAGGACAATACGTGGCGATTTGAGCAAAAGAAAATATACGAACTCAAACTTGGGGTCCGAAATCGCGCAAAACTTTATGACCAACCTAATACAATAATACAAATAATGTTTGTATGCAATTGCTTAGTATGCACAAACATAGAAACATAAGAAGGATCTATGATCTATGTTTGCGAAACAGATAAAATATTTGGCATGCAAATAATTTGGTCGTTAAGCCTTCTCTTCGACAACTTGCCCTGCTCTGTTCAGTCGGATCTTCTTTTCATCATTTAAATCTCTGTTCAATTCAGTGATCCGTAGTTGCGGCCCTCTCGAGTCTACGCTTTCAATAGAAGAGAGATGGACACCATGGACTAAACGTTGAAGAAAACGATGAAGAAGCGCCAATAACGGTATGACTTCTGGAAAGTATCGATTTTGATTTTCAATACTCATTAGTTAAGCTGTCAAGCTATGTAATTATAAGATTACAATACGCATGTTTTCATGAGGGTATGAGATAACCGCAACGAAAAACCCACCCTATGGATATAATTTAAACAAATAGTGTTGTTCGGGTGCAGTCATTCTTGCGAAATGAGTGCGATTCGGTCAAAATGTCAATTTGAAATGTCGAGGTGTTCGCATTTGCTTCCTTGATATTCCAGAACAACTGATTGATTTGTAAGTAGATCGCACATGCAAGAATAACACCGACAAGAACACGTGAATTCATATAGTTTGAAGGAAGATTTTGCTTAAAAACGGCAATCTGGAAAACGTTGTAAAAGCTCGCACCAAGCGAGCTTCTGTGTGAGTGTGAGTGTGCAACTGACAAGTAGATTCTGCCTTACTCTTCGGCAACGTTTATCCCACACAGCATGTCACGACTCTTCGAATCGTGGTTATTATTACAACCAATACGAAGAACGACTTAGTCGATAAACAGCAAAACAACAACAACTAAGCGAACCCGCGGATCTCGGATCTCGTCACTCTAGTCGGACTGGGATCCGATAGAGCGACAAGTCAGAGTACAGTGGGGTGGTTCTCTAATCCGTCCAACATGCGAAAAATAGAGAATAAGGAAGAGACACTACTGGCGAATCCATTACAAGGGAAATCATATTGTGCTTCTAAGGACATTTCAAAAAGGAATCATACCTCAGAGAAGAGTGCTCCGTAGAAGTTGACGATATGTCCACAGTCCCCACTGCGCATCACAGTCTCCAACTCGATCATCAGCCGTTTCTGCTCCTTCTTGTTCAACGAACACGCCCAAATGCGCTAAATTGTATTATTATTATTGTTGTTGTTGTTTTTATTAAATGCACGTAATGGAGAAAAATGATTGAAGACCACTATATTCCTACTTCGCTTTTACTTAGGTGAACGGAAATTAGAAAAGAACGAGGTTTGAAATCGTAACCTTTACGGCCATCTTTCGTCCACTTTCCCGGTGAACCATGCGAAATACCGATCCGAAATTGCCTCTTCCAATTAGCGAATCTTCACTACAAGGAACACTGTTTAGATTTTATATATTTCATATTGTTTTCCTATTCTCGTATAACGGACGAAAAACAAAAATAATATCACGGTAAATCCTCTGCATTGAATTGATATTCGGCGTCGTCCCCAGGGAATGTCAAAAGTCCGACTTTCAGACTGCTCAGAGGTCTCTGAAGATTGAGTGAAAGGAGGCAGGGACTGCTCGACCTCGTTGAAGACTCCGATCTGAGTGCCGAAGTTAGATAAAATGGCATGAAGTCACGCCGACTTTGATACATCAAAGGTGGTATGACGTCATAGTTCACATACGACCTAGTGCCGGTGAAATTGATGTAATACTCTCAAGTTCATAAAAAACAAAGCTCAAATTATCTCACCTTGCGGAGGAGGGAGTGTCGCTAAGGAGCGTTTCCACTGCAGCTGCTAGATCCGTCGGTCGATCTATCTCAGCCAAGTCTGCCGACATGTTCTCTTCAAATAAAGTAAAAGTAAAGTTCGTGAGTCGTGAACGCATTTCGCATTGTCGACTACCCCACGCCAATGCAACTGGGGCCTATCCTGAGATGATCAGTGGCCTGTTGCTAGGCTATCCTCCGTGTTGTGTGCACGGGGATCGGGGAATTTATTCGTGATTTCCAGTCACTACCAACATTTCTTAACCC
The DNA here is from genome assembly GCA_036245805.1 of Pristionchus mayeri. Taxonomy (NCBI): domain Eukaryota; kingdom Metazoa; phylum Nematoda; class Chromadorea; order Rhabditida; family Neodiplogasteridae; genus Pristionchus; species Pristionchus mayeri. The sequence continues at coordinate 15,256,243 of BTRK01000002.1, forward strand.
CCTTGGTTTCGGGTGGATCTGCAGGAGCGGGGGGTCGAACTCATGACCTTCGGATTCGCATTCTATCACACAACCACTGCGCTACCCGGCCTACCACTGGCCTGTTGAAATAAGGCACTTAGCAGGGGACGGTAGTGTGCATGTTTACAAGGTACGCATTCGTGGGAAGAGACAAAGGAAGGAACCATAACATATTTGTGACTCTCAGAATGACGCAACGAGAAATCGGGGCTCGAAAACAGTTCTCCCAGAAACAATCTACCGATATTTGCGAAATATTCGTGACTGACATGCTTAAAGATTCCTTTACAAACAACGCTGAGTACGACTCTCACTAAAATTTTACAAAAAAGACGGAGAGGGAGGCATAAACACGCATTTGTCACTATTTTGATGGATGGGTATTGTTGTGCTCCGCTACTCATACTTGTCAAAAACATCGTAAATGTTTGTCTGAGTGCTCTTTGTGGACGATATTGTTTCTCTGCATCTTGCTACAGAAATCGCAGATCTAAAAATATGCTTTTCACTTTAGTGAGAGGTATATGATTCCTTCCAGAGTATTCAGAGATGGAAACTCGAATTTCTAAGAAATTATGGCTTTATTGTACTCTTGCTCGACTTGTCATCGCGCTCTCTCTCTACTTCCTTCTCTCCCGCTCTTTCTGATATCATTATGGGGAAGATACATTTGCAAAACGACCTATTGCACAACTCAACTCCGATCTCTCAGTTCGTCCAGCAACTTGTAGTTACACCATAGTAACCAGCATGCGTTATACTCCCATATATGGTTATCGTCCACAACTGAAAATTGAGGGTAGGTCATGGTTTAATAAACGAAAACTCTTAACCCAGTAGGTCAGATTTATTTTCCTTTGGGCATAAATTCATGCCACCCGCATTATTTACAATTAATTTTGGGAGCTAATTTAAGCCAGATCGATGGCATTATTCAAATAATATTAACTGCTTTCAGTAGTGTCTAAAGAAGTATTCACATTATTCACAAAAATAGTGTTCTTACCTTCACGGAATGTTGTTTCGAGATGCAAATCTAGCAGATTTACCAACAGACATTATTCGAATTATCATCAGATTGGGTCAGGAATGGACTAAGAGCATGAAGATGGTGGGTGGTCATTACTACGTTACTTCCTCCAATAAAACACAATCTTTCTGTCCATCTAGCAATTTGTGTGTTGATTTCCAATGGTGGTTCCTTTTCTTCGTCACAAGTGTTGATTCCCTCGGTGGACTCTTCTAGTTCGAGAACCGCGGAGAGGTTTACCAGTGATCAAGGAATTGCAAGTCATCTTCATTCGTCCTGCAGGACATATCAAACTTATTATGCATCTTCCTAAATCGCACTATTCTCATTTTGCAGTCAAAAAGTTTCCTCACCTGTCGCATCATATGCCCAATGAAAGTGTAAGTGGAATAAGTGTAATATTTACAAGAGGTTAAATTAAAATGATAGTAACATTAATAATATGCAACAAGCCAATACAATATGATCACGAAACCGAGAACCCCAATATGGACTGCGCATGTTTTTACGGTCTCTTCGTTCCGCATACTCCCTCGCACCGTCTGACCGGCGAGAGAGCATGCGGAATGAAGAGAACGTAACATTTCACATCCCAAATCCCAATCATGAGATTACAGATACCAATCGTACAATCTTTATTCGCCCTCGAAAATAAAGCCGATAACAACATGATTGCAATAGTTATTCGGCGGTGTTCAAGAATTGAAAATTTCAAAATGGAGTTTGGCAGCAAATCACGTGGACGTTGACTTTATTATACGTGCGATTGGAGGTATGGTCATTGATGAAATGGAATTCGCAAAATTCGGAGGAGGAAATGTATACGACGAGTATTTTTGGGTCTTGCTCATTTGTTGGACGTCCGAAATAAGCAGGATTCACGCCAACAATTGAAGCGAACCATGGAACAGAATTGAAATAGAGAATTGCAGAGCGACAATTTGGAATGCGGCTAGATCAGCATGTGCAAAAATAATTTTCCTGAGCAATTGCGAAGAATTTGCTATATTTCGTGAGCGTTTTGCGAAATGTCCCCGATACTTCGTATGATCGTTCTTGTAGGACGTTCTCATCCACAGAAAATGGTCACTTTCTTCACGGATCTTATTCCTCTGTTTGCATTAGTTGAAATGATCGATGGTTCCGGTTCAAATCATCTCAGAGAGATTAATCGTGAACCTAGCAGTGCAAATATATATGCACACTTTACCGATTGTCGCTGGTACTATCGCCTGTCTTTAACTACACCAACAAATACTGGAAACAAATTCAAGAAGAAGTGCGCAATTTGTGTGAATCACAGCTTCTATAAAAACTTTTATCATTGTTTTCAGATATTATTATTATGTATTACTATGAAATTCACATGAACACTAGGTGGACATGTATAATACTTTTGAGCATATGGTAACAATATCGTTGTGTGCATGCAATGTTCAATTCATGTATCATGCATCATCTAGATGGTAAAGAAAATAAATTTCATAACAACTTTACGCAAGTTATTGCATTTTCTTCAATATGCAAGGATATTGCTATCAATAACGGGAAAAAATATGATGGAAAACGTGGTGACCATTCCCGGATCATGTTCGACTCGTTTACGTAGCTGAATTGTTGGGCATGAAAAAACATGGAGTTTAAAAAATTAATGTATGATAAGACCTCTTTGTGCGCTATGTTTTGTATGTGGGTGTGTTTTACATACCGCAAGATTCACTACATGATATTCACCCGAGAGAAGAACTCTCGATTCCACAAAATAACACTAGAGATAGAATGAGAGGATGTTTCATCTCTTAAAGAAGGTGTAACACGAATAAAATATGAGAAGGTAATGCATTCTGATGAGCGTGTTAGGTAGATATAATGTTTCCCCTAAGCCTGAACCAACGGTGATCATAGCGCAGTGGGTACATCCCGCTCGCCAAGCGCAATCTACGTGGGTTCGAATCCAGCTGGGTTCGTTGTTGCTGTTTTTCTCAGTCATTTCAAATGCGCGCGCTTTCGCCTGCGCTGAGGCCCGATCTTCTCATGCTCATATCTCGAGATAGAGTCGTCTGTGTCACTTCGGATAAAGTGATTTCTCATCGGATTTCTGTCCTCTACCACAACCACTATTCCACATGTACAATCTATTTTTCGTGTTACTCCTTCTTTAAGCAAATTATCTAATTCTCGTTATGTTCACTCACGATCGTTGCTTCCTGACCTGATAAATTCCTGATAAATTCAACGTAATGCCACCCGCCTAACATATGTATATGAAACGCGCATATGCAAACACTATTGCGTCGTCTATAGCGTGTTGTAAACTCACAACAAATATTGCTGTTTCCTTCTCAAAATTACAGTTGTGATTTAACTAACGCAATTCAAATATTGTTGTTGCATTCTAGTAATGTCGTGTCGGGATGAAGTTACAAATCTAGTTGACTTGCCATCGGACATTATTCGAGTTATCGTCAGAGTAGGACTAGAATCGATCAAGAGCATGAAGAAGGTGAGAAATTAGTTTAATATTTTGTATTTGGATTTTCAGATTTCCCCACGCTGGCATGTTCTAGCTAAGGAAATGCGGAAAGGTCTACCAGTGATCGAAGAATTACAAGTCATCTTCACTCGTCCTGCGTATCTCCACATATATATGTGGCTTCCTAAAATACACTATTCCCATTTCGCAGTCGAGAAGTTTCCACATGTAAATTATCATATGCCAAATGAAAACGTGAGCCAAATACTTGTGATATTAATAAGATTTATTAATAATTAACGACTTTTCAAGAATAAAAAGAGACCCCTCTGGCAAAACAAATAAATATAGTGGAAACCCAAATCCTTATCATGAGATTGCAGATTCCAATTGTCCAGTGTTTTTTCGATACTAACAATATTGATCACATCAACATACTTTCATCTGTTTTTCGACGATGTTCGAAGATTGAAAAATTCAAAATCGAATGTCGCAACATTCACATAGACCTTAACTTTATTATACGTGCGGTTGGTGGTATGATGATTGATCAAATGGAATTAGCAAAATCCGGAGGAGCACATGTGTACGACGAGTATTTGTGAGTCTTAATACTTATAACACGGGTATCACGAGCCTGTGGAGGTGTGCGGGAACAAGTTCCAACTTTTATTTTTTGTTTTGCTTCATATTATGGTGGTAGCATACACTAGATACAACTTCTTGAAATTTCTGGGTCACAGCTCCCAGAACCGTCATTTAGGAATTTTCCGGTTTCGTATCCGGATCTACTGTATTTCGAGCTGGAACTGGGCTTAAAATGAGCGGAAAAATCATATGAACAACTTTTATGTTGAAAGTTAAGCCGTATGATTGCAAGTTCATAAACTATGAACAAACAACTGAAATTTCAAATAAAGTTAAAATCATAGCGTGTCGGTAAGGGACAGACCTAGTGAATTTTATTATGGAACAACAAGTCCATACGCGCACAGAAAAAAATTGTAATATGCAACTTTAGGGTGGCCTATGCCCGCTGTATAGCTCTGAATGTTGAAAACAATCATTGTCAAATTTTGAAAAATTCTCAGCTCGCATATGTATCATACAAATCGATCAGTTCAACTAATTTATAACATTACTCGATCAATTAAGTTAGATGATGTTGAAAGAGCACGAAATTTCAGCACTTCAAAAAATTGGATTTTCAAGGCATCTCAAAAGCCAAATTTGAGCGCATTCACATCACGATTTAGCGTTCTCTGAAAATGAAATAAAATCGTTCTCAATACATGACACAATCATGAACACATTCTGGCATTTTCAGTGTTCCAGCTCATTCCAGACCCATGATTTCAATTCTCGAACTTAAAGGAGGAGTAAATTCAAACGCGCGCCAGGTTGGAATATGTTTCACCTAGGGACGTACTCTCTTCACGTCGCGTGCTATCTCGCCCCCTTCCCTGAGCTTTCCCTGATCTGGCTCCCAGCCAACTACTTATAACTCTGTTCGGAATGGAGATATAAATGTGAAAATTTCGGAGCTTCTTATCGTTGTGGAGCTCTAGGCCGTACATATGATAGCTTCAACATTTGAATTTTGAGTTTGCTCCTCCTTTAATTATATAATAAATAATTATATTTTGACTAAATGGTAATGGCTCTCAGCTCCTTTCGATCACTAAAAATCATTTTATGAGCAGAAGAGATAGAAAACTCTGATAATGCCAACATGGTGATCGTTTAACAGACCGTCCACGAGAAAACGTAACAACTGGGAGGGGTCCTCGGATGGTAAAAAAATAGAATATTCCGGTATTTTTTTTCTGAAGTGAGGGTCCAAAGTTAGGAACGCAGGCACCAATAGCTAAGGTTCTAGGTCGGTTTTGAAAAAGATACAGTACGCCGCCATTTTTGGGGTCGAAAAATTTACTATCACAGAATTTCACGAGTTAGATTTTCTGATGTGTTTTCACTCGTAGAAAACGAATTTCCTTATTAGAGCTCACGAGACGTTAATCTAAAAAAGATAGGCCCAAAAAACCGATTTTGTCGGTCGAAATCGGCATTCATTTGATCATAACTAATTTGGATGCCCTCTGGGGGCGTATTTGCCTTCCAGTTTCGGAATCTACGTGCAAAGATTGATATTATATGTTTTTATCAGATTTTTTTAAAAAAGGTGTTTCTGGGAATTCGCATCCAAAGATCCCATTTTCGGGCAGAAACTGCAGTTCAGGTCGCAATATACATAGTGACCTGATTAATGGCTAGAAATGTAGAGCATGATGAGCTGAACATTTTATCTGTTGAACGTGAGCTTCTATCTTTTCGTTGAAGCGAGCTACAGATCCTAGAAGTTGGCATACCCGGGCTAGAGTACACTGAGGGCGCGCGCTCTAATCATTTGGCGCTCTCGCCTCCTGACCTCCTTCTCCCTCCCCTATATTTATCACTCTCCGTAAGCCTTTTTTGCCAACTTCTAGACGCTGTAGCTCGCTTCAACGAAAAGATATAAGTTCACTTTCAACAGATAAAATGTTCAGCTCATCATGCTCTACATAGGTCCTATCTTTGGATGCGAATTCCCAAAAACACCTTTTTTTTTAAATCTGATAAAATCATATAATATCAATCTTTGCACGTAGATTCCGAAACTGGAATGCAAATACGCCCCCAGGGGGCATCCAAATTAGTTATGATCAAATGAATGCCGATTTCGACCGACAAAATCGGTTTTTTGGGCGGTTTTTTTTCTTTTTTAGATCGACGTCTCGTGAGCTCTAATAAGGAGATTCGTTTTCTACGAGTGAAAACACATCAGAAAATCTATAACTCGTGAAATTCTGTGAACTCTCGTGAAATTCTGTGAACTCGTGAAATTCTTCTGCCCGAAAATGGGATCTTTGGATGCGAATTCCCAGAAACACCTTTTTTAAAAAAATCTGATAAAAACATATAATATCAATCAAATGCACGTAGATTCCGAAACTGGAAGGCAAATACGCCCCCAGAGGGCATCCAAATTAGTTATGATCAAATGAATGCCGATTTCGACCGACAAAATCGGTTTTTTGGGCCTATCTTTTTTAGATTAACGTCTCGTGAGCTCTAATAAGGAAATTCGTTTTCTACGAGTGAAAACACATCAGAAAATCTAACTCGTGAAATTCTGTGATAGTAAATTTTTCGACCCCAAAAATGGTGGGGTACTGTATCTTTTTCAAAACCGACCTTGAACCTTAGCTATTGGTGCCTGCGTTCCTAACTTTGGACCCTCACTTCAGAAAAAAATTTCCGGAATATTCTATTTTTTACCATCCGAGACCTCTTCGGTTCTCTCGTGGACGGTCTGTTAAAATATATAATATATGTGAACATTGACATTTCGAATTTTGCAACACACTTGATAATGGCCTACATTTCAACATTTTTCATCTCTATTGCTCTCAATATTATTTTCGGAAGTTGAAAATACCTAAAATTCATTACAATTTAATTAAAATATAATTATTTTAAATTTCTAGCATAACGATCCAGCAAGTTCGATAATTGAAATCTCGGGTCTGGAATGGCCTGGAAAACTAAAAATGCCAGAATGTGTTCATGATTGTGTCATGTATTGAGAACGATTTTATTTAATTTTCAGAGAACACTAATTCGTGATGTGAATGCGATCAAATTTGGCTTTTGAGATGCCTTGAAAATCGAATTTTATGAAGTGCTGAAATTTCGTGCTCTTTCAACATCATCTAACTTCATTGATCGAGTAATGTTATACATTAGTTGAACTGATCGATTTGTATGATACATATGCGAGCTGAGAATTTTTCAAAATTTGACAATGATTGTTTTCAACATTCAGAGCTATACAGCGGGCGTAGGCCACCCTAAAGTTGCATATTTCAATTTTTTTCTGTGCGCGTATGGACTTGTTCTTCCATAATCTGTACTAAAATTCACTGGGTTTGTCCCTTACCGACATGTTATCTTTATTTGAAATTTCAGTCGTTTGTTCATAGTTTATGAACTTGCGATCCTACGGCTTAACTTTCAACATAAAAGTTGTTCATATGATTTTTCCGCGCATTTTAAGCCCATTTCCAGCTCTCTAGCTCATCGGTGAGCTGAAATACAGTAGATCCGATACGAAACCGGAAAATTCCTAAATGACGGTTCTGGGAGCTGTGGCCCAGAAATTTCAAGAAGTTGTATCTAGTGTATGCTACCACCATAATATGAAGCAAAACAAAAAATAAAAGTTGGAAATTGTTCGCGAGGGTTGGTTTTTTCCTCCACTGGCTCATGATACATGTGATAAATTAAAATCAATCGAATTAATTGGTAGTCTAGTACGACAAAAATTGAAGCAAACCTTGGATATTTTTGAATTTGAAATCTCGAATTGCAGGGCGACAATTTTGAATGTGGCTAGATCAGCTTGTGTAAGACGTATTATCTTGAAAAATTGCAAAGATCTTGATGTATTTCGTGAGTGTTTTTTTCGTGAAACTTCACCGATGAGAACGCACTTTCAGGACTATATTTTTGTTTTCATCCGGAGGAATTTGTCGGTTTCTTCACGGATCTTGTCCCTTTGGTTGCATCGGTAGAAATGAACGACGGTGCCGATTCAAATCATCTCAAAGATATCAAACGAGATTTCATTAATACAAATATTAACGCACGCATTACCAAGTGTCTCTGGAACTATCGGCTTACTTTAACTCATCGGAAAAAATACAAACCCCAGACAAATTGCACAATTTTGTAAAATCAGACTGTTCGCAAGCGGTTATCATTTTTCCACGTTCATATGTATTCAATTCTTATGAACTCACAAGGTGTGCGGGCGAACATAATATTTTTGAGAATATTGCAAATGTCTTTGCGTACATGTCATGTTTCTTATTAGCTTCATGATGATGTTTGCCTTAGATTCGAACAAATCCTAGTAAGAAATGTCGAGAGAACGGGTGTTAAAAACATTGTAAATGTCCGTCTTTGTGCTTTTCTGTGTGCGATGTTGGGCATCTTCTTGAACAAATCGATGCATTGCGCGCATGATATTCATCGTGACAAAACACCATCCATTCTATAATATCGATCTGTATCCAAACATGGAATGGAAGAAGAGTCTAGAATCAATCAAGATATAATAATTATGGATTTTTGAGTTCATCATGCTATGTCATGCTGCTTATTTAATCTGCTCTTCCTCACATTGGTAAATCCTAGCTAAATACAACCCGCATTCAGTTAAATGCATTTTGAGCGCGAATTTTAGCTCAAGCAAAAATGCATTCGAGCCAACTTTTACTGCTAGCCAAAGCTGTTATGTAAAATTCACAAAATATGTACTTGACTAATCATCTCGAAATGTCTTCTCGGAAAGTAAATCTTGCTAATTTGCCATCAGATGTTATCCGAGATATCATCAGAGTTGGCTTAGAATCAATTACGGGGATTCGGCAGGTGAGCGATCAGTTGAATGCATCTTTATTTTGAATCTACCTAAGATTTCTCCCCGTTGGACTGTCCTGGCTCGAGAATTGCGCAAAAATCTCCCTGCGATCAGGGAATTGTCCATATTCTTCGAATCCCATGATATACATATTCAAGTATCACCGATTCTCCCTAAGATTCACAGATCTCATTTCACTTGGCGAAGTTTCCTCTTCAAATTTATGACTATTCAGACGATGCAAGTTTTTCTATCTTCATACTTGAGGAGTATTACGAAAATTAGTATTATGTGGCTTCATTTGTGAATTTCATGCAACTTTATATAATCTTACAACAACAATTCTATTATAAATATCTCAATATTTTCATTCATTCATATGGCGTTATACGTATATGACATATATCTGATTAATCGAAAATAATTACAGATGACCATTATCCGATCTGCCCTCGAAAATAGAGAACATCGGTATATAATATCGAAAATTTGCCGTCGATGCTCGAGGATTTCCTATTTCAAAATGCGGTTGAGCAGAATTCGCATGGATGTCGAGTATATTAAAAATTCGATCGGTGGTCTAATGATTGACAATTTGGAGATTTCTGGAATTATTTTTTATAAATTCAGAGGTGTAATCGAATGTGACGATTTCATGTGAGTGTTTACTCCCTATTCATTTTAACTATGATTGTTGTATAAAATGTTGCATACATGCAGAACAACAATCCTGAGTGTCGTACGATCCGCCTTTGTAAAACTTCTAGTTCTGAAAGATGATTCTAGAGAAATAAATACATTCCGTAAGCTTAACAGATTTTTTATTCGACAATAATTATAATATTCAGGGCACGATCATCCCGAACGATTTTTGAATTTCTTCTCAGATCTGATCAATCTAGTCCTATCTGTCGAAATCAATACTTTTTATGATCCTCATGATCTCAAAGAGATTGAAGAGCACTTGCTCATTCCGAATATGAAAACACACGTCAAGAAGTATGGAAGCTCTTATCGGCTCTCGCTAACTGCTCGAAAGAACATGGAGAACTGAGAAATAAGACATTCACAATTTTGTAGAATCAAACTTTGTCCACAAAAGCTTATAATTGTTTCCACATTCAATATGTTTTTTTTATTATTAAATGCACATATGAAGTCGAAATGTGTACATTTATATTTTTGAAGAATATTACAAATGTCTTCGCATCCCTTTTTTATCAGCTTCATGCAATTTTTTGACATAAACATTGAAATTTCTGGGGATATCGTGAAGAAGAATGGGATCTAATATCAACATCGCATACCAAGGGAAAACGTGGTGATGAGGTAAGGAATGCAACACGTGTGACGCGCATTTCGTAGCGGGATTGTTGAGCAGGGAAGTGACGAAGCGACAGAAAAATATTGCAATGCGGACTGGTTTTGGGCGATGTTGTTATTGTACATCTTATTGCACATACAGTTGATAATTTGAAATTCGGTACTAAGCTTTTGTCCTTGTCGCAACTGCACCACATTACTGAAAAAAATGGTATTTATGTCTGATATACACTTTCGATAGGCATTACAATCAGAGATGGAATGACGGGATAGTCTAGTATGTATCCTTCAAACTAATTAGACGTGTATCGTCATGTACACAATTGATCCGCCGTTATTACGCAGAGCCATCTTCCTGAAATTAAGCGAATACAAAATAATGACACCCGCATAAAATATATGCAATGACTAAATTCGAAACAATTGTTACTGCATCGTCAACAGTGTTTGAATATAGAAAAAACAAATATTGTTGATACCTTCTCGAAATGTCGTTTCGGGAGGAAGTAGCTAATCTGGCTGACTTACCATCGGATATAATTCGAATTATCAGCAGAGTCGGTCAAGAATATACCAAAAACCTGAAGCTGGTGATAATGTTTATTAATTCGTTTTCGTTGAATTCGTTCATTTGAATTTTCCTCAGATTTCACCTCGCTGGACTCTTCTAGCTCAGGAATTGAGGAAAGACCTCCCTGTGATCAGGGAACTGCTCATCATCTTCACTCGTCCTTCAATAAATACCCAATTTTTACTATATATTTCGGTGAGGTACAAGACACATTTTGCAGTCGAGACGTTTCCTGATCTATCTTATCACAATTCAAAAGATGCAAGCGTGAGTGTAGTTATTATATTTTTTCATTTAAAAAAAATCAATTAGTATCTAATATTTTTTTTGTGCGACAGAAAGCGAGAAACCGTGCTCCCATTACGAGACAAACATTACAGATGACGATTATTCGGTCTCTCCTATTACCCGAAAACAAAAATCACAACGACATAATTTCAAAAGTCTTGCGTAGATGTTCTAGAATTGAAAAATTCACAATGGAATTTAGTAGCATACACATGGATGTCGACTTTATCATAAGCGCAATTGGTGGTTTGATGATTGATGAAATGCAGATCTCTGGGATTAATTTTTACAAATTCAGAGGTGTAAACGAATGCGATGATTTCATGTGAGTCTTTACTCAATTTTCATGTTTATTAGGAAAGTTTCATAAAATGAAAAAAAAACGGTTCAGATCAACAATTGTGAGTGTCGTTCGATCTGCCTCTGTAAAGCTTCTGGTACTGGATGGAGATCGCAAAGGAATCAATACATTCCGTGAGTTTCTTTATTCTGACTTGGTTGTTGAATTTTCCAGAACTCAGGTTTCTACCATCCGCAGGAGTTTGTCGCATTCTTCCACGATCTAGTCCCTCTAGTATCAGCAGTCGAAATCAATGAATATTTTGGTTGCGAGGATATAAAAGAACTTAAAATTCAATTGACCAGTTCGACTATGAGTTTGCGCGTGAAGAAGTTTGGCAGCCATTATCGGCTTACGCTCACTGCGAAAAAGGTCAATGACAGAGAACGGAAGAAAAAGTGCGCAATTTCATAGTTACTAATTCATTAATTGTATCATTATTTGTTAATTTATTCATGTGTCAAGGGATGCTAAGTTAATTATTCGCACAATATCCAACTGCTAATGAGTAATGGTCTATTGGTTCATGATTTTTTAAGGGAACAAAGATTGATAAGAGGGGTAGTGTCCTAGAAGATGATATTGTTCTGTTATTCGGTGATAGCACTCCTTGACACTCGACCAGTTTAATCTGTCAGAAATGTGCGAGAACAGTTACGCACCTCAGAAGTTCGCGAACTTTTTACGCAACTTTTCTCGCACATTTCTGACAGATTAAACGGGTCGACTGTTGTGTACACACATGCCAATTCCCGCGTGCTTTCCATGAACACAGATTCGAATTGGTGACCAAGTGTAGGAAGCTGAATAGGAAAATTCCAAAAAAAATGATGATAAGAGCTCAACGATATTTTATTCCAAGTGAATTAGTCCGAAAATTTATCCAGAAAATTTGACATTTATGTTTATAAAGGTAATTTTGCATCTCATTGCGGTCGAGTTGTCTGCGATTGCTGAAATAATAAAGAATTTCTTTATAAATGATTCGCCAAAATAAGCTCGTTTTTTTCACAAATTCATAACTTCCTGTGATGTTTTAGCACTGTATAGGTTTTTATGAAGGACCCACAACACTGGCGGAGGGCGGGGCGATCACGGACACTTCGAACTCCTTCTTCCTGCCGAAGAACATGTGGCGGATCTTAATTGGTATTTTCTCTCTCAATTAAGAAAAAACTAACAAATAAAGTAAGGTTTCTCCGAAATTGCTCACACTTCTGAACGTCGCCAGCATCACCCAGGGAGTGAGCATGTTGTTGAAGCAGCTCAGCACTCTGAAGAGATTAACAATCATGCGGTCTGTTCGTAATGTAACACAGGTATCACGAGTCAGTGGAGGAAGCCGCGAACAATTTTTTCAAACCCATTTAAAATCGATCATACTATGGTCGTATGATGACCCAGAAACAAGATTACGAAATAACTAGATCATTTGTGCCATAGCCGGATTTTAGAAATTTTCCGGTTCTTGATCCGGCTATACCGCATTTCAACTCCCAGTTGAGCTACAGAGATGGCACAGACACCAAAAAGTTCGGAAAATTATTCTGAGCAACTTTCATGTTGACAACTTCCTACAAGTGAAAACTAAGAAAGTGGTGTTCGAAAATTCGACGCCCACATAAGATCATAAATCATTTCACTATCAAGCAGGTGCGTTGCAGCGAATTTTATTGCGGAATATAAAAGCTCAACTGACTAGGTGCCTAACATAAAAATATAAAGGGACATTGAGGGTGGTCTTTTTTTTCAATATCCGTGACCAAACATGAGGCACCGACGTGGGTAACCCTAAAAATAATTTAGTTATGGCATTCCATCTTCATAAATTCGCGGGATTTGAGCTGTTTTCAATGTTTGATGACTGTATACAACATAAACTATTGCGAAAATTCACATATATTGTCTTTCGAAAATTCCCATTTTCAGAATTCGGATTATGCACAAATTTTGACATTCAAAATTTATTTTTTTCTAATGAACGACCACTACCTATGAACAATTTTTGAAAAAAGTTTGTGGTACGCAGTATCCGACCAACATGGACTCCCATCTACTCCTTACAATGACGATATTTGTGCTTGAAAACAGCCGAATCGCAAGTTCAAAAAATGTAAAATTAATTTTCAGTGAAATTTACGCGCGGATTGATCTATTTCGTTAATTAAATATCTATAACAGTCAAAATAATTAAGAATTAATGAATTTAATCACCAATTTCGCATTATTATGTAAAATCAAAAAATTCAAAATTTTGATTATTTTTAAGTATGATAAATTGCGTCTTACAAAACGTTTTCAAACTGATACGTACTGGAATTTATATTTACTTATCAAATTCGGTTAATCCGCGCGTAAATGTCACTGAAAATTAATTGTACATTTTTAGAACTTGCGATTCGGCTGTTTTCAAGCACAAATATCGTCATTGTAAGGAGTAGATGGGAGTCCATGTTGGTCGGATACTGTGTACCACCAACTGGTTTAAAAAAATTGTTCATACGTAGTGGTCGTTCATTAGGAAAAATTAAATTTGGAATATCAAAATTTGTGCATAATGCGAGTTCTGAAAATGGGAATTTTCGAAAGACAATAGATGTGAATTTTCGCAATAGTTTATGTTGTATACAGTCATCAAACATTGACAACAGCTCAAATCCCGCGAATTTATGAAGATGGAATGCCATAACTAAATTATTTCAAGGTCACCCACGTCGGTGCCCCATGTTTGGCCACGGATATTGAAAAAAAGACCACCCTCAATGTCCCTTTATATTTTTATGTTAGGCATCTAGTAAGTTGATCTTTTATATTCCGCAATAAAATTCACTGCAACGCACCTGCTTGATAGTGAAATGATTTATAATCTCATGTGGGCGTCGAATAATCGAACACCACTTTCTTAGTTTTCACTTTCGTAGGTTGTCAACATGAAAGTTGCTCAGAATATTTTTCTGAACATTTTGGTGTCTGTGCCATTTCTGTAGCTCAACAGGGAGTTGAAATACGATATGGCCGGATCGAGAACAGGAAAATTCCTAAAAGCCGGCTCTGGGACAAATGGTCTAGTTATTTCGTAAGCTTGTCTCTGGCTCAACATAGAACCAAAAATAGTTCGCGAGTGGTCTGCATTTGCTTCACTGACTCGTGTTACATGTGGTAAAATAACTACTATATTTTCGAAAAGTATTGCGTAAAAACTCGCCTGAGAATGAGGGAGTAGAAGGTGAAGTTGACTATCTTGATTCCCATCGTCCACTGGAAGACGTAGTAGGCGAGGAAGAAGAGGAAGACGAACCAACCTCCTGAACATTCGAGATGTTTACGCAATTTTAGAATAGACAGTGAAGTTACGTATCTGGGCATCTAAAATAAATCTTACCCAGACTGTTTATCGCAGCAGCTGCAGTCATTTTGTAGATATTTCTGCTGAATGTTTTGTAGCTACCGAGTTGGATTTGGATTTGCTGAAATTAATTCACAATTGTAGTGGTGTTGCCTTGAAATTATTTCACAATCACTTTCGACCATTTTCTAAAATGAAGAATTGATAACCAAAGGTTTCACTTTGTATCGCTGTTTCAGCAATAGTATGCCGATGTAAGTGAAGACTTTCACAATTTCGAATGCCCCTACATAGAAGAGAGAGGCGAGCTGAAATATACTTTTTTCACTTCTCGTTATATATTTCGAATTCCTCACTGGATAGAACTTGTCGTACCAACCGAGGAAGAAGTATTCCACTGATTCCACGCCGAAGAAGTTCACCTTCATCTACAATGTAATGAAAGTGCAATCGTCCATCAGAAACAATGCAGGATTATGGTTGACGAATACATTTCCAGAAATGTATGCGATATTTGCTCACTCTGTAAGCTGTTGAAGGGCCAACAACGATCGGAATCGAGCCAAGGACGATGATGCTCCATATGCTTCCACAAAGGATTTTCGTGTTAAACGGAGTCCAAATCTGACATGTAAGTAACCACATTGTGTTTGTCTCTACGGTAGTGTTCCTCACTCTCTCCTCACATCCTCAAACCGACTTAATATCATTTTTGTATTCGATGTAAATGCATACAACTAGTTAGGCTACAACCCCCCCCTTAGGATCGGCTTTCTCAAATCACTCTAGTTGCAGTCGTAAAATTGATATTTAGCGCACTACAGTAGACTTTGTATTCTGATTCACCGACCACCCGAGTGCATTTCAAGGTCGTCATTTCGTACTTGAGTGTCTCTTCTGACTCACTCTCGTCTGCTTCATGGGAAAGGCGAATGCCGTCAGTCGATTGAAGCCAATCAGCATGCTGAAGCACATCCCGAATACGAGTACAACCGCCTGGAAATTGCATGACATTTCAAATCAGAACTTACATATAATAAATATATATATTATATATTATATAAGCAATAATATAAACTTTTTGCACATAATGGAAAAAGCATATTTAGTAGTGTTGTGATAGACTTACTACTATGAGTTTCAAGTGATTCTAATAGTGCCACAAAATTGGTTGTCGGGGATTATTCGATATCATCAAACTCTTACAATAACCACTCACCTTGATCAGCTCGACGCGTCCCAGCCATTGAGCGGTTGCCTGGAAATATATTTATGTTTGCATTAAATATTCGCAAATAACCTCGTAAAAATCCGTGAAAAGTCCTTGAGCTGCTGGCTCGAGGATGAAGATGTAACTGGTGGCGAAGAGCACGTTGAACATTGCTGAAACGTATTAGGTTGTTGCAAAAGTCTTGTGGTTTTTTGTGTCAGTACTTTGAACGATCATAACTCGCGTGTCTCAAATCTCAATGGCCAACCAACGTGGAGTTGTTTAGGGATATGCTTGAACTTTGCTCACGTATATTTCAATCAAACCGATCTTGCAACCAACGCAAGCAATTATGATTAACCCAATTGCAAAAAAAGCACAACATTTAGATTTAAATTTATTTATCTAGATATTTGAAGGGAAAATTTATGAAACAACTTCATAATGTTGGATGAGAAGTACCATTGATGTTCTTTCAAAAAATAGGTTAGACATTTCATGTGAGCGGGTTTGAACCAAATTACATGATAGCAAAAATATGAGCAGACCCAGGCTGCATGTGACTTGTACCTGTTTTTCTAAATGGAAGACCAAGCATACAGGCTCCGTCATGTGCGCGATGTATGCTCCCACGAAGAAGCTATATCCTCATAAGAAATATTGGCGCCTGCTTGTTTCCCCTTTCAGAAAATCTGAATTTCTTATTTTTCAGAAATATGCAAAATGAACACAGAAATGCAACATGCAGTCATTTTGCAGATCAACTCATTCCTCGAAATGATCTAACTTCCAGCATGCATAAGAAAAAGTATGTATAGGGTAAAGGTGGGAGCTTCATATAACCACCATGAATTGAGGATTCATGCTTCAGAGGAAACATAATATTGAAAAATGTTGCGTTTTCGATGGATGAATTTTCGTAAATTTAACTTGATCCTGCTCTCGCCTCTCTGATTGGGCAATGATGATAGGGTGCGCATATGTAAGAGTATGCAAGGCCTCATTAGTAATCAATATCCCGAAGTTCATCTATCAATCCAACAGGAAGATGGAAGGCAAAATATCAAAATTCCACAGGACTTTTGCAACAACCTAATACTTGTTTCGATATATGGATCACATATTAAAATTATTATGAAAAAAACTGAATGCGTATGTCAAAGTGGAACACATATGCAAACTCACTTTGATTAATAAGCAGAATTTGAAAAGACTCGTCTAATTCATAATTCTTCTTCATCGTCAGAATCCAAAGGAACCTGAATGGCTTTCGTGAGTTGCAAAACTGTTCATGTCTCGTTGATCCCGATAACCTTACCGTAGATGTACCGGATAGGTACCGTAGATCATAATGTCCGAGATAGCCAGAAATACTACTGGAAGAATGTCCACCATTGTTTACTCGGCCACAGAAAGGCGAATAATAGTCTGGAGCCGGAATCAGGCCAATTTGTAGCAGGGCCCAAAGGGCGGATACATTCTTGAGTAATCCTCAGTCTCTTTATTTTCCGTGCTCTCTGACCGACGAGAATGCTAGTGCGAGGGTGGAAGTGAAGTCCGCTAATGCTTGAAATCTCTTCTTTCCTTGTTCATTTTAGGCTGCTAGAAAATGTGAGAGAGTATGTAAACTGAAGAAATCAGTCTTGATAACATTCATTAGCACATTCTTGAGTGGATGAGTGATGCACATCGCAATTTTCATGATGAGTAAGAGTCTTTCCAAATTTGTGTGCTCTGTGCTTTTCCCAAGGTATGACATTCAACGACCTTTTTTGCGTTCGGTACTCAGAAAATGTCGCTTGAAGCCACTCATGAAACGACCACGAAGAGAGAATATGACTAGAGACCGCAAGATGGGTGACCGAATTGCTTCGGTAGGGCCGTTTGCGGGTCTAATAGACCCCTGTGAGGATAAATAAGGTCATGCTTTTTACCGTTTGTCGATATCTTATCTCTGACTCGAGTTATGGCCCAAAAACCCCTCGAAAAAGTCACAACGGAAAGGGAGTCGAAATCGGGACGAGAGCGGAGTGGGCGGAGCCCGCTCTGCCTGATTTTATGCAGATCTCCAAAACTTTGAGCAGAGCTACGCCTCGAGCCTAGCTCGAAGGGAAGGAGAAAGCGGGAGGATGTCGAGAGTGCGCGCTCTCTACACGCGCCGGGTGAGAAACCAGCGAGAGAAGAAGTCGCTCCCCTTTGCTGTTCCCTTAACGCACTGTCAATTATCGCTTAAATTAAACGACAAATCGGAGAAAATTCATAAAATTCTGTTCTTGGTCTCAAAATTTGCCTAAAATCAGGGACTTTCCATCCCACTATTGGCGAACTAGAAATTTTGTAGGAAACCTTCCATTTCAATATCATGAATCATAAAACGGTAATTTTGAGATATTTCTACTTGGATAATGCATTTCGCCCACCCTGCCATTTATAGACACTGGTCAGACGTACACAAAAATATTTTTTTCATATTTTTAGGTTAAGAATTCGCGCTGTCGTTTGAGGTGCCAGATTTCGAGGGAGCTCTTTCTCCCTCCAAGTGGGCGGACCTTGCGGTCTCTAAATATGACACAAAAATTCTGTGCTGAGTCTATCAAGTAAGTAATGATTTTGGGTCCAGGAGCGGATCAAATTTTCGAGCTTCTTTCATTCCTCATTCACAAATACGATAGAAATAATCTATCCACATCGATAGAAATAATCTATCCATATCGAATGATGCATTTATTATTTCATCCGTGCCGATGTTTCTGTTTTAAATGTCGTTACTCCCACTTTAGGACGGATTCCGAAGAACAACTGTCGCAACTGAAAGTATTGGACTGTTCGATAAACAATTGTGGTTTGAATCCCGTATTATGCATTTCATTCTACGGATTGTCTGAGGCAGGAACAAGTTTCGCCCTAAACTTAAAATCTCTCAAAAAGTCCATGAAAAGAAAGAATCTACTCTTCTCGTGATGGAAGCAGTCCGAGAGTTTTCTTGTTAGTCTCGGGCTAAAATTGGCTCACACTCTTGAACGAGACGATAATTACGTAGGGAGTGAGGACGTTGTTGAAGGATGTTGTCACTCTGAAATCAGATTACTGTATTCAGCACTTTCCTGGAGAGATCAAAATCTAATTTGTGTCTTCAAATCACGTACCGTAGTATCAGAGAGTAGTAGGTGTAGGAGACAGTACCCGTAGTCCATTGGCACACGTAGTAAATAGCGAAGAAAATGAAGATCGACCAGCCTCCTCAAATAAAGGTCATTGAGGTTGTTTTGTTCGTTTTCGAGTGTTAATGTTGCGTAATGACTTGCAAAGAATATTGTACAATGAGGGGAAAAAAGTTACCCAAGCTGTTCACTGCAGCGGCTGCCGTCATTCTGTACACACTCTTACTGAATGTGGCTTGATAGCTACCATTGTTCATTTGTATGGTCTGAAAAGAACTTTCTTCGTTTTCATAGTTTAAAATCAATAGCCTTGTATCGATGCATCAGTACTATGATAGCGGCATAGATGAGCACTTTTGCAGCTTCGAAACCGCCAGTGAAGAAAACACAAAATTGCTGAAGAGCGAATGTGAGGATAGGCAAATGTAAAATCAGTACGGGGTAGAGGTCGAACCATCCTAAGAAAATAAACTCAACGGCAGGTACGCCAAAAGGACTGATCTTCATCTGAAATAATTGTTGTCCCACATTGTACAATTATCATGCAAACTCTATAGCTAGTTGATTCGCCGATGGCGATAGGCATAGAGGTAGCGAGCACAAATGTCCAAACGAGCCCACACATAAAGTGCGCGTTCCGGGGAGACCATATCTGAATACAGTTTATTGGCCCTAAATAGGACATTTTATGTTCAGATGATTCGAATTTTCGCGCTCGAATGATCCAACTAACCAATGATTGTTTGAACGGAACTGCAAATGCTGTTAGTCGATTGACTCCAATGAACAAACTGAAGATCTGGCAGAATGTGAGCATTGTTGCCTGCAAACATAATATTATATTTGCATATTGCAGATATTTGGAAACGTTTAAAAGTTACTTTGATAAGCTCAATTCTTCCGAGCCAGAATGCGTTGTCCTGAAAAAAGTTCATACTTTCTACCAAAAATAGTATGACTACCGTATAAAACTCAGGAGCCAGTCCTTGCCCCGCAGGTTCTAGAATAAGCACTTGACTTGTTGCGAATAGGATGTTGAATGCGGCTGAGAACTACAATTGCTATCAAATATGAAACGTAAAAACTAACTTATGTTTGCCATTAGAATCTGAAAGGATGGATCCAGCTCGGAATATCGCTTTTTGACAAGGACGTACATGAATCTGCAACAACACTCGAAGCAGCTGTAATGAAATACAGGAAACGTACCGTAAATGCACCGGAAACGTTCCGTACATTAATATGTCTGAGAAGATGAGCAATACGAGTTGGAATAGTTCCGTCATCGTGATGTTGATAAAATTCTGATCTGCAAAACGATACGACTCACATATTTACTAGATTAGTAACGAAAAAGGCGTGGTGAGGATAGCGTCAGCGAAATCTCGATTATCGGAGTGGATTCAGCACTTCCGTTCTTCGCATCCCGCATTTTTTGTTGTCGTAAACTCGATTATAGCAATTACCGCTATTTCCACTCTCTCACTTTAGCATTATCTCTCGACCTCAGCTATTCCACGAAACGCTCATTAGCGCGTCCCGGAGATTCCGGAAAAGTACTCGGAATGTCTTGCGATACGAAGCGTGAGCCATAGGATACTATTGCTGGACTTAAGTGAAAAATAATTCTGCGTTTATTTAATGAGGCTTCACAATACACAATAAAATGCATATTTATCGTACATGAATAACAATGATTGTATCGTTCGTTAATTGGTATTGGATAGTTGCGAAACGTATTCGAGTGAGAGAATCAAATGCTATAATGGAAGACGTGGTTTATTCAAAAACGAAAGCCATACGTTTAGACGTATATGTTAAATCGCGTGCGCGTTACGTATTCCGAAAAAAATATATAATATACGGTATAAATTGTTTGAAAATAGTTGCAAGCATGAATATAGGATGTCCAGTTCCTTCTTCAGTTGGATGACCAGCATCCAATCCTCCTTCATCAGATCCTCTCGGAAGTGCGCCTTACAAACGTCGATCGAGTCTCAGGTTATCTGCAAAATACACTTATCATTGTATAAAGTCAGTACTCGATAGCTAATTCATCTGATTATCGTACCCTGCTCACTAGTGCGTCCTCGTGCGTGAAGTGACGACCATAGGCTTTGGCCGACTCGCCCGTCGTGTTATCAATCTTGATGCACACCTGAGAATTGAATTATTTAGATTCGCGCTAAATTGTCAAAGTAAATTTGTGCAGAGATTTTTATTTCAGAAAAATTAATAGCGCCAATTCAAATTTCAAAACTCTACCTCATCTCCCGCTCTGGCCAGATCGACCTGCTTCTCGTTGTGCTCGATCGATGAGACTGCGCCCAACATGATCCCCTGAACGAAAAAAGTACACACGTGAAGCTCCTTCCCGTATGTTATCGATGTTATGCTATTCGCCTTAGGGTTCGAAATTTCACCAGTTCCTTATTAAGAGTCTCGTTTTTGATCTACCACACCATACCGTACCTTTTTGCTCGAGACGCAGATAGGCGTGCCTCTCCTCAGTTGACCAGCCTTGACCACGACACCCAGCATGATCGGGTCCCGCTTTCGGAAGATGTTCTGTGGTAACACACGAAGCTGAAATAAGTAGAATTCAAGTTTCGCCCCATTATTCTCGATTTTCGAAATATTCTGGAAACTAATACCAACTTCTTTCGTATTTTTGACAGGATACTACTCCGGTTTTTCAACCCATGATGCACGCCACTTTTGCGAAGAGGCGCGCATCATGGGTTTGCGCGCATCATGCGCATCAGGGGCGCATCATTGGTGCTCCACGCACTCCTCGTTTCACATACTCTCTCGTAGTTGATACTCAGATAGAAAGATAAAAGTGGCACGCATCCTGCGAAAAAAACCGGACCATGTAAGTTCACAGAACGCGCGGGAGATTCAAAATTCAAATTATTGATTGAACTTGCAGGGGAAGATGACGCGATGCTCGTGGGCGGCGCGTGCCTTCATTCGTCGTTCCTCGCGGTACTCCAGGAAGCGCGCCTCCAGATGGTAGATGATGTCGGCCTGCGAAAGTTTCGTTATTATTTAAGTTTTATTTCTGGATTGAATCGCGCAGACAACGCAATAGACACAATCGCAATTCAACACGCTTGTATATTTCCTGAAACACACCCCAATATTACTAAAGCGAAACGAAAGAAAAAAATCAATCGTTAATCAATCTATTCTATTCGTACGGACTGATAACAATTTCGCGCACACGTATTTCATAACCGACGGTCAGATGCGCCATTCAATCAATAATTTCGCTCATTCCACAGTTCTCACCTGGAATATCCTGACGCCTTCACGGTCTGCAAATTGCAGCGCGTCCTTCTCGACGCGAACGTCGAACGCGAGAATGCAAGCGAATCTGAAGGAGACTATGATAGGGATACGGTATGATGGTATAAAACCAGTTGTCGATTCTCTATCTTATCCACTAACTCACTCCGAGTCCTTCTCTAGCATTGCTGCTGCCTTCTGGACGTCGTTCTTGTGCACTGGACCGATGTTCACGTTTGAGTACTGTAAATGTGTTAAGTTATGAAGATATGGGAGTTTAGCGCTCCACGATGAAGTCACATCGTATTGTGTTTCGGGTGAATGCATTATTATGCCTTGCGGGACTTCTCACAAAAAACATGGGACTTCTAAAAAATGAAAAATGGGACTTCTTTGTTCAAGAAAAATTTCTTTTCACAGAAAATGGTTGTGAAGGAGAGAAGAGCAAATCACTCATATTCCCCCTTCCGCTTACTGGAATCTTCTGCGTTTTCAGGAACTGCAGAAGTGCTTCGAGTGAGCCCAGAGTGGATGCCTGAAATCGATTGATACCGTAGTCTGATACATTAGAACTACATTATCCGTTGAAAGAGGTCTCTCTCCGCTTTAGCCTACTGTAATACCCACCTGAACGTATACTCCCATAGGCTTCTTCTTTATTGTCATCTGAAGCTGATTCTCAGCTCGTTTCCTATAATTAACCAATCAATATTTTCGACGTCATACGGTTAAAGAAAGATGAGCAAACTGAGTACAGTATCGAGAGCTATTTTAAAATGGAGCTTAGCTAAATCCCTAAAAGTTACCTCAGAATTTCCTCTTCTTCCTCGTTTTTGGCGACGAACAGTGGAAGACCAGCAAGAGCCTGAGCGGAAACGGTATTTTGAACACAATAAATCGATAATCCTACCGTACCTTCTCTAAACCGTTGGCGAGAATCTTGACGCCCTGAGCGCCCCGGAGCTGCTTGTAGCGTTGATACTCGTTCTGTGAGAATGGAATGATAGTTACTGTATAATTTTTTTTCTTTTTTGTTTTTTTTCAAGAAAAAAAAGAACAATTTCATTGAATCTGCAAAGCTAGAAAGCAAATAGCGAACCGTTGAAGCACACTTTTATTGCTCTCAAAAATAATAGAAATAATAGAAAATCTCCTCTGTCGTTCTGTTCTCGATTAATTTGCAGAACACAGATTTTCTTCAATAACAATAACAACAACAACAACAACATTGCTCACCTTGACGCGCATCTCCCTCATCGGCACGGGCATCAGAAGCTCCTGGGCGGTCGTCACGATGGGTCCGTCGACGCCCGTCGGCATGACGACGTCACCGACGGAGAGCGTGCCTTCGGATACATTGTTGCATTTTACAAGTGGATCAAACCGATGTAATATTATTTGATTTTTTATAGGAGTGTCAAACAGTGAGTAGTGTTATCCCCAAATGCAACTCCAAAGTAATAATGGTGAAACTCAACTGCCGATTTCGAGTCAAAGGAATGAAACCTAATTGAATCAATTTTTTTTTAAAATTAACTCACCATTCACTAAAATAGCGTCGATGGTAGTACCGAGGCCGGCGATGGACTTGACCTACAACAATATTTTTGAGATATATGTGCAGCATGCATGTTGATCATTGCAATTTTCATGTACAATAAATACAACTAAATCAGTTAGTATATATTTTCAAATCACAATATGTCGCAAACCTCCATAACAGAGGCCTCGAGCTCCTTGCGGTAAGTGAGGTTATCCTCGAAGCGAGTTTGCGTCGTGAGGGCGATGTGAGCCATGAGGTTTCCTAGACAGAATGCAATACATATGTTTCATAATCAGATGATAACCAAAAGTAGTGCTCTTTCCAAGCGTTTTCGCCTTAGGGACAATTTACTGTGAAAACAATGGGGAAACGTGATATTTTCGGTTATCATTGGAATCATCCGACGGTGATCATTCGACCAAGCGCGGAAAGTTCAAGGATCACTGACCGATGCCGTCTCCGAGGAAAGCGGAAGTTGGCACCATCGAGATGTACTCTTCCTCGTCCATGTTCTCGTTAGAAAGACACACGTTGACTCCCTGAAATGACAGGCTACTTCATCAAACAAGGTTGCAGCTTCAAGGAGATGTGCATATCCTCTACCGTCCTTGCCGTATCATTTAGGATGTTCCTCTAGTTGAATCACCTGTTCTGCGAACTGGCAAATGATCTGATTGCATCTCTCCCTGAAGTGGTGCTTCGTGTTCGTCGACTGCTCCCTCAGATGGTCGTACACGTCCTTGCGAGGATTGGAGACGTAGCCATTCAGACGATCGTTCTGAACAGCTTTCATTGATAAATATCATAATAGTGGGTATCGAATTTCGCGATATGATGTGATTCCTTACCTTATTAAGCGCGAATACGAAGGGCGTCTCTCGCTTGAGAAGCAGCTTGAGCGATCTGATTGATGTAATTAATGGATCAAAGATCAAAGATCAAGTGACTTACTCGATTGTCATCGGCTCGAGACCGTGCATGATGTCAACTACAAGGATTGCGAAATCGCACAGAGAGGAACCGCGGGCGCGCAGATTTCTGAAAATTAACAGCAGTTTTTTTTTAAATCAATCACAGTAAAAGGACTGCTGTAAGCGCCGATGAGCAAAATCTCAACAAGATAAAGTTTTGTAAAAAACGAACGAGAATGACTCGTGACCGGGCGTGTCTATGATCAGGAAACCAGGGATCTTCATCTTCTCAGCGTCGAACTGAAAAGTGAAAGTTCAAAGACCAAATATCCTTTGCAGTGCGAGAAAAAACTGCAGCTAACCTCTCTGACCATAACGCATCTCTCCGTGAGCGCCTCTCTGGGAACCTGAAAAAGCATGTTCAAGTTCAAAGATCAAACTACAAAGTCGTCTTGTCTCACCTGCGTCGCTCCGATCTGCTGCGTGATTCCGCCGGCCTCGCCTGCTTGCACGTTCGTGCGAAAAATCTGAAATAATCAATATCATACTCCTACTGTAGCATGCTGCAATTCGAAATGAGCAGCCCATCGATTATTGACACTTACCGTATCCAGCATCCTGGTCTTGCCGGTGTCCACGTGCCCTAGGACGCAGATAATGGGAGCGCGCAGAGTGGAACCTTCGTCGAGGGACGACTCTTCGGATTCAGGATGCTCCTGGGAGAAGTAAAAGATCTAAAGCAACTCTGAAAGATCGTACATGGCTGGATCGTTGCTCATTCGTCTCCGCCTCAACTTTAGCAGCCATCTGTTTTTCAGAATCGGCAACTTGAGCAATTGAAATGTCATCAGCAATTTCCCAGTCGTCGATTGGCTCCTCGTCTTCAGTCGAGGGAGTAAGCGGAGTCGGCACTGGACCTGTAATTCAATTATCGTTTATTAAACTAAAATATTATATATCAATGCTAACCGCTGTTCTCTTTTGCCTCCTGCTCTTCTCCTCCAGAAGCATTTCTCTCTTTAACCTCCTGATCCTTCCTCTTCTTCTCGTAGATGACGCGTTTCTTGGGTTTGCCTTCCTCTTCGTCTTTCCCGACTCCGCCCACAACGATGTCTAAAATTCACGTATGTTTACTATTTGCTGCATACGAGTCTACAGCGTCATTGAAAAACCTGAACGTTTCAATTGATAACCATGATTTGAAACGCAACGGATATTGGCGATTATGAAAAAATGAAGCGGATCTCACTGGTGGCAGCTAGCTTGGCGAGTGTCTGTTGCTGTTTCAGGCGCTGGGCTGGAGTGAGATACGTGCCGGCCCTCTTCTCCGCCTCGATCTCAAAGGATTCGCTAGATAGATAATTGCTTTCCTTGATATATTTCGGAGTTCATAGAGCGGTTAAAACTGGAGATTGGGGTCAGAGTGTGGTCATAAAGTTACAAGCAAAACGAAGTTACCCTCTCCTGTTTCCTCTTCCTCAGGGCCTCATTTTGATCTGTGCGGAGTCGCGCCTCAAAAACAATAATCAACCACATATTGATGTGCTTCCCATGTAAGCGGGCGGTTCTTTCGGCACATATCTTCCTCACACCGCTTACATATGGTGTCCCATAAGTAACCATTTTTAAACCTCTCCGTGTCAGTCCTTCTAAGTTATTTCGTACCTCTTCCTCCCTTGCTCTGTTGAGTGCATCAATTCGCTCGTTCTCCTCTTCAATTCTCTTCCTTTCTTCTTCCTCAGCAGCTGCTTTAGCCCGCTGCATCTCTTTGATTGCCTCGACCTGATGGTATCATTATTTAGACCATTCTTTTTTTTGATTTCATACGAATTAAAGATCCTACATGCTTGTTCGTCTTCCCAACTTTCTTCACTTTCTCTTTATCCTTCTGCAGCCTTTCCTTTTCCTTCTTCTTCTCCTTTTCCTTCGTCTTCTTCTCAGCCTTCTTCTTTTCCTCTTCAGTCAACTCCTGCTGAAATAACTTCAAACAATTATCAGAAATATGAGATACGATTACCATTGTTTCGTTCAGATCTGGTCGAAGCAGCCACGATAAAAAATTCATTTAGCCGCTATTTGTGAGCCCCATTATCACTGATCCTCTCACTCTTTATAATCGCTCCAAATGGCTCGCCCCCATTTCATCACAAACCAATGAGTCATCGCCTCTTTGTCTCTCATGGTGGCACACCACTTACTAAATCAGCGCAATAATGCATCCCACTCGTCTTTCCTGACATCCTACCCTATCCCAAATCTCTTCTCGTCCATGGAGACTCTCACTAGGGTGAGTGAGTGACCGCGCGAGCGGGAGGAAGAGGAGAGCGGGTGGTATAGTGAGGGGGGAAGCCTAAGGGAAAGGAGTACAGGAATGACGCGTTCTCTCTGCATTTACTGTAACCTGGAGAGAGGGGTCAAGCAAAGCTGGTTTTGGCGTGATTAAGGGGAAAGGAATGGCGGTGGAGATGGTTTTGAGCAACTCACTACGTATGAATGGATAAATTAGATACCAAACTAAACATGCACTTTACCTACACTAAGGAAATGCCCAGAAATTAGTAATGATGCGGATGACTGAGTGTAAACCCTTGGTCTGGCCAGGTCGTTTTAGATCAACTATACCTCTTTCTGGACATCGGGCATCGTTACTTCTTCTTTCGCTTCCTGGTCGACCCTGCAGAGGATAACAGCAGTCGCTTGTATTTTTATGTGACGAGTAATGCAGGTTAAACCCTTTCCGACTCATACGAATGGACAACTGACCACTCGTCGCTCTCGATCCTTTCTCCTTTCCTCTCTTCCTGGGGCATTTCTGGTTGCTTGGTGCGGACAACAGGGTTGCTGCTGAATAATTAACATTAATTAATTCAATTAAATACGAGAAATTATTATGATAAAATTAAAATTTAAAAGAGTCAGTAAATATAGCAGAGCACTCGGCGTTGTCTACAAGCGACCACAACAAAATGATGCAATTGGGATCAGATGCGCGCCCAAACGCTAACTACAGTATGCACAGTCAACACTGTTCGACCGCGTGGTGCGATTGGTCACACTCCTGATTTTGCCGCCTACAGTTTTACAAAACTAATTGATCGATTCAATGATGATATAAAAACTGCGATACTTTGAGAAGCTGCATCGAATGATAATATTGAAATTTGAAATGCAAAGGGTCTATTATCGTTTTTTTTTGCTATTTGAGCGAAACCTCTTCCACCGGCTGTGCATGAATCATCTAGGGAAAAAAGAGAAGTGATGGACGCACATTTCCCTCTCGCCTTCCATCGATTGGGCAACGATCTCATTCAACAGATCCTAGTCATCAATGCTCCTTTATTATCTAATCACCGAATTCAGGAAAAAATGCGAGAAGTTCACAGAGAAAACAAGCAATTTCGACGAGAAGTGTCATTAAGCTGTCCACACTTTATACATTGAGAATGAGTATGGAGAATGTGTCCGATGATAGAACCTGTATTACAATAAAACATGAAATAAGCTCAAGAATTCTTTCTCCATAGGATTTCCTCATCGTCGTAAAGTTCCTTTGATTTACGCGCATCTCTGACGACCTTCGCGAATCCGACAAACAGGTAGATAATTCCGACGATCACATAGGCGTATCCAAGGAAGTTTCTCCCTCCTCCTGCCCAATTCGTGGTGGACACAACGATTTTCTTTTCGAACATGTACTCCCCGGATTCCTCGTTGTACGGGACAAACCAGTTGCTCGTAATATTGATTGTGCAAGTAGTCAAATTACTGTCTCCTCGAATGACCTTCCTCCACAATTTCCGGAATGTAGACGCGTAAGCAGGTCGCATCCACACTTGAAAATCCTCGTTCTCCATTGCTCCATCCATCTCGCAAATGTGCTTGGTCCAATTTTCAGGCATCGCGTACCTTTCTCCCGTATAACCGTTGCGGAACAACTCACACGGTCTACTTTGGTTGAAGTTGTCCGGGTTTCTGAATTTATTTTCGTTCCAGGCGATGTCGGTACTTGACAAGTGGACGTCTTGTCCATTGGCATCAGTCATGGTAATTTCATCAGTGAAGAATAGCCGGGCTCGCTCACCACAGGGAACGGGAGCATTGCGATACTTGTCTTGCGGAATAGGTTCAGGTTCGTAATACGAAATATTCGAGAAGGTGACGATCAAGTTGAATAGCGCCTTTGAATAGCCGTAGATCCAAGGAAAAGTATTGTTGATGTCGCGACGAGACGGAGGGAACTGTCCACGGATGACGGCGAGTAATCCGGAAGAATTCTGATAGTCTGTCGATTCGTTGTTGAATAACCAGTCGATAAAGCAGCTACTGATCCGATGTACGGGTGACTCTCCTGTGCAAATATATGAATAATCCGCCTTCGCAAAGTGCTCCAGGTCGTACGAATTCCTCATAGTTCTTGAGAGTTGCGAAAGGCCTTCAACTTGGTAGTAGATGAATATATCTTCATGATATTCCGAGAGATCGATCGTAAATGTTGCAATTCCTCCTTTCGAAGTATCGGTATAAATAAGAAATTCTTGTTTGATTGACCACGAAGCCATTGTGAAGGCGGATCCAGTGACGATACAGAATAGGCCAAGACAGAAGACGAAGGCCAACATACATTTCGGAGTCCAAGAGAAATGGTAACTGGGAAGCTTCTGCTGCCAAAGATTTTGCTTGTGTCGGCGCAGCAGCTTTTTCTTGTCGATCATGGGAAGATACTGATGATGGAAGAAAGGCAAGGAGAAATGCGCATTCATCATTTCCCTTTCTCTTTCCGTCGATGATTCATATGCCACAACACATGTCAGCGGATTCACTCAAATCGAAGAAACGCGAATAAAACCATTTAATTCCATCAATCAATATGCATACAATAATCAATTGATGAGGAAATATGAGAACTCTTACTAGGAATACTAATCGTGACTAGCGGGAATTATTGTATCTCAAGGCTTGACAGTTGACTTTGCCCTAGCCACAGATGAATCTCCCTTCATCGTTGTAACTTCTGTGCTTGCGCGACGACCGAAGAAGATTTGTCGCAACTGAAGTGAGTGTAAGAATTTCATGTATCTAAATGGAGCGAACTATTCACTTCCGAATCTCGGGGCTGCGTTCACAAGTACTCAGGCTAGACTAACTACAGCAAAAATTAATTGTGACCAGTTTTTCTTCATTTACGTGTTGAGTATCACGAGAGTTCAAACTTCTTGTGTGGTCATATCAGATGTATCATGGAGTGGCCCAATTTCGCAGTCTAGTTTCGAAATGACTCACACTCTTGAACGAAATGAGCATTACGTAGGGAGTGAGGACGTTGTTGAAAGACGTAGTCAGCCTGAAATTTGACTACACTAATCTCCCGATTTCAAGCTAAAGATGCACAATACAATGATCACTCAATTCTCCTCTGTACCCTACAGAGAGACTGATATCGTAATCGATTTTTTCGTCTCGGTACTCACCTCAAAATCAGAGCATAGTAGGTGAAGGACACTATTCGTGTCCCGGTCGTCCACTGGTAGATGTACCAGATTGCAAAGAAGATGAAGATGGACCACCCACCTTGAAGAGTAAAAATTCTAACACTTCAAGTGTTCAGAAATTCCCTCATATTTGCAACATTCTTATGATGACTTATGAGGAACAGTTCCCAACTTACCCAAGCTGTTCACTGCAGCTGCAGCTGTCATGCGATAAACGCTCTTGCTAAATTTAGATTGAAAGCTGCCAAGATGTGGTTGAATTTTCTGTAAAAACATAAAATACGGATAAAAATATATTGATTTTTACCTTATATCGTCGCATGAGCACAATAATTGCTGCGTAAGTCAAGACTTTGGTGGCTTCAAAAGCACCCGTGACGGAAACTCCTACTTGCTGGAAGCACAGGGTATTGATAGATTATAATGGAAGCAATATACCGGATAATACTGGTCGAACCATCCCACCAGAAGGAAATCGATAGCTGGAACACCGAAGGCGCTAGTCTTGCTCTACAAAGAATTATAATTTAAAAGCGTCATTACAATATATTAAAGGGACCTGGCACTCTTAGAACATTGACGCTCATATGAAATCTATCACCTTTCCGATCATTTTTGCAAAAAAAAATAAAAATAAAAATTAATTGTTAAGTGGAGAATGAAGATCAAAGTTCAAGACCGGAGCCGCGTTCTAGACTGGGTGCAGAAACTGCGGAAAGTTGAGGCGCACGCTCGCACTACACCAATTTTCCGTATTTCCATTTTTACCGTATTTTCATCGATTTTTTGTGTAGTTTCAAGTTTTTCCATTACCCATATTTATCGAACACACAATATCTGATTCAGCATCATGGAATTAGCGAGATATAAACGGTGTTTCTTGTGCAACGAAGTTGCGCTATGGACCAAACGATTTCCCCCCGCTAGTCGTCCTGTTAAACAGAGGAAAAGGTTCTACGATTGAACAAAGATGATGAAGAGACGGCGGATCTGCTCAACAAGCATCGCCAGAAAAAAGATCCCAGATGGTGTGAACGCCATTTCGACAAGCAGATCGACGACCTTCCCATTGACGTGAGTTCCCCTACCTTTACTGCCTGCTATCTAGTATAAATGCAACAAGATTCATTCACAATGTGGGCTTCCAGCATAGAGCTGTTCCCGCAAGATCTCTCACTCTCCCTACCGTACCCCTTCGAACCACGAGGCCAGCTGACCTCCATCCCAAGGCAGAACACAACTCTCGGTTGCATGAATCAGCATCATTGCATGAGCGGGCGAGTCCTGTTCAACAATATCCTTACCCACTTGGCCTTACTATCATTCGTTACTAAATATATCTCAATCATCAGCTAGAGACATTCAGAGTGAGACGAGATCCCCTCGTGCTCCACTGTCGCCACTCTCATATGAGGGCACTCTCAATGTCAGTCTTTATGCTATATTTTTCAGAAATTATATATTCTATTACTACAACGAGTATTGATATGAAAACAAATCACTGGAAAAACAATGTGATGATATACAAACGAAAAGAGAACAACGAAAAACGAAGAGAAAAAATTCAGCCAGTTTGGTCGACCGCCTCCCTCTCCCTCAACGATTCAATCGATGTCGATTCCTGGAATGATGAAGTTGTGCCCAAGAAATTTAAAAGTGCTGTTTCCACAGCTACTATGACTACTGTGGAACCCGAGGTTAGTGGGCTATGAGGGATACGCTAGAATAAATAGATTCTAGGATACGGAATATCGGTATTCCCAAGATAGCATGCATGAGGAGGAGGATCATGAGATTGATGAGGAAGAGGCCGAGAGTATTGATGTAGCCAGGCGCTATGGAATTATTGAGCATAGCTGCCTGATGCGCTTGTTTCAACGGTGTGAAGAGTGCGGGGCTCGGCTCGATCGAAGTCTAATCGAGACGAGGACAGAGGGTAGTGCGCTGATAGTGAACTACGATTGCCTGGAATGCAAGGCTAGCATCAAATGGGAAGGACAGGAGAAGGTTGGGAGAGGGAAAAGCCAAGTGTACTCGGCCAATCATTTCATTCCCATCGCATCTTTCATCACAGGCATGAGACCTGCGGTGAGGAAAAATACTATGAAAAAATTTAAACTAAAAACTTCAGAGATTGCATGATTGGGCGAATTTGCTAGGAATGGATATGTCGTCGGAAAGACAAATGCGGAAAGTAGTAAGCGAAATAGGGAGTGTTGCAATTGAGCGAGTGCACGAGGAGATGCAGGAAATAGTGCGCGAAGTAGCAGTGAACGCATCGGCGGTAAATAGGAAGCTATAAAGCATGATCATTAAATTGAGCGTTTAGGGTAAGGGGCTGCAAGTTTCAATAGATGGTCAGTTCGACTGCCCCGGCTTCACCTCGACGAATAATAAGGACACCGTAATTGATTGTCATACGAAACTGGCTTTGGCAGGAGTTGCGATGCATAAGAATATGCCAGGGATAGGTATAAGGGATTGTGAATTCCGAAAAAATAATACCTATTCTAGATGGAATTTCGATTCGTATGGAGTCCGAGGGAGTAAAGAGAGCTCTGGTTGAGCTTATCGATGCAGGGATAGAGATAACGTGATCTAATGTTGTATCTAAGAGGAAAGACGTTGTATGCTCAGCACGCGAGTTGGTGACCAAAATGCAATGGTTAATAAGAAACTGCGAGAGGAGCCCAAGACTGCACATATTGAAGTACTCAATGATTGGTGGCACGTCCAGCGGCCGATAAGAAAAGAATGGTGGAAGGTTGGGACGAGAACATATATTTCTTTAAAAAAATAATGACTATTTAGCTCGTAAAGGCCAATCCCGCACTCGCTTCAATTTATCAGAAGTTTTTCAACCATCTATATTGCGTCCATAATAAATACCCTCTATTGAAAGATCGAAAACGTGCACTAGAAGTAGTTAGGTCGTTCGTCATGCACATCCAGGGGAAGCATAAATGGAAAAAGGTGAACAAATAGTGCGATAGCAATAAAATAATTCAATAATAGGGCGATGGCTTCGAAATTGTTACCAAGTGCGAGCATGGTAGACTAAAGAAGCTGAAGAAGGGCGAAAAGCGAGAGATACTGCTGGTTAGTCAATCTGAGAGACCGTATTCGAAATTATACCATTTTTCTCAGGCAAATTCGGATGAGCTCGAGTTGATTCGCACATTGGTCTTTGCGCCAAAGTTCGAAAAGGCCTTTTTGACTGCTGCCTCATTGATCGATACATCGATCAATGAGTGTTATCACTCACTGAGCTTGATGTATGCCCCGAAGATGCTAGCATGGTTAGTAAAACAATGGCCAAATAGATCAGCGTTAGGGTGTAATAACTGCAGCTCGCCCCCGTACTACAAGCTCAAAATGCTAGTATCGATGCTACATTACAACGGCCTTATGCTCGATGACCTACTTGGGCAGAGAGCCGAAATAGGGAACACCGTTCTCAAGAGGAAAGGACGATTGGTGGGAGCAATCAAAAGAAAGAGAGGAGCGGGTACCCATGTTTGGAGGGCGAGGTGAATAATTAGCATTCCCGAAATACAACTAAAATAAATTCCACATATATTTATTTCCAGATATTGGCGGAGAGCTTGAAAGTGCGGGAGGAGCTAAGCGAGGCGCGTGAAATCGCGAGATTGGGAATCCCTGAGGACGATGTGTTTGACGAGCTTGTGAACTGGTGGGATATGAAGGAGAAGGCAAAGCGAGAGTCGGGATACGACATGTATGAAGAAGAGCAATTGGACTTCGGGGATTCTAGCGAGGACGAAGAATTTGAGGTTTCCCAGCGCAGTGTTGAAATCTAGTTATTACTGTACCCGCAATTTGTTATATTTGTCAGTAAATAAAAAGAAGCATGTTATTGTCAATGTACACTTTTCGACCAACCCAGCTAATACTTTTTTTGTCTTCACAAAATCAACACTAGCCAACCTATATGTCCTTGGCGAGACGTCCGACCTTGGTCACGGGCATCCACTCCTTGTCTCTTTCCTTTCCTCCGCGTCCACCACTGCATAAGAAAATATTTTTATGACACAAGGGAGAAAAACTTTTTCAAAATACTGCAATCGTATTTTTATTTTTAACTCGCTCGAGGCACTTGTTATCAGGGTTTTAAAAAAGTATTCATTCGGGATAATATGGAATTTCTAGTCCCATTCGACGGTCTTGTACCTCGTGGTACTACGTGATACATTCCTGGTACCGGTACTACTATGTGATACGTGTCTGGTACAGACATGCCGATTTCGTCCTAAATGGTACCAAAGCAGGAATGTTATGGTGCTGACGTGATAAAGAGCACCCACTCACCGGGATCCGCCAATAAATCTTCAATAGCGACGAAGGCCTTGAAGCGGGTGCAGTATCCGGCTCTGCAATAACATAAATGTCGAGCATATCGATATTGTTCGAAGTACACGAGTACAACAAACGTCCTTGAACGCGCATTGTCAATTTTGCGTTATGTCGGACCAGGCGATACATCTTTCTTCATCTATTCACAATATTACAAACCTGGTCTGCTTCTGGGCATGATCTTGAGACCCTCATCCTTCAGGTTGGAGCAGGAGTAGTCGATGATCTCGAACTCCTGAAATGATATAGGCACTGGGGCACTTCTGCAGTATGTCGTACCAGAATGAGCGGGGTACGAATGAGGAGGAGGTATGATGGGATAGGGTATGACGGTATAGCTGAAGAGTACCATACGTTACGGTTAGTTAGTAATTTTAGTAAATAATTTTCGACCATCACCTATCCTATCCTGTCATACTTCCTCCTCATTCCTACTCCGCTCATTCTGGTACGACATAATGCAGAAATGCTGGCGCTGGTAATACGCCCTCGATAAAATAATTACTAAAATGGATCCGGCGAAGTGTGCCTAAGCCTATCATTTCCCTTCACGGCCCATTGTTCTCACCACGAAGCAAAACACAATATCTAAAATCATCCCTAATGCCATGAGTATGAAGGCAAAGCATATTGCACAAGTAGCCTGAGGTGAGCGTGGCTTTAGCAAGTTGTAGAACGAAACAAAAAATAATCGAGAGAAAAAATGGAAAAAAACCATGTGAAAATTATTCTTCAAATCATGTCGCCGTCTAAATTTATCTCTAAATTGCTTTATTTTTCATATTATATTGCTCACAGCACCATTTTCGAACGGCAAATATAAGGAGAATATTTTAAAGCTGTAGAAATCCATAAGGACAACCAATCAAAACATTTAAGAGAAATCGATAATCGTTAAGCGTATTTCGAGCTGCAAATATTTTTAAAATAAACAATTTAATATTTATAAATCAATATAAATATTAATTGTATAGTAGAGATAAATAATAACCTATTAGTGAGCTATGGGCGTTGCTTTGAAAGGCTCAAAATTAAAACATGAAATTCGCGTGGCTAATTAGAAGTTGGGGTGAAACAGTTGGCCATGAACGATTTGTACCAAAGTATTCCTTTTTTTCAAACCAGGAACGAAATCAAGACACATGATTTGATCGAAAAAAAATAAGCGTACCTGTCAATGCCCATGAAGGCCTTCTTTTCGGCAGTGGTCTGGAAGCGTCCGTGGCCGAACTTGGAGGAAGTGTCGATCCACTTGAGGGCAAACTTATCGCCGGTCGACTCCCTCAACGGAATAAGATGAAGTACAGGACATGTTTTCTACCTACTAATCCTGCCCACTAAACACATGAATATAGTACACGAAATAACAATGTCGCAGAGTGTGTCGAAAAAACCTGACTCTTCTTTTACGTGCTCTTTCGCCAGTCATGAAGCAATAGAGAGTGCGATAAGGAGAAAGTTGGGCAATTTTTCCCAGGAAAGATGAGTCAAACTAAAGAATTGAGAACCAAAGTAAACGGGACAAACCTTGCTGGGAGGGAGGGGCGAAAGGGATCATCTTGTTCCCATCGATGTTGGTGTTCATCACACGATGGATGTGCTGGAACTTCTCGGGCATGGTGAGGGACGGTATGGCCCTCTGTAATGCGCACAATATTATAGTTTAACAAACAATAAAACACACGCCACGGTAAAGAGACGAAGGTCATCAGGCTGGTTCAACGAAACAACATTCTAGCGTGATTGACTGGGTTCGTGTCGTGAATTTCAAGCGGGAATGTTCAAAATAGTGATTAGCTTAAAGCAAACTAGAAAATAAGTACTGAATGAGCCAATAATACAAAGAAAATGCCAAGAGACGTCGGAAAAGAATCAGAAGCTCCAAGAGGAACTTGGCAAACTGCCAAATCCCACCATATCGCTGTTTAGCGGACCATAGCGAATCAACGTTACTCTCGTACTGGGTATTTCAATACCGTACTTTTAACTGCATAAATTAATTATTATATTAATTTGTATTATTTTTTATTTACATTTATCATAATATTTGGTCATTTAAAGTGAAATGAAATAAATTCATGATATAATGCCAAATCCCTTTAAGACTAGTCCGGTTGCCCCCCACCTTCGGCGGGGGGCCCGTCCTAGCGGAGTAGGTTTCGCAATCACTCGTTTCGAAACTTGTTGACGCGCGATCTCTCTCCCTCCAAATTTCGTAATCGTTTCGCAATCCGAACAGACGTACGGACACAGCGCTTTATATATAGGTATAGATTGATTTCAGTAGTCTTTCTTAAGCCATTAACGACAACTCACTCGATAGGTCGTAGAATTGCCGACGACTATAGGCATAGAAGCGGCAACGACTACCACCCATACGAAACCGCATACTATGTGAGTGTTTCGTGGCGTCCAGATCTGAATTATTTTTTTTCACTCTATGAATGATATTAATTATTAATCAATATTAGATAAATATTTTACCAACGACTGCTTCATAGGAACGGCAAAAGCCGTCAGGCGATTGAATCCGATGAGCATACTGAAACTCTGGCAGAAGGCGAATACAGTAGCCTGCATGTGCGATTTCGCTCTGGTAAACATCGTAAGTCCTACCTTGATCAGCTCGATCCTTCCCAACCAGAAGGCGTTGGCCTTAAACAATTGATTTTGTTTATCCTGGAAAAACCAAGAGTTTTACCGAATAAAAGTCCAGCCCGAGTCCCTGTCCTGATGGTTCCAGAATGAACATATGACTAATTGCGTGCATAATGTTTAACGCTGCTGAAAGTTGTCCTTGACCGTATGAGGGGTGATATAATGTGCTATAGAAAGGTACTTACTAATATTGGCCATCAGAATCTGGAAGGACGGATCCAATTCTCCATGTCTCTTCCTCACAAGGACGTATATGAAACTGTAAAAATAATATTGCGGGAAATACGAGAAAAACATACCGCAAGTGAATCGGGAAGGTGCCGTAAATCATGATATCCGACAGAATGAGAAGGAATATTTGAAATGCTTCGGCCATTCTGAAAAAAAAATTCATAATCAGATGCAAGGCGACAAAGTGATTATGCACAAGTGTAGCACAATTTCAAAAAGATCAAAGTCGCGTGTAGCACAATTTCGAAAAAAATAAAAATTTGAACGAAGCAGGCCTACAGCGTAAAAGGTCTTCTCGGAAAACCCAGACTGCCCATTAGCGTCAAGTCGCTAGCTTAGCTTCCCAAATTGCGCACGTTCCCTTGCCAGTCAGGGAAGAGTAGATGGCAATCAAAAAGGGGAGAGAGGTAGGAAATGGACCCAGTATCTCGAGTTCATGTACTATTTCCTTCTTCTTGTCTAGCGATGTTTCCGCGAATGCTTGTTAGCACCTTCCCTTGCTTCCCCCCGCCATCAGCACTTGACAAATCTGCGGCAAAAAGCTGTCCTGAGGTTCAGGATGGTGATGAACGAATGTAAGAAATGGAAGAGGAACTGATTTCCATCTCTGAATGTTATAAATGGAATGTGATTGAAGAAATCAGATTTTAGTGGTATAATCAACCTTAATGTTCAAAACCCGATATGCAAATGATAAGTAAATGTCAATACAGATAAAAATGTAGCTAAAAGTATAGGCATGCTGTTCCAGACATTTGTTGTTTCGCAGAAGTCACGCAACTACAAATCATCGACCGATATCCGTCTGCCAATTCTTCCAGTCCCATATTCTAGTCAGTAATCAGGATTGGCGCGATTTGAACTAAATGACATTTGAGAAGGATTTGCACTCTTGCTCTATTGTCTGTTCGCCTACAAATATTGCAGAATATTGACGAAGAAGTATCACGGCTAAATTTAGGAAAATTGTGCCGAACAAATACATAGTGCACTCATTTTGAACCCGCACAAATTTTTAATTACGACTGATTTTCGCATGGGATTTGAATACAGCCTACAGGGAAAAAACTAAACGCAAAATATATGAAGAGGCGATCTAAGGAGAGCGTTAGGTACGCAATGGTGCTGCTTCTTCCATATAATGTTGCTGACTAATTTTGGATAACTCCGGATTTGATCAATTGAAAATGTTTTCTG
Organism: Pristionchus mayeri; assembly: GCA_036245805.1. Classification (NCBI taxonomy): domain Eukaryota; kingdom Metazoa; phylum Nematoda; class Chromadorea; order Rhabditida; family Neodiplogasteridae; genus Pristionchus; species Pristionchus mayeri. Next base: position 15,295,164 of record BTRK01000002.1, read on the forward strand.
GAATTATGCGTATTTAGTTATAGGGTTACTAATGAACAGCGGAACGCTACAGCTTATGCCGATTTACAATCATTTTCACATCACAGAGTGGCTAAACACGAATAAAAAATAATAGTATTGACCAGGTCCAAAGAGGAGGAGGAGCGCCACACGTACATGATAATTGGTGTTTTGCTCTATTCCCAAAAGAAGGCTCGTTTGCAAGTAGCCGTAGGTTGTAATCATATCTGGTATTTCGAGAGCTTAAAACGCTGTCTCCCTAAGATCGAAGCATAGGGTGGCACAATGACTCAAACTTATCGCTAGGAGTTCAAACTTTGGTGGTAGAGTCCTTAGGGTCAAAGAAAACTTTTCCAGCAATTTTGACCTACCATTTGCATATTTTACAAAAACCGCCATTTCTGATATTGACCCTTAGTGTTATATACCATTCGAAAGAGCATCAAAAGTTATGTCAGAATCCAAATTTGCTAAGAAATTAATCAACATCTGTTCGGGAAACATGGAATTATGTGAGGAAAAACAGCTGTTTGAAATTTCGATAGTTTAGAAGAACATGTTCCAATCATTTCTGGTTTCTGAAACCGTTAACCTAGATGTAAAATGTTATGAGGAATTCAGAAAAAAATATGCCGAAGACGAGCGAGGTACCCCAAATAGAGTTTTGCTCGAAAAACTGAGGGAGTTCTGAAAGGTGAGTTCGATTCCGCTCGAGCGCAAACATTTTTGCATTGATTTTCCATGCGATATCTAGCTACCACTATTTTTCGATATCTACAATAAGTGATTTAAATTTGTTTCCGTAGCAAACTTTGATCAATTAATGCCTGCAAAAATGTTTGCACTCCGGCGGAATCGAACCCACTTTTCAGAACACCCTCAGTTTGTCGAGCAAAACTCTAATTGGGGTACCTCGCTCGTCTTCCGCATATTTTTTTCTGAATTCCTCATAACATTTTACATCTAGGGTAACGGTTTCAGAAACCAGAAATGATTGGAACATGCTCTTCTAAACTATCGAAATTTCAAACAGCTGTTTTTCCTCACATAATTGCATGTTTCCCGAACAGATGTTGATTAATTTCTTAGCAAATTTATATTCTGACATAACTTTTGATGCTCTTTCGAATGGTATATAACACTAAGGGTCAATATCAAAAATGGCGGTTTTTGTAAAATATGCAAATGGTAGGTCAAAATTCCTGGAAAAGTTTTCTTTGACGCTAAGGACTCTACCACCAAAGTTTGAACTCCTAGCGATAAGTATGAGTCATTGTGCCACTTTGCCTCCAGAATCTGACGTTCTAACGGAGACAGCGTTTTAAGTCGATGGATGCGCATGCAGATCGACGAAACGTCAACTTCTTTCTGTTCATGCAATCAATAATGGCAATTAAAATAACAAAATAGTCATTCTGTTCGTTTCGAAGAAGTCACGTAGCAGCAAAAATTCATAGACTCATATCATTCTGCCAATTATATGCCTGAATCTACCCAGTAATTGGTAATGTCACAAGCTGAGCAAAATAACGGCGGAAGAATGATTCGTGCTCTCATTGTCCTATTGTCTCGTGCAAGGCACATCTTGGAAAATAGTGAATAACCCGCAAACTCAGACTATAATTAGGAATCATATGATGGGCTTATAAATACAACGAACCAACAATGCACCGATGAAAACTTCACACTCTTCAATATTCACCCCCAAAGTTTTTTCATGTTGTAAGCATCCCCACTAATGGACAGCGAAGAAATAGTTTATCTAGACATACAATCATATTTACATCTCACAGTGGGACCTAAGAATCGGAGTGTTGCTAAAAAGAAGAAGAGTTCGGCACGTTCGCATGCCACGAAAATTGGTGGTTAGTTCGATTCGCAAAAGAAAACGAGTTTACAAGTAGTTGTAGGTTGCAATCATCCCCAGGGGGGGGGGGGTGAAAAAATCCCAACCGACAAAAGCCCAACGGATCAAAATTTGCTGGATATTTGAGCTCTCATCATGGGAGTTGTTTCATTGTCACCAGTGTGTGCTACACTACATCATCCTGATTAGATCCTCTGACTCGCCGAACATTGAATTTTACTCCATATCTATGTATAGGGGTTCACTGTCCTGTTTTGAGAATTTCTTCTGAAAGTCATGGTTAGATAAACCCCAATTACCGTAACAAATCTATAATCCGTTGCCTCTGGAAGTACTCTATCTGTGAAACATTATCATCGATTGATTACGGTATTTGGTGTTTTTCTAACCATGATTATCCACAGAAATTGTCAAATTCGGACCATGAACCCAGTACATAGATATGGAGTGAAACTCTAGTTCGCCGAGTTAGAGGATCTAATCAGGGTGATGTAGTGTAGCACACACTGGTAACATTGAAACAACTTCCATGAAGCTAGCTCAAATATCCAGCGAATGGTAATCCGTTGGGCTTTTGTCGGTTGGGCTTTTGTCACCCCCCTCATCCCCGGTATTTCGAGAGCTTCATTTTAAAAATACGTGCGTAAACTTTCCAAAAAGTTGAAGATTCTGCTAGGTCTGACAATAATAAAAACATGGAGGTAATAAAGTGCTCAATAGAAGACATTCTTGTGAATCAGGGATATTGCCAATGCTCGGAATAGAGTAAGCCGAAAAACTGTTTCATAGAGTAGTGGACAATGATGATCTGATGGTCTCATAGAGGTGATTTGAATATGTAGAGGCTGAAGAAGATCGGATTCGACAGCTCATTCTTTATTGCGCGCGCGTCAAAGCAGTAGATGAATTCTTTGTTAAATTCTTCACGGAGCGACGTCCCAGGAATATGAGGCGGAGCTGAAATTTACATTAGTAAAATAAGCATTTTTCTTGTTCCCTTACGCTCTTAAATGTCGCTAGCATCACCCACGTCGGCAACATGTTGCTGAAGGAGGTTGTGACTCTAAATTTTACAAATTAAATACGGTGTGTTCTCTTCCGGTTACTCGAAATAGTGACAAGGAAGAACAAACTACCTCAGAATCAGCGAGTAATATGTGAAGTTGACGAGTCGCGTTCCAGTCGTCCATTGACAGACATAATAACTGGCGAAGAAGAGGAAGATGATCCAACCACCTGGAAAATGTGCAATCGCTTGAAAAGTCGCTCGTTCGATAGCATCTACTTTCAGAACAGTCTCTCTGTTCCATCTCTTCTCGCTCCGCAAATGAAGAATATCGGGAAAAATAATCACCCATACTGCTGACCGCAGCGGCAGCAGTCATACGATAGATTCCCTTGCTCAGAGATTTGTAATTCGCCATTTCCGATCTCGTCTTCTGAGATGATCGGATTAGCTGGAAAATGTTTCGGTATGGCACCAAGAGTTGAAAAAAGTGATTGATTAATTCCTCGTTACGGCCTACACGCAACTTTAAAATAAAAATCCAACTCATACCTTGTATCGGCTCAATAGCAACAGGATGCCGATGTAGACGATGATCTTCGAGATTTCACAAAAGCCCAATACGAATAGTCCAGCGATCTTAAAGGGATCCGGAAATCGAAAAACAAGTCTGTCTTAATTTGTGAGGCTTCGTCCTCTCATATCAATGCAATGTTTCAAAATAATTTTAAAAAATTGTTTAAACGAGAAAATGGACAAAGCCGGGGAATGGTATTTATTATGGGAGCGTTAATTAGGAAACATAGGACAATTACGGTACTTGAGCGGGAGTTAAAAAACGGTATTTTTGCCTAATTGATTTTTTGTGAGGCCATGCCAAGGTCTTTCGATTTAATTGGGCTATTTCTCTAGATAGTTTTGCTTTTTTTCAGTAGTTTACGTTGTATTCCCTTTTCGGTGTTCTGATTTGTATAGGTAAACGCAGGATTAAGCATATTACGGCTGTTAACGGCGTATAAACCAGATACTTTATGTCACTGCATGTCTTCATTTTCGTTCTCTTTCCGTGTTTATTGCTTCAAGTTGCTATCTGTTCATGGCAACGTATGCATGCATCACCTGCCCACTCCGTTCAAGCGAAACTCGTGTGATTCATTCCACTCCCGAGCTGAGAAGGGAGTGGTTGCTCCGCCTCAATCTCATCGAGGACGAGTTTCAAGCGTTGGAGGGGAAGGTCGCGTCTGTTCAAGCTCAGGGCAAGCGGGCCAGACTCTGCCACAACCACTTTCCGCGCTCGAAGAAGGGCGAGAACCCCCCTCCAATAGATGTGAGCTATTATCTACTTGATTTGATGCGATTGTAATGATGCGTTGTACTTACCAATGTCTTTTCATTTTATCAGTAAGTGTATTTTCGATTGCCTTATTCCGCGTGTTTAGCGTCGTGAACAGAAAGAAGGCCCTCCACGTCTTCAGATGGCGGACCAAGATCAAGAGCAGGCAAGGGCACAATTCTTTATTTCCGATATACACTAGAATTATATCATAGTACGCCCTGGGGAGGCAATCAGATAAAACACATGTCCAGAGGAGGCAATAACGCATACACACATGTCACAAATAGTATTTATCGCTTACCTTACCCCGTTTGTTTAGCATCGTGAACAAAGAGAAAGCCCTCCTAGTCTTCAGAGAGCGGATCACGATCAGCTTCAAGTAAGGGTCCAATTGTTTATGTCCGAAAGACACTAGCATTATATGAGAATATGCTCTGGCAGGCAATCAGATAAAACACAGGCCCAGAGGAGGCAATAACGCATACACACAAACGAATAATTACTATTACAGCTCGAGCACTCGGTGCAGTAGCCAATGGACATGGTAGATGACATTGCCGATGCAATGTCCGACCTCCCATTCCACATGCCCACTCCACAACACACTAGGTCTCAACAAGTACGTACAACAATATATTTATTCAACGCATCTCGAAATCTAAAATGATTGAAAAACAGATCAATAAGAGATACGACCAGAACCTAATTACCAATTGATATTAGCTTTATTCAATTTGAATATATAAACGAAACAACAATGGAAAAGTACTAGTACCACTAATCGTTAGTACAATCACGATAAAATGATATTTCATCTATTGACACATGAATTTAGTCCTACGTCCAATCTCAACAAACGACGCACTCCGAAGTGACGTCAGAGACTGGTGTCCTATGTGACCCACCCACCACTCAACTACGTACCGACTACGTTCAAGATGGTCTGTCTCCTATCCCTCTTCGCTCGCTGCTACGAGTGTGGCATGAAGGAGATAAAGGACGACTCCTTCAAGTCGCACACCGTAGGATCAGCTCTCTGCCTGGAATGGTATTGCAACGTGTGTGAACGGATAGTCAAGTGGTCTTCTCAACCGGTGATCGAAGGCTATTTCGAGGGAAACATTAAGTTGACAACAACAGTGCACACCACTGCAGTGTCACTCCCGGTTAGTCTATATAAATCTATTGGAAAGTAGAACTATTTAGTATGAACGATCGCAATGTGCAATAACCCAGGAACGGCATTCAGAGACTACTGGAGGCTGGAAAAGCAATGCGGCTCGCCCTTCCTTGCTACCGAACCATGCGAAAAGAATTGAAAGAGATAGTTATGCCCGCCGTGGGTGTAGTATTCGCACGACGCATGGCACAAGCAGAAGCGACTGTGAGAGGAGCCAACCCAGTTAGTCGTTATTCCTCACACTGTGAAAATTATAGCCTTTCTAATCATTGTGGGCACTCTCACTCTTGTCTCACCTGATCCAGCTTCCTGCTCTTCTCATCCAGGCAGCTTGCGCCGCCCACCCTCAATGTCCCAATAAGGGGGTGATTGAGGGTGGGCGGCGATGTAATAGCATCACCGCCCACCCTCAATGTCCCAGATATCTGGGATTACTGTACTATCGATTAGGTATCTCGACTTTCTAAAAATAAAGTTAATTCGTGATTGCCGGGGTTACGGTAGGTTGGGGGAGGTTACGGTAGAGATATATGGTATCTGGGATTACTGTACTATCGATTAGGTACGGTATCTCGACTTTCTAAAATAATGTTAATTCGTGATTGCCGGGGTTACGGTAGGTTGGGGGAGGTTACGGTAGAGATATATGGTATCTGGGATTACTGTACTATCGATTAGGTACGGTATCTCGACTTTCTAAAAATAAAGTTAATTCGTGATTGCAGGACCTAGAATTGGAATAATTATCAAACTATTAATTTAAACTACCAGTTGTAGTGCACACGATATTACTCAACAGTAATTCAAATAATTCCTACTCGTTGCAACAAACTACCGTACTCCAATTCGGCGCCGCGTCCTACCGTAATCTCTCACCTTCTCAGCCGACAGCGAGTCAACCGCCAGCACGCCCAACAGGAACATGAGTACCCTGGAAAAAAATATGATTATTATTATTATTTATTAAAATAAGCAATATACTACAAAGACAATACAGGTCGTTCACTTGCCAAAAAAAGGAGATACTACGATAGAATTCTTGCGTACCTATTGAATGGCTTAGGCTGCGCATTCTCCGCGAGCATTCCCTCTTCGTCACTACGAGTGAGCGTCCAGATATGATGGAATGTACGCGCTGCCTCCGTTGCGAACACCTGAGGGAAATTGACTTTCAATTAGAACACAAAAGCTTCCAGCATGTTTAGTGAAACAACTGGTAGCGTTCGGGTTACACGTTGTTCATAAGATTGAATGAGATTCGCATCATCAATAGCAATAATATCTTTTTTGGTAACTATCAATAAAAAAAGAGAACGATACAATAACAATAGATCTATGATCTCTGATTGAGAGAGGTGAGCAACCTGTGAGATTCGGGTTGCAGTAAGGATTCAAATCACAGAATCTACGATGCAAAACAATAGTTGCTTTCTCGACTGGCTAAAAGAATCAATTCTACCGTATCCTCACCATTCAAAGTAGTCAGCCAGATATGACCAGAGGAAGGCAGCTGATCCATCTTCGTCCATCGCTTGCATGAGTACATTCAGATTCTTCGTCACTTCCTCATGACGGCGAATCTGAAAAGAATTTTCCCAAATTCTCTCCCTGGATATAGAGGTTTCACATTTGCTTCTAAACAAATTGCAGTGCGAAGCTATCAAGAAAACGTGGACTTGCAGCGCAAATACCAATAAATGATTTACCCTCCTCTTCTCGTCTTCCTCCTTGTTCTCGTTCTCCTGCAGGTAGCTGCTGCTGCAAGTTGCAGATGGAAGCTGGAGCATCAGAGAGTGACGATCCGGAGGGGCTCTGGGAATGATACGATTTCGGGTTATTGAAAGCAAAGAGATCTTGTGATTAGAAAACGTTCGCCCTATTGCTCTTGTCATACACTTGCAACACAAAACGTCCATATTGCATTTCCTTCCAATATGATCAAGTTACCTCTCCGTATCCTCGTTCTCTTTCTTCTCTCCCTCGGGCATCAATCGGGCGCACTTCTTGAGCAGCAGTGGCAGCACTCGCATCTGAACGGGAGGACCGACCTGAGCAGAGGGAGGATACTGTATATTGCTGGTTCACAAAGATGAAGACGACTATCACCAGCAGATGTAATAGCATTTGGAAAATGGCTGCAATGAGACCGAGGGCGCAGTGCAAATGCAGGTAACTACAGCGACCACGCTACAGCAGTACTGTCAGATCGTACAGTATGCTGCAATACTCTTCTCCTCATCACTCACCTCCGGTCTGTCCTGCACGTCAAAAGTCTGCACGTTCGCACTTCCACGAACTGTTGTGCATCCGAGTCTTTTACCGCTGTAGTCGGAGTGTAGAAGGTAGAAGACATAGAGATCTGAATAATAATATGCTTACAAAGTTCCGAGCTAAAGCGGATTAGAATCGAACGTTGTTTATGATGAAGAGCAGAAATGGAAAATCAATCGATATATATAAGCTACCGTACCTCCACGGTGTCTCCCTCGAGTAATCCCCCTGAGGGCATCGACGATCATCGAGAGTACTGTATGAGTGAAGAAGGAATCGAGTCGATCGTCGCCCACGGGCACAGAATTCGCTTCGGGAGTGCCTCCTGGCCGAGAACGTCGCCTTCAGATGGACTCCTGCGAGGGAGGGGTACGGTAATCGGCTAGATTTAATCGATAATAATTGTCGCTATTTGCATTAATCGATACATTCGAATATATCTTGAGATATTGACAGCGGTACTTGAATTATTGTTCACCGATCAATACTATTATCAATCATACTACTCCTTCGACAACTAATGCACCCCCGAATACAGTCTCCCATTAGCAATCGATCGCTCACCCATGGGCAGGGCGGGATGGAGGCACTGCGAATCGCTTGGCTACCGTAACCGCCTTCGGGATTTCACCGTACTTGGCGTGTTGGGAGAACACCTGGAACAAGGTTTATTGATCGCGCTAGCTCCAAACCCCGGCGCGGAACATCGACAAACACAACACCGTGTATTATAGCGAGTGTTCCAGCGCCATAACAGGCCGATAATCCATACCCTAACCATTGAAAATTCAGAAGGATCGATCGATAGAGAAAATCGATATTACTGAAAGTAGATCAAACCTTGGCGAGCTTGCCCAGCGCGGAGATGAGGTCGATGGTGTTCTCGAACGACTTGAGAGCCTTGTCGACAGCGATTACGTATTGCTGAATTAATGCAATATTTTTATTTCAACTCTGGGATTAATTAAGCAAGTAAAACCACTTACTTTGCAATTCCTCGTGCAGGAGTGGGCACAATTACTTCGCGGACGACCGATTGTATTCCGCTGAAATGGGACAAATGATCGAATGACGGTCACGACAATAGAAACATAACAAAACTGCGATATATTTAGAGAAAACAACAATGAGGAAAAGAGCTAAGTGCAATAAATCGAAACAACAAGGCAGCAAATCGTGTAACATGCTAACAACGAACAATCCTACGCGGAGGGCACGTTTGATTCACGCTGAATAAGCAGGGGCAGAAACGCGGGACGAGTTATCAGTATTTAAAATGCAGATTATACGCAAGTTACGCGAAAGTGAAGTCACCGCAACTAGAGAAGTTAACTCGTCAGTGCAATTAGAGGTTTGGCATCACATAGCAGACTTAAAAGACCCACTACTACCTCAATTCATTGCGGGAACGATGTCTAGATCGTTACACAACACATTATAATAAAAATTGACAAGCAAGAGAGGATAAAACGACAGCAAAACGGCAAAGCGGCCACAGCCATCGGCGTCACTTGGCAAAGTGCCAACTTGTCGAAACCTCTCCCACAGTATACCATGGAACACGCTCCCGTTCAAATTAATGCAATTTTCGAAGCCTAATTTCACCCCTGTAGGGACGGCAGCTCAAATTTTTGAGTACGGAATATTGGTTGCCTCCTTCCGACGCTTTTGCTTTCAAACAACCGTACCTTTCAAGCCAAATTCTTTCAATATTTTAAAACATTTAAAAAAAATATTTAATGTGATATTTGAAGTATTTTATTGATTGGAATGAATATAAATATATAATGAAACTGCGATAAGCATGGCAAGAAGATGCATGCTGTAGAAATGAAGGCGCACGAAGCGATCGAAAATAAGCATGTTTTCAGAATTAAGTGCTGAGGGTTGATTTCCTCAGTTTGAGTAGATTATCATTCACAAAAAATTGTTTTCACAATAAAAATAAATAAAAATATTAAATGTTAGAGGATGAGGCCGTCAAAGTTGAGCATTTTACCGTTGTGAAAATGCATTTTTTCCGTTTTCTTGAAGGGCGACATTATGTTCGAGATTTTGTGATATTTGGTCCATCATCCCATCACGCATGCTCTGCAAAAAAACCAGAAATATACTAATGTCGCCCTGCGTGGAAATGAATTTTAAAGTTCCCGCTATCGTAACCAAGTGATTCTGAAGTTCTACCAATATTAAACCTTTTTTTCCATTTTTTAAGCGATGTTTTATTGCTGTCGGAGTACCGTTAACATGAGAAAAAAATTATTGAACCCCGTTCATAAAGTTTTACAACGCAACCGAATTTCAGTTTGCGATAATTTTAGTAAAAAACGTGACTTGCGATGTGCTCCACTTGGACTGAAAGCGTCGGCCTTTTGCTTGTCATTCGTTAATGTTTTTCAAATTAATTAAACATTTTTTTTACAAAACTAAAGTGAAAAGTCGGAATGGGGCAGGCATAGCTTTCAGTTGTGTACCATTCTGTGAATTGATTTGCTCATTCGTAAACACCGTTGCCATCCCTACACCCCTGGCATATTTTTATTTTTATTTTTATTTTTTTTGTAATATTTTAGTTTTAATTGTATATTTCAATAAACAAAGGCCATGAAAAATAAAAATGTAATATTTTGGGTCACCGTATCCCTTTAAAAGGATTGAGCAGGCGATGTATGTTCATGACAGACTAGGCATCACTGAAACATCGAAATTTATCTTCTTAATTGCTTCAGTGTTCCATCACAGATGAGGACGCTGCTGCTTACTATCACTGTATGTAGCACAGTAACACCCCAGCAGGAGGGTGCAGCTGCAGCTCAATTCAACGACACATTTTCCCGATCGGCTATGCTCCCCCTCTCAGCTGCAGCATATTCAGACTTGCCCCAGACCTGTCTGACCAACCTGCTGAAAACAACTACCGTGCGTAAATTATAGTGCATTTAAGGGCCATGTTTGATATTTAGGTGAGCAAGCAAGTAACTCGTAAGTGCGATTACTTCAAGCAGGATTCGTGCTCTGGCTTCACATTCTTTGACGAGACCAGGCAAAAAATCGGCATTTCCTTCAGGTGGGTCTCTTTGGCGTGCAAATGTGACTAATTCGGTCAGTCCCGGAGCTCCAATTCTCGAATTAAAGACAAAGTATTATAGAAGAGTGCATGAAGCCGCAGGCACAATTTCATAAAATCGACAATTCTTTGCTGTTCCAGATCTTCTCTGACTGGTTCGATTATTATACCAACAGCCTCATATTTTCAGAGGAAGCTCCTCCGAGACGCAGCGAATCGCGGAATTTACTGATATATTTTTCGAGGCGAAAGTCGATTTCGAAGATGGAGGAAAAATCTCCACTTATTTCAACGAATCATTCATTGATGTGAGCTAAGTTCTCCGCCTTTTTCATATTTTCCACACTTCAACATGAATCAATTCTAGTTGTGGAACAGTGGCTTAGGAGCTGATTTTACCGCACTCGCTAAACAGTTTCCGTTGTATGATGCCTGGGTGAAGAGTACTGATCTACCTTTTTAAATTATCGATTGATTGGTAGATCACTGATCACTCGCTGGGAGCTGCCCTTGCTTCCCTAGCCGCTGCTCACATATCAGCTAACAAGGTCGTGGCCAAGGAGAAGCAAGTGGTGATTTCATTGCGGATATTGATATCATTATGTCCAGAATCGTTTACTATACCTTCGGACAGCCTCGAGTCGGCGATAAAACATATGCTGATATACACGACCAATTGGTAAGTTTGCTTGTGTTTATCCTTCTCTGAGGCTTAGTCGAACCGTGTAATGATCTTGCGAACCATCCAAAAGGACGCTTTCTATCGATAGCAAATGCAATATAGATAAATGAGAGTGATGTGCAGGTGAACTCGTACCGTGTCACACATAAGAGAGATATCGTCGTGCATCTTCCTCCCGAGTTCATGGGATACGTCCATCACGCATCTGAGGTATGCGACCAATTTGTTGGATACCTTTTGATTGGATAGTTCTTTTAAAGGGAAAGAGCATTACAAACGAGTAAGATGGGCGTGAAGGTTTCTTCCAACCAGTAGGTGGTCAACTCTGGTGGTCAGGATACTGAGTAGCCAGTGGTTGGCTGTTTTTCACCTGTGATTAGCCAGTTAGAGTGGGCGAAGCTTAGGCTAACCACTGGTTAACCAGTTCTCTGACCAGTTGGTGTCCAGTATCCCTACCAGTAAGTGGGGAGTTGCCCACTTACTGGTTTTAAGAAACTAGAGGATAGTCATGAACAATCGGCTCTTCGTAGGTGTGGTATGACAACGACATGGCCGTCGGATTGTCGTACGTCGTGTGCAATCAGAATGAGAGCGATAAGTGCTCTGATGGACTGTAAGTTAAAATTTCGAGAGGTTCACAAACTGTTCGATGTACACCACTTTCTCACTAGCGATGAAACGTCATGTGTCTAAGCTACATGTTTCATTAGAAGATGATTTTAAAGCATTTGAATCTCAATATAAAAAATCGAGTTACTCCATATTACTGGATGACTCAGCCGATAACCACAAGCACTACTATGGTAAGGAAGTGGGCGACTGGGGAAGAAGTGGATGTCCCTGATTCATAGAAGATAGTTGTTGTGACTGTTGTGAATCTGATAAATGATACGGAATCACGATCCCACTATGGTGCACGAAGTATCAATAAACGAGAGAAGAAAGACAGCAGAAGGGGTAACATATTACGGGACAATGACCCACAATTGGATCAACGTCTCGCAAGCTTGATATCGTAGTCAAAATATCCATGAAAAATTAATGATATGATATGATGTTGTGAAATCATGAATAAAGAAAACTATTATTTAGAAAAATATACATAATATCAAGTAATAGTGAACAAATATATTATTTAAGATGTAGATGTTCTTCTCCGATGACGAATTTTACTGGTCTTCATCGCTCTCATCCAAGCCGGAGTGGTCACCGTGTGATGGGTATGACCTACTAAGATGTTTGGTCCTTCAGAATCTAGACTCGATCATCTCGTTGAAAGATTGATCATCGAGTCTGGCGGATTCGAACAGAGAAGATTCTAGAACACGCAAGGCTTCGTTTACGACTTATAGTGAGATTCTATCTATGCAATGCAATCCAACATCCTCTCGCAAGCACACCGCAAATGACCATCTTGAAATTAGAAGAACGACCTTTTCTGACCCCACATCTTGATCTGCGCCCAGAATGCGATAACAGATAAATATTGTTTTGTATTTTATCGCTCTCATCGTCACTCGCAATTTGACCTTCCGAATCGTTAGATTCATCATCTGATGATACGATGAAATTTTTTGATCTACCTTTCGATCTGTTGCGATAAACTAGCCCGGACTTCTTCTGTTTCGGTGAAGCTACAAAGAACAAGGCAATCTGCTTCCAGCACTGGTTTATTTGTGTGGAATATTAAAACTCGTATGATCGAAAAAATCACGTAATGGGTCTATATATATTTTTTTCTTATTCAAGTTGAAGGATACACACATACTTAAGTGTACCCTCCTTTCGTGAGTTGTGAGATAGGATTTGTGTTTAAAGGCATGTCCACATATTCCGCACACAAAATCTCTTCTGTCGGGATCGTAGCTAGCTGTAAAATCATTGCTCTGAAAATTTTAAAACGAAATTTGAAGAAAAATAGCCTACGCAGATGTGTTTTCTTATGAGAAGCTAGGAATACTGGTTGAGCGAATCTTCTGTTGCAGAGATCACACGGAAAGGAGATTTTCTCATTCTTATCTGAAATGTATTTTATCGGATCAACGCCGTCAACCTTACGGATGATTACCAAAAATAGTGGCAAAAAGACCTCTGTGAAAGTTCTGCAGAAGATACCATTTTTTTGGTTATCATCCGACGGTGATGATCCAACCTAGTGCCAGTTTATCCAATTTATGTTTTTCATAAATTTCTAATAATATTCTAGACAGTTTAGCGCCACATCAAAAGAGGAAAGTGGAAGATTATTCGTGATGAAGAGAGGCATACCCAAATGCGCCCTTTTATGGCGATCGAGGTGTGGTTTGGTTTTGAAATCCTTTCCACATATTTCACACTCGAAGTCCCGCCTGTTAGGATCATAGCCGGCTGAAAAGTGAAATGTGTATACTCAAATTCGATTAAATTCCTTACGCAAATGCGTTCTTTTGTGAGCAGCAAGGGATCCATATTGAGTAAACCGTTTCTCGCAGACATCACAGGGAAAGGGTCTCCTTGCAGTATCATTATCTGAATAAGGTGTAATTTTAAACATACAAATGAGCTTATTTAAATAATGAAGTAGTACGCACCAGCATACCTGTTCATGTGGAATCTGAGGCCTTGTCCTGTTCGGAAAAACTGTCCACACTCTTTGCACTCAAAACGTCGCTTCTTTTTCGCTTGTTCGGGATCGTTATCGTCTAAATGTTTTATATTTTTTTGGGGGTAAACCCTTTTAATACTAGCCTAAATGTGTCTCCTTGTGCCTCTTCAATTCCGAACGCTCGGAAATGCTCTTCCCACAGATATCACAATTGACTCTATCTTTTTTTCGTCGAAGATCGTCAGAAGCTGGAATAAATATTTGTATGTATAATACAAAGCAAAAATACTCCATGCAACAACTAACGCAAATGAGTGAGTTCGTGACGTGAGAGATTAGCTGAATTTGCGAATCTTTTTGCACAACTTGGACACTTGTACGGGTACTTCACTGTTTCATTGTCTGCAAAAAACTCGTAAAGTTGGCGAAATATACGCTGAAGGGAAGATATGCACGTATGATTCAAGGGCTTACCCGTGTGTAATCTTTTGTGAAATCGTAATGTTTCGCTGGAGCTGAATTTTTTCTCACAAATGTCACATTGAAAAGGCTTTTTCCGAGGATCGTTGGCTGCTACAAAAATGTAAATATTAATTAAAAGTTGTTAGCTGAAAACTAATGCAAATGTTTGAAACTGTGGCGTATTATCTTAGCAGCCGTGGGAAATCCCTTGTCGCACTCAGTGCACTTGAAGTGTGTTTTTGCTTGTTCGTCCACTGAAAGGAAAGGAATGTCTTAATTCGGACTCTTCATGGTCACTCACTCAAATGTTGAATTCTCTTGTGATTAAACAAGGAGCTCTTTGAGCTCATCTTCTTCCCACAAATTGTGCAGTGAAATTCTTCTCTGCGCGGGTCATCGGCAACTAAAATATTGAGTTTAGATTATGTTTGCGTTGAACTGAGACTTACGCCAATGTACACTGCTATGGCTTGTGAGGTCGGGTTTTCTTCTAAATCTTTTGTTGCAGACGATACATTTGTACGTTTTCGCTGTGCTTGATGTCACTAAATACGGTGTCGATGATATTTACTATATTTAGTTATTAATTATTTCCCTAACCGTGAAACAAAAAACTCACTAGATTGTCCTATCAACATAGTATTCGAAGAACTGGCTGTTGCGCGTTTGTTATCAACGGCGTCATCAGATTCACTTTCATGTAAACCATCAGAATCACCGGAATCATCTGATGAGTACTTATCATCTTCGTCATCCACATCCATGGCAGCGTCCTTCAAAATATTCAGATATTTGCAGAATTTAAATTTTTCCTCCAACTTTTCTTCTAAGCTTTATATTGTGGGCATTTTCTACGCACAGTCATAATGGCCATTTTGAACTCCCCGTGATTGTGTTCCCTCTCCATCAACCACTCGAACGCGATTTCAATCGATTCAGACAACCCATGAATAAGATTTGCATGAGCATGGAACCTGAAAATATTATATATTCACAAGTTTTTCTTCATAATCTATTTCCTGGCATTATTATATTGCTTATTGTTGTTGTATGCTCATTGCAGCGAGACACTAATATTGGGGTGTCCGGAAAGTTCGTATATTTTTTTGTTTTTATTTTTTATTCAATGCTTTACAATTCTCAGTGACCAATGTATGCCCCCTTCTTTCTCACTACCTCCCTCCAGCGATTGGGCAGGGTCTCGATTCCTCTCTTCCAGAATGCGGGTTTCTTCGAGACCGCCCAGTTCACGAAAGCCCTCACAACTTCATCTCGATTCTTGAACTTCTTTCCTTTGCAGAAGTCAGAGAGAGAGCGGAAGCAGTGGTAGTCGCATGGGGAGAGATCCGGGGAATACGGTGGATGGGGAATCCTCTCGATCTTCAGCTCGTCCATTTTCTTCTGGGTCATCTTCGCTCGATGTGGGCGAGCATTGTCCATCAGAAGAAGAATTGTGCCCTGGTTCAGGAGTCTGGGAGGGACTCTGATCGCGACATCTTGCAGTTGTTCAGAGAAGAGGTCGGCATTAATGCTGGTGCCGGGGGCGAGGATCTCCCAGTAGATGGGACCGAGCACTGAGAAGAAGAAGCAGAGGAGTTCCTTCTTTCCGTGCTCTTCCTTCTTCGGGACGGGCGTGGGCTTCTCATCTGCATCCACCCATTGTATCGACCATAATGCTGTGAACAGTGTCTCTGCCTAGACGCATTTTCTAGTCAGACAAATCGACTAGAGGGGTCGGTCTAGTCGACAATGAGGGGGAGACGAACCCTCTCCCCTTCCCTCTCATTTCCCTCTCCCCTCACTTTGCATCCACTCCCACTCTCATTCCACACGCTCCATCTCGCGCGGAGTGGATGCAAAGTGAGGGGAGAGGGAAATGAGAGGGGAGATGAGAGGGTTCGTCTCCCCCTCGGAGGGGGCGTCAGCTCCTTCCGACTGGGCCAGGGCAGAGTGGGCCTCCTTCACGGATCGGCCAAGACGGTAGTAATGAAGTAAAACTGCTCGGAGGTAGAGATGGGAGTCCATCACAAGAATCAATGTAGCAACTAGGAGACTGATTAAATCCTCTCACTACTCAACGTCAGAATGATGGAATACATTGTTGACAAACAGATTGCGCAATCACTGCATTTGATCGCGAACTGACTTTTTTCCGAAGCATTACACGAACTTTCCGGACACCCCAAGAGTAGCATCAGTAAAAAATAAGGAACGTTTTGTGCAGTGAAAGTTTAAAAATTCACCTTTGACTATCCGTTTGAGCAAATGCTTCAGGATCAACACTTCTTTTTAGAAAGTTATGCATTTTCTGTACTATACAGCCAGCACTGTCAGATGATGTGAAAGCCTTAAATAGTTATAAGTAGTGAACCGGGAAATTAATTACCTCCTGCTGCACTTGTTTGGGGTCGCTCCAGTTCGCTTTAGTATCCATAATTTCTCCTGATCTAGAATTCGTAGTGAAATAGGGGAAATCGAATGTAAGTTATTTTCGAATTGAACATATTCGGCATGATGATAATAGCGATTATGGGGAATCAAATAAAATGCACATTCACATTGTCATGATAACGGCATGAATATTTCAGAAAAGCGAGAAACAAGCTGATAATAAAGCAATTTATAAATTTTCAAACAATTCCCAGCTCCATGTCCATTATAAACAACATTTTTAATTATAAAATTTTTAATTAAAATAAAATAAATTATAAATAACCATTTTTTATAACTATCAAAAGGAATCATTGAAAAGTAAGATGAGGATGATGGCCTAAAATTAACATGCCGCATTGAAATGGGGGGACGCTTTGAGGTTAGAGTCGAATATTGATGAAATGCACGGGCTCACCAGCTGTGAGGTGACATTCCATCTGCACTTGTGACATGGACAAGTGGTAGAGAAGATGAAAAAGATCCTCCAGAGGGTATACAGATAGATAAATAAATGTGTGAATGACTGTACCATGTTGGAGGCAGTATAAAGGAAGCAGTGGTAGTTATAGAAGATTGTTTCGGTGTAGAATATTTATATAAATGTGCGTTCGATAGCACATTTCTCGGAGATTCCGGTACAGCAAAAAGACGCACTCTGAGATAATCATATATGCAGCAGAAATTGTATCTTTTAGTTGCTGGATCCAGAAGGTCGTATAAATTGTGCATTACCTTATTACAGAATTTAGATTCAGATCGTTTCCTTGATATTGATTTGTGGAGAACCAAGTTTATCAGTGAACTAGGGTAGGTCAAATAAATACAGTATGATGATTATATTGGGGTGTCCGGAAAGTTCGTATAATTTTTTGTTTTTATTTTTTATTCAATGCTTTACAATTCTTAGTGACCAATGTATGCCCCCTTCTTTCTCACTACCTCCCTCCAGTGATTGGGCAGGGTCTCGATTCCTCTCTTCCAGAATGCGGGTTTCTTCGAGACCGCCCAGTTCACGAAAGCCCTCACAACTTCATCTCGATTCTTGAACTTCTTTCCTTTGCAGAAGTCAGAGAGAGAGCGGAAGCAGTGGTAGTCGCATGGGGAGAGATCCGGGGAATACGGTGGATGGGGAATCCTCTCGATCTTCAGCTCGTCCATTTTCTTCTGGGTCATCTTCGCTCGATGTGGGCGAGCATTGTCCATCAGAAGAAGAATTTTGCCCTGGTTCAGGAGTCTGGGAGGGACTCTGATCGCGACATCTTGCAGTTGTTCAGAGAAGAGGTCGGCATTAATGCTGGTGCCGGGGGCGAGGATCTCCCAGTAGAGGGGACCGAGCACTGAGAAGAAGAAGCAGAGGAGTTCCTTCTTTCCGTGCTCTTCCTTCTTCGGGACGGGCGTGGGCTTCTCATCTGCATCCACCCATTGTATCGACCATAATGCTGTGAACAGTGTCTCTGCCTAGACGCATTTTCTAGTCAGACAAATCGACTAGAGGGGTCGGTCTAGTCGACAATGAGGGGGAGACGAACCCTCTCCCCTCCCCTCTCATTTCCCTCTCCCCTCACTTTGCATCCACTCCCACTCTCATTCCACACGCTCCATCTCGCGCGGAGTGGATGCAAAGTGAGGGGAGAGGGAAATGAGAGGGGAGATGAGAGGGTTCGTCTCCCCCTCATTTTCGACTAGACCGACCCCTCTAGTCGATTTGTCTGACTAGAAAATGCGACTAGGCAGAGACACTGTTCACAGCATAAACGAATCAAATGACGAAGCATAGGAAAATCGTAAAAAAAACAATAATTCAGAAATATTGAGAATAATGAACACGGTTGTGAAGGTAGTGGTGGAACATGGAATAGATTGCCATTACTGAAGATCCATTTTACTATCTTCATCACTCTCCCCTTCACTCTCACTGTGATCTTCCGAATCGTCAGACTCATCTGATGAATCGACGAAGTCATTTGCTCCTATTTTTGAAATTCTGTTGTTCTTGTTAGACACACGAACGTTGTAGATCCGTTTCGGAATAGCTATTAGGTTGATGCAAAAGTCTTGCGGTTTTTTGTGTCCGTAATTTGAACTATCATAATTCTCTCGTCCCAAATTACAATGACTAACAAACATAGCAGTGTTTAGAGGTATGTTTGTACTTTACAAACACACATTTCAATCAATCTGATATCGCAATCAACACAATAAATTATGATAAAGCCAATTAGAATTTATTCTCAAAATTTTGCATTAAACGTATTTTTGCTGGATATTTGTTGGAAAAATTCTTGAAACCTGCCCATACTGATGTGATGTCATACCCCTTCCCTTCCTTGACCGAGAGAGGTCGCGGCCTCTCGGTCTCTCGTGTGTTTCTTATAGTCTGTTTATTCGCGAGTTTCTAAGCTGTTAGCACGGCTACCCATACTCTTCTGAGTTTGGAAGGCCTCACTGCTCGGTCCGTGTCACTTGCCCCAGGCACGTTAACCGACAGTGCTGCACTGCGATCAGCGAGGAAGTGAAGGGTCCCGACCGGGATTAGGGCAGCGATAGGTTTCGCTCCCGCATACGCGTCTCTCTTCCCTTCTCCTGACCCCTCTTCTCTCTCTTTCTCCCGCACTCTCTTCCCTTCCCACACTTTCTCACCCTCCCTCTTCTCTCCCCTTTTCCTGTCTTTCTTCTCTGTCTCTCTCCTTCTGTCTCACTCTCTCGCGATGACCATCGATCCCGAACTACGCACGCTGTTCTCGCAGCAGCAGAACTCGATCGATGGCCTGACCGAGCTCGTTCGTCTCCTTGTCTGCCATCTTGTCAAGTCGCCCCCCGCGGCCTCATCCTCCCTCGATCTCAAGGCAGCCATGGCCTCTGTCCTCTCCCAGAAGGACACGCTAGACGGCAAGGCCACTCGGGCGGTTCTTGTGAACGTCCCCGAGGGAGAGAACGAGGAGGATACGGTAAGTAAGGACAAGGCGATGCTGCTGAGGATCTTCAAGGAGATTGACAATCCTGATCTGACCAAGCTGCTGTCAGAGGAGAAGGTAACGTTTTTCCGACATCCGAAGGTAAGAAGAGATGGGAGTTCCCACCCTCGGATCATCAAGATCCAACTGGACAGTGCTGCCTCTCGCACTCTGTTCCTCGCTGAGGCGATCCGTGTGAAGTGCGGACGCCTCACTGGTTCCACTCGGGCGTACATTCGTCCCGATTATACGATGGACCAGCTCTCTCTCGAGCGAAAGCTCAAGAGAGAGGCGTACGAGAGGAATCTGGAGGTAGGCCAGATCCGATTCGTGGTGAGAAACCTGGAAATTGTCCAATTGAGAGAGTGCAGAAATCTCCCTGAAGGTATGCAGGCAGAGATGCATAAGAGAGCATCGAGAGAGGGCAGCGAGAGTGTCCCTTCCCTCTTCTCAACTCTCTCCCATTTCTCCCACTCTCTCGGTGCCAATCCCTTCTTCGCAGATAGATCTCAGGTATCCTCTCGTTCTCGTGGTCGATCGAGCAATCGTGGTGGTCGTGGTCGAGGGAATTCCTCTCTCTCGTCACTCTCTCGTGGTGGAACCCAGTCTAGGACTCGTACTCGCACTCGTCCGTCTTCTGGAGGGATGCCCGGTGAGCCGGCCGCCAAGGCTCCCCACGTTGCCACGTTGTCCCCTTCTGTCGAGCATCCCACTCCCTCTGACTCTCCTATCGTCTCTTCCTCCCCCACTCACAACGAGGGTCATACTCTCACACTCGGCTAGGTCATTCCTCTAGGGGTTCCTCTGTCTATCCCCTCTCTCTCGCTCTCTGCACCCTCCTCACCCCAGTGCACTCTCTCACCTCATCCCATCCTTTCCCTCTCTCTCCCTCCTTCTTCTCTTCCATCGTCTGGGTCATTTCCCCCTCTTGTCCCTTCCCCACCATCACGCAGCCTGCCATTCTCTCATCCTAATAGTCGCTCCCGTTCAATCAAATGCTCGTTGATTAATTGTCGCTCTGTGCTTTCTAAAATCCACACTCTAGAACAGTATGCTCTATCTTCAGACCTTTCCATTCTGAACCTAACTGAAACGTGGGCTTCTCCCTTTACTTTAACTGACGCGATGCTTTCCTTTGACCGATACATAGTGTACAGAGCCGATCGAGACCCCTCTATCGCAGGTGGCGGAGTCGCCATTCTTGTTGATAGTACGCTCCCCTCCTCCTTGATATCATCCCAATCCTTTTCTGCTTACTGCCAACTAGTATCATGTCAGATTGGAGCGCAGTCTGCTCTCAGATTGACGCTGTCGACTGGACCTCTCTGCTATCCTCCTCTTCCGACCCCGATTTTCTCTACTCTAGTTTCCTCGAAATAGTTCACTCTATCATAGACAACTTCGTACCACTTCGCTCATTCAATCGAAAGCGTATCCGTTTCTCCTCTCGCTCCATTCGCCTATTACGTAAATGTAGGAAGTCATATATGAGGCGATCCTTCACTGACTATTTCTCTGCATGCCGTTCACTTAAACAATCTATTAAGCACACCGCTAGGAATAGGGAAAACCGTCTGGCAAAATCGAATAACCTCAAAGCTTTCTTCTCTTATGCAAGTACGCGAATAAAAGATCAATCCGATACTATCCCCTCACTAGTCTCTCCCGACGGTTCTCTCTGCGTTTCTGACACATCAAAAGCATGTGAACTAGCTCGTCTTTTCACTGCTTCGTACAATAGCACCTCCCCTCCTATCCCTCTCTCTTGCACTCTTTCTTCCCCCACATCTATTGATTACGTCGACATTTCCCCTCTCCTCGTAGCTAAGTTTCTCTCTCGTCTCCCACCCCGCTTATCCACTTCTCCCGATCATATCCCTTACATCTTCCTTAAACATACTGCCCCTCACATTTGCATTCCTCTCTCCATACTGTTCAATAGATTCTTACTCCATGGCGCTTCTCCTTCCATTTGAAAAACTGCCAAAGTCAAGGCAATCTATAAGCGTAAGGGCCCGAAAAACACTGCCTCCTCGTACCGACCCATCTCACTTACTTGCTCCTCTTCCAAAGTTATGGAGAAAATCGTAGGCGAGACTCTCTGGAAGTACCTTTCCGAGAACAATCTCATCTCCCCTTACCAACACGGTTTCCGCCCACGTAGATCGTGCACCTGTGCACTTCTTAACTCTTTCTCTCAATGGCACTCTGCACTTAACGATGGTCACTACATTTCTGTTGCATTTGCATTTCTCAAAAGGATGTAACTTCCATCATCCATGAGAAAAAGTATGTATAGGGTAAAGATGGGAGCCTCATATAACCACCAGGAATTGATCATTCATGCTTCAGAGGAAACATAATATTGAGAAATGTGTCGTTTTCGAAGGATAAATTTTCGCAATTTAAACTTTGTCCTGATCTCGCCTCTCCGATTGGGCAATGCTGATAGGGTGCGCATATGAAAGAGTTGAAAGGAAGATGGAATACAAAATATCAAAAAACCGCAAGACTTTTGCATCAACCTAATACAATGAGACATACAGTACCGTGCAAAAGTCTCGCAACAAATTTATTGTTGCCATAACTTTGTTCAAAATTGAGCTAGAGACTTATGGTTGGAAGCATTCGAGAGGTGAATAACAGGAGAAAATAATCGTTTGGCGCATGGTCTGAAACATATTTATAGCAAGTTTCTGAATTTAATTTTCGGCAGCATAATTTTCATGTATTTTTTGAAACTCAGCCGAAAGTCGATGTTGCATCGCACGAACTGTGAAGAGTATAACCATTGATGTTTACAATCCACTATCTGGCTTGCTCGTTGCACATCTGAAAGAGCTAATATATCGATTTTCCGACACTTCTGAGACGTGTTTGAACGGCTATATCTTTGCTCCCAGTTATGCGATAGGGCCCATATTTAGCAGCTACAATAATCTAATAATGTATAAACATTGTAGCATGTTTAATAGTGATCAGACAACAAACTGCAAAAATCGAAAAATTTTGGACACGAATTTTGATGCATGTGGAGAAGACCTTTAACGCTATCGAAAAAATCCGATTTCTTGCACCGTGATGCAGAATCTATCAGGCTGGTGCATAAGTTTTTTCCAATTTCAACTTGTGAAGCTTTTCACATGTTCCAGTAATTGGCTCTAATTGATTTTCATTTTGATTCTCATATGTTATGAGTGCATGTATACTCTCTTAAGCGCACTTTAGTACAGACCTATTGAGATCGCCTTGTGGCCATAGTGCGAGGTCAAAGTAGTCTCGATTACAAATTTCGGTATGACTTTAACAAGTTAGAGCTTTCCAGTGTGTAGTGATCAGGTGAAATCATCAACACTATCGTGAAGAGTGATGAACGTACATCACGAATATAAATGTGAATCGTGTTTGGCGCCAATGACCTGCTCACAATAGGAGCTAATTTCA
The DNA here is from genome assembly GCA_036245805.1 of Pristionchus mayeri. Lineage (NCBI taxonomy): Eukaryota > Metazoa > Nematoda > Chromadorea > Rhabditida > Neodiplogasteridae > Pristionchus > Pristionchus mayeri. Next base: position 15,318,450 of record BTRK01000002.1, read on the forward strand.
CTGTTGGGTTCAGTTAATCGTGACCAAATTGACTTCCCTGCACCGTTCTTCCGTTCGCATTACCGTATCGAAACCAAACCTATCTCAGCATAAAGTTACTCCGATGAGGAGTTTAAAATTGAGTTATTGTGAAAATTCATTACTGCAACCAAAATCTGCAGTCACCAACATTTGTATGACGAAATTTGCACATCGAAATCAATGTATTTCACAGCTTCCTGATTAGATGATGGATAGAGGTCCCACTTTTTTGTGTTCGTTAGCATCAGCTACCCTTGACCTATCACTCAATAGCTTCACATAGTTGCGGAATTCCTGTGCATTCAGAAAATGGACTCTAAAAATAATCAACAAAAGTCAAAATGCTCATCGGATAATCCAATAATCGAATTTTGGAAAAACTGTCTTTTTGAAAAGGAGATGATGAGATGTCTCAAATTTCAGCAATAATAAAGTAGCCCCATGGTGCAAGATTAAAGCGCCCCCATAAACAAGCCAGTCTCTTTAGCATATAAGAAAAGAAAGATGAGATATCACTTGGAATTTCTTACCAGCTTGTATGAGTCACTCGATAATTCTGTGATTAATTAGGCTAGCACCGATTCCAACCTATTTTTTGAAAGCGCATTCAAGGGGCTTCTCAATAACGTATGTGAAGATGTCCAGCCAATTTTCCCTGCAAAACAATAGCGCGCCCATTTTTTTCAATATTTATATGAGAAATTAACTTTAGGTTATCCTTTCATTTCTAGTATGATTTAAAAGCACGACACAATTCGGACATATCATAATAATTGTGAATTATACTCCTACATTATGCTACAAATTTGTACTGATATGATTTGAGTGGCGGTTCATAGGTGGCTTTAAAATTCACCTCCAAAATTGGAAAAAACTTATGCACCAACCTAATATTAATGAAGAAGTATGTGAAATCGCGAAGTGAGACGATATGCCAAACACATTTTTCAGCCCCAAAAAACACAGAGAGTCAGAACGGCCAAAGTCGTCAGAAGTGGACCGTAGCGAAAGTCGACCTAGCATAACGGGACAGTTTCTTAAAAATTGGCTCCAATTAAATGATAAATGTGCATATCTAGGACTTGCAAAGCTGTTAGGTGCGTTTTATGCAATTTGAACAAGATTCATTTTTACCTTGTACCGTGTTTTATGGCTCATGGCTATCTGACTTTTTTTTTGGGCTGTAAAATGGTTTTTGGGCTGTAAAATGTGTTGGATAAATCGTCTCACTTCGCGATTTCACATACTTATTCATTAGTAGATTCTACATCACTGTGCAAGAAATCGGATTTTTTCGATAGCGTTAAAGGTCTTCTCCACATGCATCAAAATTCGTGTCCAAATTTTTCGATTTTTGCAGTTTGTTGTCTGATCACTATCAAACATGGTACAATGTTTATACATTATTAGAGTATAGTAGCTGCTAAATATGGGCCCTATCGCTCAACTGGGAGTAATGATATAGCCGTTCAAACACGTCAGAAGTGTCGGAAAATCGATATATTAGCTCTTTCCGATGTGCAACGAGCAAGCCAGATAGTGGATTGTAAGCATCAATGGTTATACTCTTCACAGTTCGTGCGAGATATTATCGACTTACGGCTGAGTTTCAAAAAATACATGAAAATTGTGCAGCAGAAAATTAAATTCAGAAAGCCGCGATAAATATGTTTCAGACCATGCGCCATGTGATTATTTTCTCCTGATATTCACCTCTCGAATGCTTCAAACCATAAGTCTCTAGCTCAATTTTTAACAAAGTTATAACAACAACAAATTTGTTGCGAGACTTTTGCACGGTACTGTATGAAATGTTTCTATTGGCATATTTAAATTAATTCACTATATTGGTGAACAATAGATATAGATACTTTACTTCTTCATATTTGACATTAAGGGTTGACACATACCCAAATGCATGACCATTTCGTGTAATTTTCGATGCTGTTTCTGTTTGAAAGCTTTTCCACATATTCCGCACTCGAATGCTCTATGGTCGGGATCGTAGCCAGCTAAAAATATTTTACTTTTTTGAGTTACTTGTCTAAAAATATTTTTTTTCATGCTTGTAAATCGAACAATAATTAAATGTAAAATATCCTACGCAAATGCGGTTCTCTTGCTAGAGAGGAGGAGTGAGTGAGTCGTTTGTCACATTGATCACACGGAAAGGACCTTTTCTCGCTTTCTTCTTAAAAATATCATAAGTTACTTTCCCGCTTGTTTTACATGTATTACGATAGACATGTTAGTTTTAATCAAATGATCTAACAATAAGTTAACGATTCGTACAAACCCCAATGCGTCCTCTTATGCGTCTCGACGCATCGTTTTGTTTTAAAATTCTTTCCGCATGTTGCACACTTGAACTCCCGTCTGTTTGGGTCGTAATCAGCTGAAAAAAATAATATTTCAAATAGATTAAACTTAACCTCATTGCAAAAAAACATACGCAAATGTTTTTTCTTGTGAGTAGCAAGATTGCTTGGTTGCGAGAATCGTTCCTCGCAGATGTCACAAGGATAGGGTTTCCTTGCGACCTCGTTATCTAAGTAATATTCGACATAGAATAGATCACATCAGGCAGTAATGCTCATGTCGGGATATTCATCATGCCAAATAACATTTGAATATTGATATGGTGCTCACCAGCATTAGTATTCACGTGGTGTTTGAGGCTTTGTCCTGTTCGGAAAAAATTTCCGCACTCTTTACATTCGAAACGACGCTTCTTTTCGCTTGTTCGGGATCGTTATCATCTAATATTTACTATTTTACAGAGCCTTGATACGAAACGAACCTAAATGAATCTGTTTGTGCCTCCAAAGTTCAGCCAGCTCAGAAATTCTCTTCCCACAGATATCACAATTTACCCTCTCCTTCTTTCGTCGAGGATCATCTGCCGCTGCAAAATGCTCACACAATCATGAAAATGATCTTAACGTCATTTTTACCAAGCTTATAAAAATCAATAGAAGAAAACGAAAAATAAAAACAAAAGACTAACGCAAATGAGTGAGTTGATGACGAGAAAGATTTGTCACGTTTGAGGATTTTTTGCCACAAATGGGGCATGGGAACTTTTCATCCGCTGAAAAAATATAACTTATAGATAAAGAGTAGGAGGTATAGTACATACCCGAATGTAGCTTTATATGCCTCCGTAATGTATGTTTATATGTCAACTGCTTCCCACATATTTCACACTTGAATTGCTCTTTGAGAGGCTCAATCATTGATGAAATTTCCTCCATCTCCTCATCATCATCTGATGAGGATTTTTCACTGTCTTCATCTTCTTTCACCCATGCATTCACGTCCTTCAATGACTCGCTCTAGGCAGTTTCTGAAATAAGTTTTTTTTCAGATTAAAGCATATTATGAAAATTCAAGCAAAAATGTAAACTCAACCGTTGACTTTTTGTCATCAGTTTCTTCTGGAAAGCACTCCACTTCAACTTTACCTTTAATCATCATATCCGTTGTACTCAAAAGTTTCTAAAAAAAAGTTTCTTGATGCTCCTCGTTTGAGGTTTCATCAACCAGATTTGTTAATAGAAAATCACTTTTCAATATGATTTATTTAGGTATTACTTATTTTTCCACTCACCTCTTTGAATAGGGTTCTAATCTCCCCATCTCCACTTTTCCTCTCGATCATCCATCGGAATGCCATCGCAATCGATTGAGAGAGCCCACGTATGAGAAGTTCAGATATCCTGATCAAAGAAAAAGGGCAAAAAGCATATATTTCTCCAAGAGAGAATGAGCTTACATCTAAGATAAAAAACTCACTTTTTATTATTAATTTCTACATTGAATTCATGTTCCAGAGACGTCAACACGACCTTCATTTTCTGAACGGAAAATGGGAGCTACATTTTTATGTTATTATTTTTCGGTTGAATGTATTCATTCACAGCTTTTCGTTTGGTATGATTTCAGGAAGCACTTCGAAATCCACCCTCGAGAGATCATGTACATGCGAGATTAATCACTATCTTTCACTGGCCTCTCTCACCTCTATGCTCCCCCTAAAGAATGTCGTGGCAGGGAAATACCTCAGCATCGACTCCGCTTCTAATGATTTCTCGAAGGAGCTGACACGTCTCCTGTGCAATACAATGATCGGATGATGAGCGAATCTGGACCGTGTTATTTGAATTTGAACTGCAAACATTCTCACCTCGTGTCGCATTTCTTTGAGGCTACTATTGCTTCTTCGAGTATTCAAAATTCCCTGAACCAATTGAAAATTTGTCATCGAAAGAATACGGAAAATCAAGAAAGTATTGGGGTGTCCGGAAAGTTCGTATAATTTTTTGTTTTTATTTTTAATTCAATGCTTTACAATTCTCAGTGACCAATGTATGCCCCCTTCTTTCTCACTACCTCCCTCCAGCGATTGGGCAGGGTCTCGATTCCTCTCTTCCAGAATGCGGGTTTCTTCGAGACCGCCCAGTTCACGAAAGCCCTCACAACTTCATCTCGATTCTTGAACTTCTTTCCTTTGCAGAAGTCAGAGAGAGAGCGGAAGCAGTGGTAGTCGCATGGGGAGAGATCCGGGGAATACGGTGGATGGGGAATCCTCTCGATCTTCAGCTCGTCCATTTTCTTCTGGGTCATCTTCGCTCGATGTGGGCGAGCATTGTCCATCAGAAGAAGAATTTTGCCCTGGTTCAGGAGTCTGAGAGGGACTCTGATCGCGACATCTTCCATTTGTTCAGAGAAGAGGTCGGCATTGATGCTGGTGCCAGGGGCGAGGATCTCCCAGTAGATGGAAGAAGAAGCAGAGGAGTTCCTTCTTTCCGTGCTCTTCCTTCTTCGGGACGGGCGTGGGCTTCTCATCTGCATCCACCCATTGCAGTCTCCTCACAGGGTTATCGTACGTGATCCACTTCTCATATGTAGCGATGATGGAATTGACCCATCGAAGATTGGATCTACGATGGAGTAATTCCCGACAGACACGAACACGATTTTTCAGCTGTTCGGGGGAGAGGTCATGGGGAGTCACTTGTGGGAGTTTCGGCTTCTTCCCAGATCGATGGAGGATATCGGACACCGTTGATCTGGGAGTACCAGTATCCTTCTTCAACTCACGCACACTGGCCATGGGCTTGCGCTTCAGTGTGCGGAGAACGGGAGGCTGATCGAGGGAGGGAGGGCGTCCAGAGCGGGGTTGATCATCGAGACCAAACTCCCCTTTCTTTAAGCGGGAGAACCACTTATAGCAGAAGGGTATGGAGGGGGCGTCAGCTCCTTCCGACCGGGCCAGGGCAGAGTGGGCCTCCTTCACGGATCGGCCAAGACGGTAGTAATGAAGTAAAACTGCTCGGAGGTAGAGATGGGAGTCCATCACAAGAATCAATGTAGCAACTAGGAGACTGATTAAATCCTCTCACTACTCAACGTCAGAATGATGCAATACATTGTTGACAAACAGATTGCGCAATCACTGCATTTGATCGCGAACTGACTTTTTTCCGAAGCATTATACGAACTTTCCGGACACCCCAATAAATGAAATTCATCATTTTATGCATCAAAGAACACTGCTAGATATATCCGTGATGTGATAAAAACAAAAGACGAACGTAAAAGCGTTCAAGAAAAGAAGGTACGATTGGAGGAATGCTGGAGGTCACAATTAACCTTCGAATGGAGCGCTTGCAACTCGTTGATTTAGGAGCAGCAAATGAAGGGAGAAAGAAGTCCCTGTGGGAGATATAAATCTCAGCGCCAATTTCAAGGTGACATTCGGCTTTCTGACAGGAAAGAGTGGAATGATCACAAAGAATGACCAGGAGGCAAAACAACACTGGCGTGTAATGTTCACGCAAAAGAGCGCTGAAAGAACACGAATGTCCATCATTTCCGAGAAAACTCCATTCCTTGGAGGAATTAAAAAATGATTATTCTAATTATTTGCATTATTTCTTTCTTGCAAAACATTTTTTCCCTTCAATGTGGTAGTATTGCACGTACAATTGCTCACTTTGAATGCAAATGCGGCAAAACAACTTTATCGATTCGTCATTCTCCATTCACTTCTTCCTCTTTCGCACGTCGCTCGCGGTCGACCATCTCCTTCTCCCTATTCGGTATCGTCCCTCGCTCGTTCGAATCCATTTTTTTCTATTACTAGAGTGAAGTACTGTTTGATTGACGAAGAGTCACCATGGCTACTATGCTCTTCTCTATTTCAGCTTTTCAAGAATGTCCTCCTCCGCTCAACAAGAACAGCCTGAGGTAGCCTAATACTTATCATTTTTTGATTAATACATTAGGACGGTGTAAAAGGTACCTCAAATCCGAGATCATCTGATATGCGTCTCGAAGTTTTCTAGCCTTATCAAAGCGGGAGTACCTGTGCTGCACTGCAAAGTGCTCGGATAAAAAACAAAAACACAACAAAAATACAAAAAAAACACATCCCTTTTTCAGAGAAGAGTCGGCCTTCGACTTATCCGTCCCATCGCCCATCTCCGACGACGTCGTCGTCGTCGAGGGCAGGATGCTGCACGTCTCCTCGCAGGTTATTGAATACTTTATCAAATAATTCATATTATTGTCATTGAAACAATTCAATTGCTCGTGCCGAGCATACAATTGAAGTATTGCATAATTAGTTACAGTTATAGTTTTCTTCTTTACAGCTCCTGGCTGCTTCCTCGCCGATCTTCATGGATCTCTTCTTCGGAGATTCTGCCGAGAAGGGCAAGACGGACGTCACCTACGAGGTCAAAGAGACTTCTCACATGAACAAAATGAACGTTTGTATGTAAAATCACATTTGTAAGATAAGGGAAAAAAGTTAAAAATTAGATTAAATTTCATTTTTTTATCGCAGTAAGCAATTTGATGATTCATCTATGAAATTAGTCATCTAGTTGGCCTGTTATTCATTTATGTCATTCGATTATGATATATTTTAAATATAATAATATATTTTTTGCAGACCTTCAAACAGTACCTCTTCGCTCTCTATCCAACGACGGGCGGAATCAACGGTAACGTTGATGATTCAGCAAATTTTGGCACCTCTATCACGAATGAGCGTGTATTTGATGGGCATTAACTTTGCTCTCTATCCGTCGGTTGCAGTATTGAATTAAAATGACTAAAATATCGCTTATGAGATGCAATCGCAGAATCGATGGTCGACGGCATCCTCCGCATGGCCAAGCGATTCCAGAACAAAGTTCGCGAACAAGGAGATGCTCCTCTTACTTCTTACTCAAAAAAATCGAAGAAGTGCCGAGGTTGCGGAGTGCAGGGAATACTCTGGAATTTTGCAAAATTATTGGACATGGATACTTAAAAAAATTAAAATGTCCATTTCGATAGTAAACATGAACATGTTTAGTACCTGATCGATCGGTGCGAGAGGTTCCTCATCTCTGCTGACTGCACCATCGGACTCTCCAAGAAGGTCGGACTGGCGGACAGCTTCCATCTCGATCGCCTCATGGTAATTTCCAAATTATTAATATAATGCAAGAAAACCACGAATTAATAAAATTATCGTTGCCTCTTGTTGTGATATCTTCGCGTATTCTACAAAGAGCACAATCTTTGACAATTTAATACAAATCTGGATGTTTCTAAATGCGCAAATGCTTCGATATTGCAGTTGTCCTGCATGGCGAAGTTGGAGTGGTCTTATGAGCTGCGAGACATCAGGGTGAGCAAGTTGCTTTGCACTCGAATTCGCAAAAATGTTTTCCTTGCACTTCTGGGTGATCAGTTCTTTACTAATGGCATGTGATTAGGGCTTTTCTAATCGCAAAATCTTTTTTTGGAAACTTCTCCATGATGACAAATATCGAATACATGGTAATTTTTCCAGGCATCGGACGACTTCGAAGGATTCTCGGATGCGACGAAGAAGATGATCGACGAGAAGCTGCAGCTGGAGGCACTGTCGGATGCGGAGCGTTACAGTGAGGGCGAAGCGATGACGTGGAATTCCGAATGAAGTCGTCTCAATTCTCGCTGGCACATTATTCGTCAAATACGATGTTCGCTTCATTCAGTGGTATAAATACATTCAGTACTGTGCATGTCCATATCACATCTCTGTGTACCAGCGAGAATGGAGACGAAACTCGAGTACATTATTGTTGTTGATTTGGGAAATAAGGTTGCTAGTCTACTCCCTACACTCGTTGATAGACTTCCGTGCTCATGCTGAGGAAAAGGAGTGAAAAAATAGTGAAAAGGTGAGACTGGCCAGAGAAAAAATCGGACTGCGCCACGATGGATGGTCTGTGGATTGCTTACTTATCATCGGTATCTACTCTGTGCTCGATTCCATTGTGTTATCCGCGTTCCGAATCTCGTTGCACATTTTCCTCTTCAACTCTAGCCACTTTCCATGCTCTACTATTGCATCTCCCTGATCCCCTTATCACAGACTCCTTTCTTTACCTGGCACCCATGTTCCTACACCTTCCACAAAAGCCCCTACTTCTAAAATGATCGAGCAATGCGCTTCTCTCACATCTTTTACATTTCCACATTCGAGCAACCCTCTGGATATTTGACCTTCCAACTATAGTACGCTCCGCCCATTCTCTCTGTGAATCCAGAAGATCATTCGATCCTCACTCATTCCTTTTAATTGAATCCCCCTGGCAGTGTTGGTATAGTCATCAATTGCGAGCAAGATACAGTTGTTCAAAGCCCTCTGGCTTGACTTCCTCAATAATTTGGATTCCGCCCTTCCGACGACAACTTACAACCATGAAGATGGCTCGCGTATCACATCATATGTCTTGCATATCCTCCGATACGCTTATTTAGAATTGTCATTACTTTAAATTCTGTACTCATCAGTAAAGGATTTCAGGCCTCTCAAAAATTTCATTATTTGAAACGATGCTATATCTCACCATTCAGAACCAATTGCTAATGAAAATTGTCGTGCACTATTTGATAATATATTGTTGCCACTTGCCTAATTCGATGAATTTTCAGAAATGAAGCGCTGTCTGTCTGAGGAGAAGGAAGAATGTGGCAAACGTCGGAAGATGTTTGATAGTCCATCGACTACAGCAGATGAGGTACATTTAAAAATTCGTATTCAGCATAAAACGGCTACCAAGTTTAAATTTTTTTGCAAAATGTGTGAGAGTAGAATTTTATGATGTCCTGATGTCAAGGAAGTGACGGGGATACTAAACACTTTATTTACTATTTAGTTTTGCAGGATTTTCTTACCAATCTGTTCGATGACTGCATTCTATCGGTGTTTTCATTTCTGGACAGGTTTGCCCAAATTGCGAACTTTGCCTGACACATACATTTTAAGGGAGAGCTTGGACACAATGAAGTGAGTCAGCCAAAAAATGAACGCTTTTGCAAGTCATCCACAATTCGAAGAACTGAAAAACGAATCTGACGAAATGATCATCGTGCAGGTACAATTTTTGTTCATACATATTGCGTTAATTTCATTTGTTTAGACTGACTCTGCCCACTCTTTCTGCGTTACCTCGAGAGACGGGACCAATTTCTCTTATCACATCACGCGTCTTGGCTACCGAGAGGGAAACAGAATCGTCAAGCAATCAAGCAAAGCATTTTTTCTTGAGTGTGAATACAAAGTGAGTATATTCTGAAGAATCACCAAAAATGCATGTTTCATTTCAGATTTCGAGAACGTATCCCAAAAAGAAAGAATATCAAATGGATCTAACTTATCGGATCATACCCATGCCCCCCGTCGCTTTTTGTAGTCTACACGAATTATGCGAGAAAAATCGTTTCTCCGAACTGACTCTCCATAACGTAACATATAATTTATTAATTCATAATCATTCGACAATATATTTTAGGTATATGTGGACAAGGCAATGCTGACTGAATGCTCCAAAATAATTCAAGTCAATCCGTTAAAGAGTATCTCCTTCTACGAAGTAACCTTTAGCCGTGGTATGACTTCGGAAAGGTAGGCATACATGACAGTTCATTCGTAATTTGTCTTTTGCAGGCTTGAACAATTCATACTGGCTGCAAACGTGCAATCTCTCACTCTAATAGAGAATATCATTCCTGAAAACACTCGTATCGATCGAATGCTAACCGTACAATTTCTTGCTGCCTTCAGCTCATCTGAAGCTCACTTTGGCGACTATTCTATCGATCATGGAAAGAACCACCCGGTGAGACGAATATACCAGACTGCATGTTGCTTCGCGGCCTGTTATTTTGTAAGCAAAACATTGACGTAATTTGTTTATTCGGAGGAGTAATTAGCTTTGTGAATACGAATGTTATAGACATAATGCGGTTATCTATTTTGCTAAATTGCAGAGTACTTGTCTTTATGCGAATGATGAGCTACTCTCAATAATTTGCCGCTTCGAAAATTTTTGTATAATCTCACGTTTCTCCGATAGTAGACACACACGAAATATGTGGATATAACACCAAAGAAACAAGTAACATAAATCATCTGCAATTGTACTCATTTTAACACGCTGGAGAGCAAAATACTCACAATAGCGATGTCCACATCGTACAATTTTGATAACAATGATTCAGCGTAAATTAGTCGGCAATTAAATTGGATTATGCAGTCAATTTATGTAACTACGGACAATTTCATTGAGTTGATTTTCGTGAGTTTTTTAAAGAATAAAAATCTATTTTATTGTGAATAGAATTTTTGACATTCCTTCTAAATAATATCAATAATAATTTCATATGCGTTTTCGTCTTCCGATCAAAAAAGTGGACTGGACATTTGCTATAACACCTCACTGGATGATAATTGAGAAGGATGAGCTAATTACAAAGATCGAGGTAGATACTATTTCTTGATTAATTGGTTCGCCATTAATTTAAAAAATTAAATAAGTTTTCATGTTTTCAGTTTTCAGAGATTAATTTCTGAAATTGTAGACTTATTTTTTTAAATCGATAATTGTAAGATTTGATACGAAAATTTTGTATAATCTCACGTTTCTCCGATAGTAGACACACACGAAATATGTGGATATAACACCAAAGAAACAAGTAACATAAATCATCTGCAATTGTACTCATTTTAACACGCTGGAGAGCAAAATACTCACAATAGCGATGTCCACATCGTACAATTTTGATAACAATGATTCAGCGTAAATTAGTCGGCAATTAAATTGGATTATGGGAGCGTATCCACTCATAAGAGCATCCACCAAGGTTGAGAAAAGCTGTAGAACGTCGCATTAAGTATGACCAGAAATCTGTACTCTCGCTTGAAGAGAAAATATGTATTTTCGATACGCTTTCTCACGAGGATCTGTATCTAGCACAATTAGCAAGCAAACGCAGGCATTGAACACGAAAAATGGTGGGCCTGAAATGCATCTGTCAACAAAATGTTGCTTCCTTCCGTACGGAATTTAATTATCAGATACTTTTAGAAAAAAGATAACTCGCCGTAAATATAGTGCGCCAAAGTGACTGCAGACTGAAACTCGGCGCTTAGCTCCGTTGAATACATCGCATCACTCGCTATCCTAAAAGGTTTTCAGATTTTGCTTTAAAGGCAACAGTAGGTAATGACGACACGTACAATTCCGCGTACGCCAATATTGAGTTGTTCACCGTCGACTCGAAAGCTAATTCATCTGCCTACTCTGCAGCTGAATGTTCGCATGGCGTAGCATCGAATCTTGTTTTAACTCCGTCTCTCTTACCTTGAGACTTTCGAATTTTAGAAATCAATGATCAATTCATGCGTGGATAGAATCAATCAGTGCCGTAATAGTTCTTGTATGCAACTAATAGTTTCCGGTGCAGGTAAATAGGTAGATGCATCGATCGCAAAAAGTCGCTAGAAGCACTTTGGACAGCACGAATACGTAGTCCTAGCTACGGTGAGTCGTGCTTCTTTGTACTGCCCGACCCATCGTTGTCATCTCTTGACGACTGTAAAATCTCTTGAGATGGCTGCATCTTTACCTCACTCGGCCATTAGTTGCGTCAATTGCTCATTGTGCGGATCGCTGTACACAGCCGTGGTACACAATATGAAAGTTTCCACGGAAAATTTGCGCATAAAAAGTTTCTTTTTATCATGGCATTCCAGTTTCGCTGTTTGAGATTTTAAAAAAAAACTCTTCTCATATTCATACTCAATTTAAGTGTAATCGGCTGCTCGAAATTGACTTCACGACGTTAGCACCTGTTCTTGTCTCGCGACATTATTTCTGTTATCTGCACTTGAAGTTCGCGGATGTTAGAAGATTACTTAGATGACAACTAAACTATTTCTAGCTCGTTGTGGGCGAGGTAATCGTACTTGAGCTCGTAAAAAAAGGAAGACGATTTACTTGCAACTCGCGTTAAAAAATTAGGGACCCGGCTCCTTTCGACTACTATCACCTTCTTTAGAGTTCCAAATTGACCAATTATAAGTGGTCGGTCCCGTTTTCTAAATACGAGTTTAATCGCATCATTGCAGCCCACTGGCTGCGAGGTTTTCTCATTTGGAAGAACACTGCAACGGTCGTGGCTCTTCGATGGGAATAGAAACTGCATCATGAATCTCGTGCATGAGGGATACATCCAGAGAGCGAATCAGAACAAACTCTGATAGTTGTTCTTCCAACTTTTGTCCTGAGTGTGAGCACATAGGAAACTGTTATGATGTATTCAACAATCGTGTTCAAATGTAATATTATGTGTACATATTATTCAAATAATGATGATTGAATAAATCGCGATGTTACAGATCCGAATATTTGTGTGTGGTGTAGTTCGATATGTAAAAATTAAGTTACATCACTTTTGATTGTGCGGATCTAAGCAGTAACTGAGAAGATTTCGGGAATATTTAAGAGACATTCCACGAGAAAACGTACCTTTCGGGAAGGGTCGACGGATGGCTTTTTTGCAACCCCCCTCAATATTTTGCTGGTGAAGTCCCCATACCAAGTGCTGATATTTGGCCCAATATGAAGGGCTCTAGTGCACTTTCCGAAAAATGCCAGACTATGCCCAAAAAAAATCGAAAATTTAAATTTTCTGAAAATTAAGATGTTATAGTTTTTTCGGAACTATTTTTCGATGAAAATAACGGAAAACATACTTTGAATTCCATCAGATGTCAATAAAGAGTCGAAAACGCCGATTATCGAAGATTTTTGCCCGTCCTGAAAAATTTTCTAACCAGCGTACCAAAACTAATTACATTTTCGGATTCCCCATGTAAAACTACGTATATGTGCCGAATTTCATGGAATTTCTACCATGTGCTCTGAAGTTATGGTTTCCAGAAGAAGGCAAGCTCTTGGAGTAAAACCATCACACTTTCTCCAAATCAAGCCGAATGGGCTCTTTTGATCATCGAATCTTATTTTTATATCGAATCAAACATTTTGAGACCATTGTCAGACATTTTGAGGTCTTCATTTTGAAATTTTGGTTTTTCGAAAAAACGAATTTCTCACATTTCACAGAGAGCGATATTTTTTCGTCAAAATCAGGTTTGTAATCATCGGATATGCCTAATTTTACCAGGTACTTATTTCTAATGCATATTTACATCGTGCATGTGCATTTCACGCCCACGCGCACATGCCAATGACTTGAAAAGCCGAGAAAATGCGATTTTTTGCGAAATTTTGGAAATTTCTAGAGTTTGAGACACTCTCAGATTGATATTTGAAGTTCAAATACATGATATTTCGTTCATAATTACTAAATCTAGCCCATATAATGATTTCCAGTTGGTTTGGGAGATATCGGGCAAAATTCTTTTTTTCGAAAATTTTGATCCATCTCGAAAACATTTTTTTCGCCAGATGGCTCCCAAACCAGCTGGAAATCATTATATGGGCTAGATTTAGTAATTCTGAACGAAATATCATGTATTTGAACTTCAAATAGCAATCTGAGAGTGTCTCAAACTCTAGAAATTTCCAAAATTTCGAAAAAAATAGCATTTTCTCGGTTTTTCAAGTCATTAGCATGTGCACCTGGGCGTGAAATGCACATGCACGATGTAAATATGCATTAGAAATAAGTATCTGGTAAAATTAGGCATATCCGATGATTGCAAACCTGATTTTGACGAAAAAATATCGCTCTCTGTGAAATGTGAGAAATTCGTTTTTTTTCGAAAAACCAAAATTTCAAAATGAAGACCTCAAAATGAATGACAATGGTCTCAAAATGTTTGATTCGATATAAAAATAAGATTCGATGATCAAAAGAGCCCATTCGGCTTGATTTGGAGAAAGTGTGATGGTTTTACTCCAAGAGCTTGCCCTAAGTGATCCTTCTTCTGGAAACCATAACTTCAGAGCACATGTTAGAAATTCCATGATATTCGGAATATATACGTAGTTTTACATGGGGAATCCGAAAATGTAATTAGTTTTGGTACGCTGGTTGGAAAATTTTTCAGGACGGGCAAAAATCTTCGAAATCGACGTTTCGACTCTTTATTGACATCTGATGGAATTCAAAGTATGTTTTTCGTTATTTTCATCGAAAAATAGTTCCGAAAAACCTATAACATCTTAATTTTCAGAAAATTTAAATTTTCGATTTTTTTTGGGCATAGTCTGGCATTTTTCGGAAAGTGCACCAGAGCCCTTCATATTGGGCCAAATATCAGCACTTGGTATGGGGACTTCACCAGCAAAATATTGAGGGGGGTTGCAAAAAAGCCATCCGTGGGTTGGTACGTTTTCTCGTGGAATGTCTCTTAAATCATTAGCTTAACATAAAAGTATATATCGAAAAGGTGAATAAACGCTTGCTCAACAAGAAAGATGGGCCATCTCTCTGATCGCAAACGTTCTGACGAGCAGCATTCTCACACCTCTTTCGCCCATCCACCCTCTTTGTGGTGCTATTCTTGGCAGATGTCGGATGATGTACTGACGAATGGACTCCTGCTTCACCTATGACAGTGCACTGCTAGTACTCAGCTGCCTCATACTCAATTCAAACGTCAACACCGATTTCTTACATTGGTAGTGGATTCGGAAGCTACTTCACCTGTCTATTCAATGTAGCTACATGTCCATAATGCGTGAAATCGAACTTTGCTCTAACTCTCACTCTCATTCGTACTCGTAATTACGAGTATCTGGATACTCAACCCGGCATTTTTAAGTGCACAAGCTAGAGATCATATTGTCCATTGATATGGTGATGGTAGACTGAGCATAGAGGATAAATCACATATTTTCTCGCTGACAACCACTATGCGTGGATATGTGATGAAATGTTGTATCGGGAACGCAGAAGAACAAACAATCCTTTGCAGAACGTAACGCAGTTATCCGATCACACTTCTGCTTCTACGAGTATTGTCAGTCACGGTTATTTTCGGAACAATTGTAGCCGCTTCGCCAGTGACCATCGATTTCGTTCTTCTCATGAAGGACAGAATCATTCTTTGATAGGATGGGGAACAAGCTATAATCGTCAGAGAATGCGCAAATCCGTGTAGCGACATGATGTTAATGGACAAGACAGATATCTTAGAGGCTGAAATACCAGTTGTGTATGAAGTGAAAGGAATTGATTGTACCTGATTGATTTCTGGCAGCTTCTTCGGCCCCAGCGGCCATAGTGTATAGAAAAAGAGACAGCATAGAGACAGACGGAAAGACGAAGATCACATTAGGCACTGTGCCCTTAATTGAATTTTTGCTATCTGGGGCTCTAAGCTAAAGCTAAAATAACCTGCATTATTAATGAGAACACCGCGCGCTTTTGGTACCTAAATTGCATTTGATCTATATTTTTAAATAACACTAGGTCGAATGAGAACTTTTGCGGCATGCTGCCTTTAATATATCAAAGGCAGTATCACGCAATAGTTCTCATCCGAACTAATGCCTTTTAAAACGTATTGTACCTTTTAGTAGATGAGCTTGCATGTGCCATGCCATGCTTTATTTCCCAAATGAGTTGAAGAATCATGAATAAAATCACAAAACCAGATAACAATGCAGAACCTATGCCGACTAAAAGACTGTTTATTTCTTATTGTATCGATCAGTTCTTACATATCAGTGCAGGGTAATTTATTTTGGTGTTGCTTATAACGAGAAATGTGAATTTCCGCTTCACCCATGCAATAATTTCCGGTATTTCCTAAAAAAAAAGATTGATTTTACAGGGACAGAGATTAATAAAAACTGCCTCGATTGGGGTTGGTAGAGTGGTCACTACAAAAAAAATCGCGCTTATCGATACGATGATATATACTTGCACCGAGGCTAGAAATAGAGTATATTTCCATCCGTGAAAACAAAATAGCGTGTTGTCAGGGAGCAATTTCTGAAATTTTAGAATTATTTTATCATAAAAAGGTCAATAATGATACGAATGCATAATCTCACGTTTCTACGATAGTAGACACACGTAAAATATGTAGATATCACGCCAAAGAAACAAGAGACGTAAATCATCTGCAAGCATACTAATTTTAACATATTTTTAAGAGCAAGCCACTCACAATAGCGACGTCGACATTGTATAACTTTGCTAACAATGATTCTGCGTACATTAACCGACAATTGAATTGGATAATGGGTGCGTAGCCACTCATAAGAGCATCGACCAAGGTTGAGAAAAACTGGAGATTCTCGCATTGAGTATTACCAGAGATCTGTACGCTCACTTGAAGAGAAAATATATACTTTCGGTAAGCTTTTCCTCGAGGATCTCCATCAAGAACAATGAGCAAGCAAACGCAGGCATTGAACACGAAAAATGGTGGACCTGAAATATATTTACAAGAACTTAGCATCCAAGTTGTTTTATGTCATGCTAATAGCGGCATGGAATAATCAGTTACTCAGATCCAAAGTTCAACTCGCCATAAATATAGTGTGCCAAAGTGACTGCTGATTGGAACCCGGCGCTCAACTCTGTTGAATTCATCCTTAAAATGCTTTCATATGCAATTTTTAAGCTTTAAATTGAGAGGCACATAGCAAAATTTATATGACACATTCAACCGGTAACAGAATTCTAATGATTTAAATGTTCAAGCTACATCAAAAAATAATGAGATACGCAACTCCAGCACCTCAACGCTGATTTGTTCTCACTCATAGTTAATTAGAATGGTACTTCACCTGCATACTCTGCAGCTGAATGTGCTACTGCGCAGTTTCGAATCTTGCTTTCCCTCTCTTGCCTCTCGACAATTCGAGAGAGTACGAGAAATATAGACGGCACACATCGGATGAGGACCCACTGGAAAGTATCCAAAATGTTCACCCTTGATACATTTGATTCTCTTGATATCAATGCTTCAATTAATGTATCAATGAGTATCGGATCAGAACCCACTGAATAAGACCCAAAAAATGCCATCCTCCAGTATTTTCGGAATACACTGAAAAATCTGCATAAATACTGTAGAAGAGCAATTTTTATGGTTCTCATCCAATTACTTGTCATCGAAAGGATTCCAATTTCATATAGTGAAAATTAATGTAAATTGTGAACTGAATAATCGAACCCGTTCGATTTGCAGTTGCTTCGTCAAAGCCCACGATGATGGTGTTGATGTAAAGGCCAAGGCAGCCAAAGGCAGGCACCAGAAAGATAGCACTCGGCACAGCGCCCTGATTGTATTGTTATTTTTAAAAATAAACATTTTCATTACCTGCATTACAAGCGAGTAGACGGCACGTTTGTGGTATCTGCAAAAATCGGGCCTTTGGAATGTTTAAGATTCTCGTCTCACCTTTTAGTGGCTAGGCTCGACTGTTTCGTACCGTGTTTGATCTCTCGAATAAGTTGAAGAATCATCAGTCCGATCAGGCAAAAGCATAATAACGCAGAGCATATAGCAACTTAAGTAATCATTGTGCAACTCCCCATTGCAAATTTCCTTACAAATGAGAATAGTTGACTCTGATGTTGCTAATAACAAGGAACGTCGGTTTTTGCTTCACCCAATCCAGAAGTAATGGTATTTCCTGTATGAGATGGTTTTGAGGGATATTGATAAATAGTTAAACTTCTACGGGAGATTTCAATGTGTCGATAATGTAGTACATGGTGAAAATGACGAATATGATGTAAATGTGAACAGCAAACACGACAAGCTTGTACTTCCATCCGTGGAAGCATAACAAAGTTCCGGGAGGTAGCAATTTCTAAGAAAGTGTATAATTTTGTCGTAAATTTTAAATATACTAGGTTTATTCAAAAGTTTCTCCCTTTTTTTCAGAATTTTACATTTTTGATTCCCCTGACCTACAAAGTTGACCAATTCTCATAAGTTCTTTTGCAATAAATACGTGCTTGAATGAGCTTTATAAAAAGCCGCATCACATTGCTCCCCATTTAGCTACACCGATACAGCAGTCCGACAAATTTCGCAAAATTGATTATCAAACATAATTTTTATGCATACATAATTATGTGGAGAAACGAGATAGAGATTAAGCAAACATACTAGTGTAAAGCGTGATTACTGGGCATGCTCGTGAATGCAATTCAGTATTTGTACACCGTCACGCCAAGTTCAGATGAGCGCCTGATTAGAAATTATCTCGAGATGAATTTCTGCAGAAATTCCTCTCATATCCCCGAATGGTCAGTTATTGATTCTGTAAGCCATAGTGTTGTGCACAATGAACTACACGCCAGTCTTAGTATTACCGTTAAACTTGAGATGAATACATCTACGAGAGACTTTTTGTCTCAGTGAACATATGCTTGGCATTAGCGAAAAATTGAATTCCTCCAAAATGTGCACACATGTAGTACTCAGTGAGTATAGCTCAGGCGTGGCTTATTTAGTGTTCTAGCTCAACCGAAGGGAAATGAGAAGTACTTCAGAAAAAAATTTCAATTTTCGAAATTTGCCATTTTGCAACCGATCCGAATGAGTAATATCGCAAAAAAAATTATAATATTCGTGTGATTGTGCCTACGAAGAATTGCAATAGTTGAGACAAAATTGTTCGTGAAAAATGAAAATTTCGATTTATTTATTTTTTAGCATTTTCAGGAATATAGAAATGAATAGTTTTGATGTGCTCAGTTTGTAGCGCTGATTGAAGGCTATTCACAGAAACATTTTGAGCGAAAAAAATTGGGAAATGTTTTGAGAAATTCCCGAAAAACCGAAAAAAGTCAATTCGTGATCAAGTTTCAGGCTACCGTATCCCGCCTTTAGTGGCAGCCGGTAATTTTTTCACCGAAGGTAGAGGAAAATGGGATTTCACGTTTAGTCAACACTAGCTACCTCACCCAGCATCATGTGCGGAATATCATCTTTCATTTGTCGTATACCGTAACCCGAAGTACAGTAATCTGTGTACTGTAGACGTACCAAATTGTGACAAACATGATTGCATCTTCCCAAATGAAGCAGTATAAAATGAATTAAGTATAACAACAAGAACACATATTGCATACAGTACCCCAGGATACAGTAATCCACATAGCCCACTTCCTTATCGCGAACTGAATTTTATGAAAGTATGAAAAATTTTATGAAAAATTGAATTTAAATTTATTTTTTTACCTTGAATAAATACCTTTGGCTATACATGAGAGACGTTTTGACTCAGTGAACATATATGTATTTGTGCAAAAAATCGAAACCGTCCTAAATGTGCCCACATGTAGTACTCGATGAACATAGCTCGGGTGCCATATCCGGAGTGTTCTAGATCGCTCTCTGCGAAATGGGACACACTTGTATCAAAAAGTTGAAATTTCGAATTTTGTACATTTCGAAACCGATTTGAATCACTGATGTCTCAAAAAAATCACTAATATTCCATTGATTATATATGTAACAAATTCTAGAATGATTGGGCATCAACTCGTGAAGAAACATCGAAAATAAATTTTTGAAAACTGTTAATTAATTCAGATGTGTGGATAGATACGTTAAGATACGTTTTATTGCATTATTATCTAGAGCGGCACTCTTACTATTCATTTTAAAAAATAAAAAATAAATTAAAAATACAGTTTGTGAGAAATCGTCAAAAATGTTTCAGTTCTCGATCATCCCGAAACTACCGTACTCTAGTGACGAGAGAGTGTACAGAATGAAGATACGATTACACGCATAGCGGGATTACTGTATTTCTACGGTAGCAGGATTACTGTATGTCTGTCTGTCTTTTTCACTAGAGTACGGTAGTTTCGGGATGATCGAGAACTGACTTATTAAACGAGAGAGTGTGCAAAATGAAGATACGATTACACGCATACACGGCATTGTGCGTGAGCAATTTAAGGTTGACGAAAATCATTACAGTAAGATTTGTTTCTGTGATTCTCGAAACATCACTTTTCGAGGCAATTATGAACAGGATTCATATTTCGCGCGTTTTTCGAGGTTGCTACGGTGTTTATTCCTAAGTCGTGCCTCAGTACGTTGGAAACGCGTTTTTGTTATCGATTGTTCGGGTCGTCCTGGCGGTGTTCTGTGCCGTTCCTAGCTACGTTTCTAGTGTTTTGCGATATATTATAATCCATCTCATCGTGTATCTATTTTTATTGTGTGGTTCGAGCTCTCAATATTGCAACAATGCCGTCAGAGTCGCATAGTCGCTACACTTTCTCGCTTATTCAATTACCCCGTGTTGCAGGAAGAACGTGTAGTGGATGGCAACTGAGATGAAGCGCCGCCTCGACTACCTCGAGCAGACCGAGGAGATGAAGAAGCGAAGGCCAAGTTTATATTGTTTTTTTCTGCATAATTACCAGACATCTTCAAGCCTCGCACTACCCAAACCTAGGCTTGAACCTTAGCTTAAAGGGATCCGGAAATCGAAAAACAAGTCTGTCTTAATTTGCGAGGCTTCGTCCTCTCATATCAATGCAATGTTTCAAAATAATTTTTAAAAAATGTTTAAACGTGAAAATGGACAAAGCCGGGAAATGGCATTTATTGGGGAGCGTTAATTAGGAAACATAGGACAATTACGGTATTTGAGCGGGAATTTAAAAAAATACGGTATTTTTGCCTAATTGATTTTTGTCCGGCCATGCTAAGGTCCTCCGATTTAATTGGGCTATTTCTCTAGATAGTTTTGCTTTTTTTTCAGTAGTTTACGTTGTATTCCCTTTTCGGTGTTCTGATTTGTATAGGTAAACGCAGGATTAAGCATATTACGGCTATTAACGGTGTATAAACCAGATACTTTATGTCATTGCATGTCTTCATTTTCGTTCTCTTTCCGTGTTTATTGCTTCAAGTTGCTATCAGTTCATGGCAACGTATGCATGCATCGCCTGCCCACTCCGTTCAAGCGAAACTCGTGTGATTCCTTCCACTCCCGAGCTGAGAAGGGAGTGGTTGCTCCGCCTCAATCTCATCAAGGACTAGTTCCAAGCGTTGGAGGGGAAGGTCGCGTCTGTTCAAGCACAGGGCAAGCGGGCAAGACTCTGCCACAACCACTTTCCGCGCTCGAAGAAGGGCGAGAAGCCCCCTCCAATAGATGTGAGTTAGTGTTGCGCTGGCGATCTAAATCTTCCCGATCTTTCAATTCAAAAAGTTCGACCAGCCAGCTCAAAGTGATCGACGAGGAATGTGATCCATCACTTTCTGGGGAAAGTGATCGATCAGATTTGGGGAGATCGTTTTGAAACATAAAACGATCGATCAGATTCAGAGGGTTTGTTTTGGTTTTCGAAAGTGATCGATCATTTTTCAAAAGATCACATTTCGAAAAATGTTCAATTAGATCGGTTTCATCGATCTAGATCATTTTTGATCGAGATGTTATTGCTATTCAGATTCAGAGAGAATTCTGATAAGTTTCAGAAATGTTTAACATAAAAAACGCTTCTTTCCAATCGATTTGAATGACATCAAAAATCTTTCCTTATCAACATGTCCTCGGCGCACAGTTAATTAGCGATAACTCGGTTATGAATTGATATCATAGTTGCCCAACATTGGCGGCGAGGTGATTTCAGACCATGACCCCCTTTTCATGGTTTCGCATTGCTCCCCCGGATTTGAGGAGAACAGAGCGAAACAACGTAGGGTCATGGTCAAAAATCGATCGGTATGTCAATGGTAGGTCAAAACTAGGTGCCGTACCCAAACGATAGTACAGTACTCCAGACCCAATCGAATATACAGTACCCACGTGACTACCGTAACCCAATTCCGGGGGTCAGATCCAGTTCCTTGGGCCAAACATTTTTCTAAAAAAAAAATCAAAATCGATAGTAAAATTATTTTAAAGTTTTATACCGTATCTCTTGTTGCTGAAGAATCATTTTATTATCGATTTAGGATTTAAAGAAATTTTCGAAAAATGTTTGACCTAAGGAACTGGATCTGACCCAAGGAACCGGGTTATGGTAGTCAATTGGGTACTGTATAATCGATTGGGCATGGTGCCAGGACTTTTTAAAAATAAAGTTCGTTTGCGATAATCGTAGATTACGGTAGTGGTATACGGTATCTGGGAGTACTCTACTATCGATTACTTAGTCTTGACCTACCGATCGATGTTTGGCCACGACCCTTCGTCGTTTCGCACTATTCCCCTCAAATCGGGGGGAGCAGTGCGAAACCATGAACAGGGGGTCATGGGGGTCGCCGCCGGCGTGGGCAACTATGGTTATTATACAATGCGGCGTTGTCAATAAGGCATAATCATGAAGCTCCATAATCATAATCATGAGGCGTGGGTGGCGCAGTGGTGTGAGGCGGCGTGGGCCGCTCGTCATACAAGGGTCATGAGTTCGATCCCCCGCCTGGGCAGACCAAGCCCTCTATCCCCCCGGGGTCGGTAAATTGGTAGTGACCTCGGTCGCGAAAGGTAACGTTCCCTAGAAGCACTTTGGACAGCAGGGATACGTAGTCCTAGCAGTAGTCGGCTTCACCGCACTACACCACCTTGCGTAGTCGTTCACGACTGTAAAATCGCTTGACGTGGCTGCACCTTTACCTTTTTTTTTACCTATGAAGCTCCTTCTGCGTATCGATTTTGCTGGAATTCAAATCGATTGGAAAGAAGCGTTTTTATATTAAACATTTCTGAAACATATCAGAATTCTCTCTGAATCTGAATAGCAATAACATCTCGATCAAAAATGATCTAGATCGATGAAACCGATCTAGTTGAACATTTTTCGAAATGTGATCTTTTGAAAAATGATCGATCACTTTCGAAAACAAAAACAAACTCTCTGAATCTGATCGATCGTTTTATGTTTCAAAACGATCTCTACAAATCTGATCGATCGCTTTCCCCAGAAAGTGATCGATCACATTCCTCGTCGATCACTTTGACCTGAGCGGTGGAAGATCACTTTTCACTTTTTAGATCACTTGCGCAACACTAATGTGAGTTATTGTCTACTTGATTTGATGCGTTGTACTTACCAATGTGCGTTGTACTTACCAACAGAAAGAAGGCCCTCCACGTCTTCAGAGGGCAGACCAAGATCAAGAGCAGGCAAGGGCACAATTCTTTATTTCCGATATACACTAGAATTATATCATAGTACGCCCTGGGGAGGCAATTAGATAAAACACAGGCCCAGAGGAGGCAATAACGCATACACACATGTCCATTTGATCACAAATAGTATTTATCGCTTGCCTTACCCCGTTTGTTTAGCATCGTGAACAGAGAGAAAGCCCTCCTAGTCTTCAGAGAGCGGATCACGATCAGCTTCAAGTATGGGTCCAATTGTTCATGTCCGAAAGACACAAGAATTATATGAGAATATGCTCTGGGGAGGCAATCAGATAAAACGCAGAATCAGATGAGGCAATAGTACATACACACAAAGGAATAATTACTATTACAGCACGAGCACTCGGTGCAGGAGCCAATGTTCATGGTAGATGACATTGCCGATGCAATGTCCGACCTCCCATTCCACATGCCCACTCCACAACACACTAGGTCTCAACAAGTACGTACAACAATATATTTATTCAACGCATCTCGAAATTTAAGACGATTGAAAAAAAAGATCAATAAGAGATACGATCAGAACCTAATTACCAATTGATATTAGCGAGCATTCCCTCTTCGTCACTGCGAGTGAGCATCCAGATACGATGGAATGTACGCGCTGCCTCCGTTGCGAGCACCTGAGGGAAATTGACTTTCAATTAGAACACAAAAGCTTCCAGCATGTTTAGTGAAACAATTGGTAGAGTTCGGGTTACACGTTGTTCATAAGATTGAATGAGATTCGCATCATAAACAGCAATACTATCTTTTTGGTAGCTATCAATAAAAAAGAGAACGATACAATAACAATAGATCTATGATCTCTGATTGAGAGAGGTGAGCAACCTGTGAGATCCGGGTTGCAGTAAGGATTCAAATCACAGAATCTACGATGCAAAATAATAGTTCCTTTCTCGACTGGCTAAAAGAATAAATTCTACCGTATCCTCACCATTCATAGTAGTCAGCCAGATATGACCAGAGGAAGGCAGCTGATCCATCTTCGTTCATCGCTTGCATGAGTACATTCAGATTCTTCGCCCCTTTCTCATGACGGAGAATGTGAAAAGATTTTTCCCAAATTCTCTCCCTGGAAATTGAGGTTTCACATTTGCTTCTAAACCAATTGCCGTGCGAAGTTATCAAGAAGACGTGGACTTGTAGCGCAAATACCAATAAATGACTTACCCTCCTCTCCTCGTCTTCCTCCTTGTTCTCGTTCTCCTGCAGGTAGCTGCTGCTGTAAGTTGCAGAGGGAAGCTGCAGCATCAGAGAGAGACGACCCGGAGGGACACTGGGAATGATACGATTTCGGGTTATTGAGAGCAAAGAGATCTTGTGATTAGAAAACGTTCGCCCTATTGCTCTTGTCATACACTTGCAACACAAAACAGCCATATTGCTTTTCCTTCCAATATGACCAATTTACCTCTCCGTATCCACGTTCTCTTTCTTCTCTCCATCGGGCATCAATCGGGCGCACTTCTTGAGCAGCAGTGGCAGCACTCGCATCAGAACGGGAGGACCGACCTGAGCAGAGGGAGGATACTGTAGATTGCTGGTTCACAAAGATGAAGACGACTATCACCAGCAGAGGTAATAGCATTTGGAAAATGGCTGTAATGAGAATTGACCGAGGGCCTAGTGCAAATGCAGGTAACTACAGCGACCACGCTACAGCAGTACTGTCAGATCGTACAGTATGCTGAAATACCCTTCTCCCCATCACTCACCTCCGGTCTGTCCTGCATGCACGTCAAAAGTCTGCACGTTCGCACTTCCACGAACTGTTGTGCATCCGAGTCTTTGGCCGCTGCAGTCGGAGTGTAGAAGGTAGAAGACTTAGAGATCTGAATAATAATATGCTTACAAAGTTCCGAGCTAAAGCGGATTAGAATCGAACGTTGTTTATGATGAAGAACAGAAATGGAAAATCAATCGATATATATAAGCTACCGTACCTCCACGGTGTCTCCCTCGAGGAATCCCCTGAGGGCATCGACGATCATCGAGAGTACTGTATGAGTGAAGAAGGAAGTATCGAGTCGATCGTCGCCCACGGGCACAGAATTCACCATCGTCGCCACTCCTGAAAAAAAATTTTACAATTGTTTTTAGGAATTTCTCTGTATCATTCGCCTTCAACCGATTTGAAACCTGCGTGAAGCACTGCTACATCAACAGCACATTTTGCAGAACTTTCTCCAAAAATTTAATTAACGATTAGGCTAGCCCACCGGAGGGATTGAGTAGCCAAGTGTAGAGTCGCCGATTGAGTGACATATCCCTTCTCAGGATGACGAACAACGTACGACGCAGCAACTCGACGATGTCTGCAACAGAAACCGTCATTAGCCCATTTCACCCCGATACATTCTTGTTGCGCATTTTCCTCAAAGCCCAATCAAAGAATTGCAACCAATAGCATATTCTCGTACTTTAAAAAAAGTCTCGTATATGGCAACAATTACAATGTTGTTCGCAGAATATCGTATTCCAATCGCACTACCTGCTCGGGTTACTGTAGTCGAGTCGAGTGGGAAGGCCGCGCAGAGTAGATCACGGAGATTCCTCTGGACGAGCCGCGAGCCCATGTCCTCACCCGCGGCGCACAGGGCTGACACCTGGGAAGGAGTTGGTAATTTGCAGCGTTGTAAACTTGTTAAATTCATGTCTCAACTAATCTTCAGCTAGAATACTTTAGCATTGTTACTAATTACTCGTCGTTTTGGTAGTTAGATTCGTCACCGGCAAATCATACAATAAACTCATACACCACCTCACTCTCCCTCTACCGTACTCCCTCCTCACCATGTGATGTACGTTGTCTCCGATAATCCACAACTGTCCATCGATCGATTTTGACTTGTCGAATTTCGTATTCACGTAGATCAGAGCGGGAAGTCGAACGAATGGAGAACCGAGTACCTGTGAGATTGGGTTGATTGTTTAGCAAAAATTTGCTCTTGAATGATTGTTTCTACTGTGGATCGAAGATGATGAATCACTATTGAAACACAGATCTGCCCATTTCGAGAAACACGTTGTTACAGCCTGATTGGGATTCAATTAATCATAAAATAGTCCTTTTAATTATTGGGGTGTCCGGAAAGTTCGTATAATGCTTCGGAAAAAAGTCAGTTCGCGATCAAATGCAGTGATTGCGCAATCTGTTTGTCAACAATGTATTCCATCATTCTGACGTTGAGTAGTGAGGGGATTTAATCAGTCTCCTAGTTGCTACATTGATTCTTGTGATGGACTCCCATCTCTACCTCCGAGCAGTTTTACTTCATTACTACCGTCTTGGCCGATCCGTGAAGGAGGCCCACTCTGCCCTGGCCCAGTCGGAAGGAGCTGACGCCCCCTCCATACCCTTCTGCTATAAGTGGTTCTCCCGCTTCAAGAAAGGGGAGTTTGGTCTCGATGATCAACCCCGCTCTGGACGCCCTCCCTCCCTCGATCAGCCTCTCGTTCTCCGCACACTGAAGCGCAAGCCCATGGCCAGTGTGCGTGAGTTGAAGAAGGATACTGGTACTCCCAGATCAACGGTGTCCGATAACCTCCATCGATCTGGGAAGAAGCCGAAACTCCCACAAGTGACTCCCCATGACCTCTCCCCCGAACAGCTGAAAAATCGTGTTCAAGTCCGTCGGGAATTACTCCATCGTAGATCCAATCTTCGATGGGTCAATTTCATCATCGCTACAGATGAGAAGTGGATCACGTACGATAACCCTGTGAGGAGACTGCAATGGGTGGATGCAGATGAGAAGCCCACGCCCGTCCCGAAGAAGTAAGAGCACGGAAAGAAGGAACTCCTCTGCTTCCCCTTCTCAGTGCTCGGTCCCATCTACTGGGAGATCCTCGCCCCTGGCACCAGCATCAATGCCGACCTCTTCTCTGAACAACTGGAAGATGTCGCGATCAGAGTCCCTCCCAGACTCCTGAACCAGGGCAAAATTCTTCTTCTGATGGACAATGCTCGCCCACATCGAGCGAAGATGACCCAGAAGAAAATGGACGAGCTGAAGATCGAGAGGATTCCCCATCCACCGTATTCCCCGGATCTCTCCCCATGCGACTACCACTGCTTCCGCTCTCTCTCTCTGACTTCTGCAAAGGAAAGAAGTAGAAGTTGTGAGGGCTTTCGTGAACTGGGCGGTCTCGAAGAAACCCGCATTCTGGAAGAGAGGAATCGAGACCCTGCCCAATCACTGGAGGGAGGTAGTGAGAAAGAAGGGGGCATACATTGGTCACTAAGAATTGTAAAGCATTGAATAAAAAATAAAAACAAAAAATTATACGAACTTTCCGGACACCCCAATATAAATAAACCCACAGTATGCCAGAGACAGGCGTAGAACGAGGTTGGGGCCACGTACTCGCACACTTTATCGATCAGTGTGAAGGAACTGAAAAAAATACTGTTCAGAATAAATAATATTTAATTTCAAAGCATCTGTCTATTCGCATTCGCATTCCTAATAGATTATAGAGCATGTGACCTCGTCTTCCTTCTTCCTCCACAGCCATTAGTAGAAAAAAAGATGCATTATGTTTTATGTCTCAATGCTGCTATATTTAGTGGGAGTTGTGTGCAGTACAACCCCTGACTCGCTATTACCCAGGCAGAAACACACACTACCCCTCCAGATAACTCTCACTCGGCATAGTCGAGTCGCACTATAAAAGATGGCCTAACAGGCCCAATGTAATCCGGAATTGGTTTCAATCGCACTGACCGATCGTAGAACTCGGTGCGCTCCTCCAGTCCCAGCAGCACTCCCGCAAAGAATCAGGGCAGAGACGGGCACAGTTTCTCCCTCAGTGGAAGGAGGTAGAACTCGAAGATCGTCAGCAGCTCGTCTTTCACCTGCCAGATGAACCAATAATGCACCTAATTCCTGTAACTTGTCAAATACCCACTCTTGCCTCATGATCTCCAATATTTTGAGACCATAAACATTGCAAACACGCCTGCGCGTTTAGTGTTTCACAAGAAATACGAATACAGTAACATTTTTAGATCAACGATAATCAACCAGGCAGTGCAATAAATATTATACATTAAGAAGTGTATCCCTGATGATGCGCTTGCTCTCACTAATCGATATACGCGACTACCGTATCGTTCTAGATATTGATCTCACCTTGATAGTGCAGTGGTCCATGAGGGGGAAGAGGCCGACGGCGAAGATATACAACTGCTTCGGGAATGCCTCCTGGCCGAGAATATCGAAGATCTGCTTGTAGGTCTCCAGTGCCTTCAGATGGACTCCTGCGAAGAAGGGGTACGGTAATCGATTCGCTAGACTCAATCGATAATAATTGTCGCTGTTTGCATTAACCTATACAGTCGAATATAACTTGAGATATTAACAGCGGTATTTCAATTATTGTTCACCGATCAACACTATTTTCGATCATACTACTTCTTCGACAACTAATGCACCCCCCACAGATTTCAACTAATCGATTTCTACGAGTACAGTCTCCGTTAGCAATTGATCGCTCACCCATGGGCAGGGCGGGATGGAGGCACTGCGAGAGTCGTTTGGCTACCGTAACCGCCTTCGGGATGTCACCGTACTTGGCGTGTTGGGAGAACACCTGGAAGAAGAAGTAAACCTGCATTATATAAAAAATTAGCAAAGAAATTCAAGGGTAGATTTGCATTGTAATTTTAGGCCAAATGTGGAACTTTGGACAAATCGCAAAAATCATTATTTTCAAATTCTTTCAAAACTTATTTCTTTCACTTAAAACGATCTTTAGACACCGTAAATATATGCATTTCGAATTTAAAAGTTCATAAAAATTTCAAGGTGTACATTTGGAAAGAATTTGAAAATAATGATTTTGCGATTTTGCCAAAGTTCCACCTTTGGCCCAAAATTACAATGCAAATCTACCCTTCAATTTCTTTGCTAATTTTTTATATAATGTACGTTGACTTCTTCTTTCGAAATATGCAAAGAAATCCGCACCAAGTTTCCTGCGTGATGTCGAAAAAATTTATTTTTTGCTCGAAAAAATGGACTTTTTACCATAACATTTTCAATTGGCATCGCACACTAAAGCTGTCAACATAAAAGTTGTTCAAAATAATTTTCCACACATTTTAAGTCCAATGCCACCTTTCTAGCTCAACTGAGAGCAGAGATACGGTACAAAACCGGAAAATTTCTAAAAGCTGGCTCTGGGACAAATAACCTATATTTTTCGAAATCATCACTCCAGGATATTATACTACCATAGTATGGGCCAAATTCGTAATACAAATTTTCAAAATGTTCCCGCACACCTCCACTGACTCGTGATACGTGTGTTATAGGCTTCGCTTATTACGAATTCAATATTATGAATATTGAATTCATAATAAGCGAATTCGTAATAAGCGAATTTATTACGAATTGCGAAATTCTAAAGATTTACATACCGGATAGTAAGAATCGAAGAATCCGATAAAGAAGAATTCGACTGAATTCACTCCGAAGAAGTTGAGTTTGAACTGAAATGCACGTGATTCAATGAACAATGATATCATGCAAGTACCCTGTAAGCAGCAGAGGGCAACGCGCACACCGGAATTGCGCCTGCTATAACCACAAGCCAAATGACGGAGCTGACACAGCCGGCGTTCCGGACTGTCCAGATCTTCAAAACATTTTTTTAAAATTGATAATATGCAAATAATATGAAAAAATACCGTGGATTGTTTGAGCGGGAAGGCAAATGCCGTCAGTCTGTTGAGTCCTATCAAGAGGTTGAAGGATAGGCCGTCAATCTCTTAAAGGTGTGTTGTCTTAGCAATTCCAATATTATATTTCTGAAAAGTCATATTGGTAATTCACAGTTCACGTTGCATAATTACTCACTGCTCAATTTCGGTTATAGCGAACGCTTTCAGTTCCTCTATAGTGGCTTGCTTCCTGATAGATTTGAACTGAGCGATCTGCTGCCCAATATGAGTCTGAGAGCTAAAGTCGAAGTGCACCCTTTGAATTCGTGAACATCTGGCGAAAAGACGGGAAAATGCAGTGACAATCCTTGGCGATTCTGCTTTGATTGCCTACAATGATTTTTAAAAAATTAACTAATTTGAGTTGATATGAGGCGAATCGCGAGAGAATCGACCATTTAAGGGAGGTCAGCGGCGGTAGGAATTAAAGGTGTTCAGTCCGGCAACAGTTAAATTATAAGGTACTTCAAGTGACGCTCTTTCAAACTGCGTCGTCAGAATTTTGATATTGATCGTCGTCTTCGAGATTCAGAAGGCCAAACATGGTACTATAACTTTTCCGAGTTTTCATGCTTAAGTTGCAGTCCATATATGTGCCTCACTTTTTGCCAAAAATGAAGGAAATCGGGGTATACACAAGAAAAAAGGGCTCACTTTCGTAAAACGACCTCAAAATGAATTATCGGGAAGGGTACTTCCGTATCTTAAATTGCCCTCATTTAGGTTCAAAATCATCCAAAAACCTCCAAGACAACATTTTAACTTCTTCCCCCAATAGTTATACCATTTACATTTGTCAAAATTACGGTATGACCTCAAATTCAAAAATTGATATTTCGAACCCCTTTAACTTGAGGGATGGCTCTCACTGGGCTAAATGGGTTTCAAATAGTGTAAATACATTCCTCGAATCAGCTCAAAGAAAAAGGGCTCCTGAAAAGAGGATCTTTCGGCTGAGGAATACAAAGAAATGCTCAAAACTATAACTCAGGTAAAAATCGGCATAAAGACCTGGTTTATGGCAAGAAATGTAGAGCACGATGAGCTAAACATTTCATCTGTTGAAAGTTAGTCTCTATCTTTTCGTTGAAGCACGCTGCAGATCCTAGAAGATAGCAAGAAACGGCCTATTACCACCTCAGAGCGCGCGCTCTAACCGTCTGCCGCTCTCGCCGTCTGACCTCCCTCTCCCTCCCCTCTAATTAGTGTTCCCCGGCGCGCGTCTCCAGTCGTCTTTTGCCAAATTCAAGGCTCTGTAGCACGCTTCAACGAAAAGATAGAGACAAACTTTCAACAGATGAAATGTTTAGCTCATCGTGATCTACATTTCTAGCCATAAACCAGGTCTCTATGCCGATTTTTACCTGGGTTACAGTTTTGAGCCTTTCTTTGTATTCCTCAGCCGAAAGATCCTCTTTTCAGGAGCCCTTTTTCTTTGAGCTGTTTCGAGGAATGTATTTACATTATTTGAAACCCATTTAGCCCATTGAGAGCCATCCCTCAAGTTATAGGGGTTCGAAATATCATTTTTTGAATTTGAGGTCATACCGTAATTTTGACTAATGTAAATGGTATAACTATTGGGGGAAGAAGTTAAAATGTTGTTTTGGAGGTTTTTGGATGATTTTGAACCTAAATGAGGGCAATTTAAGATACGGAAGTACCCTTCCCGATAACACATTTTGAGGTCGTTTTACGAAAGTGAGCCCTTTTTTCTTGTGTATACCCCGATTTCCTTCATTTTTGGCGAAAAGTGAGGCACATATATGGACTGCAACTTAAAGGGATTTGGCATTATATCATGAATTTATTTCATTTCACTTTAAATGACCAAATATTATGATAAATGTAAATAAAAAATAATACAAATTAATATAATAATTAATTTATGCAGTTAAAAGTACGGTATTGAAATACCCAGTACGAGAGTAACGTTGATTCGCTATGGTCCGCTAAACAGCGATATGGTGGGATTTGGCAGTTTGCCAAGTTCCTCTTGGAGCTTCTGATTCTTTTCCGACGTCTCTTGGCATTTTCTTTGTATTATTGGCTCATTCAGTACTTATTTTCTAGTTTGCTTCAAGCTAATCACTATTTTGAACATTCCCGATTGAAATTCACGACACGAACCCAGTCAATCACGCTAGAATGTTGTTTCGTTGAACCAGCCTGATGACCTTCGTCTCTTTACCGTGGCGTGTGTTTTATTGTTTGTTAAACTATAATATTGTGCGCATTACAGACGGCCATACCGTCCCTCACCATGCCCGAGAAGTTCCAGCACATCCATCGTGTGATGAACACCAACATCGATGGGAACAAGATGATCCCTTTCGCCCCTTCCTCCCAGCAAGGTTTGTCCCGTTTACTTTGGTTCTCAATTCTTTAGTTTGACTCATCTTTCCTGGGAAAAATTGCCCAACTTTCTCCTTATCGCACTCTCTATTGCTTCATGACTGGCGAAAGAGCACGTAAAAAGAAGAGTCAGGTTTTTTCGACACACTCTGCGACATTGTTATTTCGTGTACTATATTCATGTGTTTAGTGGGCAGGATTTGTAGGTAGAAAACATGTCCTGTACTTCATCTTATTCCGTTCAGGGAGTCGACCGGCGATAAGTTTGCCCTCAAGTGGATCGACACTTCCTCCAAGTTCGGCCACGGACGCTTCCAGACCACAAAAGAAGGCCTTCATGGGCATTGACAGGTACGCTTATTTTTTTCGATCAAATCATGTGTCTTGATTTCGTTCCTGGTTTGAAAAAAAGGAATACTTTGGTACAAATCGTTCATGGCCAACTGTTTCACCCCAACTTCTAATTAGCCACGCGAATTTCATGTTTTAATTTTGAGCCTTTCAAAGCAACGCCCATAGCTCACTAATAGGTTATTATTTATCTCTACTATACAATTAATATTTATATTGATTTATAAATATTAAATTGTTTATTTTAAAAATTTTTACAGCTCGAAATACGTTTAACGATTATCGATTTTTCTTAAATGTTTTGATTGGTTGTCCTTATGGATTTCGACAGCTTTAAAATATTCTCCTTATATTTGCCGTTCGAAAATGGTGCTGTGAGCAATATAATATGAAAAATAAAGCAATTTAGAGATAAATTTAGACGGCGACTTGATTTGAAGAATAATTTTCACATGGTTTTTTCCATTTTTTCTCTCGATTATTTTTTGTTTCGTTCTACAACTTGCTAAAGCCACGCTCACCTCAGGCTACTTGTGCAATATGCTTTGCCTTCATACTCATGGCATTTGGGATGATTTTAGATATTGTGTTTTGCTTCGTGGTGAGAACAACCAGCGCCAGCATTTCTGCATTATGTCGTACCAGAATGAGCGGAGTAAGAATGAGGAGGAAGTATGACAGGATAGGATAGGTGATGGTCGAAAATTATTTACTAAAATTACTAACTAACCGTAACGTATGGTACTCTTCAGCTATACCGTCATACCCTATCCTATCATACCTCCTCCTCATTCGTACCCCGCTCATTCTGGTACGACATACTGCAGAAGTGCCCCAGTGCCTATATCATTTCAGGAGTTCGAGATCATCGACTACTCCTGCTCCAACCTGAAGGATGAGGGTCTCAAGATCATGCCCAGAAGCAGACCAGGTTTGTAATATTGTGAATAGATGAAAAAAGCCTGGTCCGACATAACGCAAAATTGACAATGCGCGTTCAAGGACGTTTGTTGTACTCGTGTACTTCGAACAATATCGATATGCTCGACATTTATGTTATTGCAGAGCCGGATACTGCACCCGCTTCAAGGCCTTCGTCGCTATTGAAGATTTATTGGCGGATCCCGGTGAGTGGGTGCTCTTTATCACGTCAGCACCATAACATTCCTGCTTTGGTACCATTTAGGACGAAATCGGCATGTCGGTACCAGACACGTATCACATAGTAGTACCGGTACCAGGAATGTATCACGTAGTACCACGAGGTACCAGACCGTCGAATGGGACTAGAAATTCCATATTATCCCGAATGAATACTTTTTTAAAACCCTGATAACAAGTGCCTCGAGCGAGTTAAAAATAAAAATACGATTGCAGTATTTTGAAAAAGTTTTTCTCCCTATAACATGCTTCTTTTTATTTACTGACAAATATAACAAATTGCGGGTACAGTAATAACTAGATTTCAACACTGCGCTGGGAAACCTCAAATTCTTCGTCCTCGCTAGAATCCCCGAAGTCCAATTGCTCTTCTTCATACATGTCGTATCCCGACTCTCGCTTTGCCTTCTCCTTCATATCCCACCAGTTCACAAGCTCGTCAAACACATCGTCCTCAGGGATTCCCAATCTCGCGATTTCACGCGCCTCGCTTAGCTCCTCCCGCACTTTCAAGCTCTCCGCCAATATCTGGAAATAAATATATGTGGAATTTATTTTAGTTGTATTTCGGGAATGCTAATTATTCACCTCGCCCCTCCAAACATGGGTACCCGCTCCTCTCTTTCTTTTGATTGCTCCCACCAATCGTCCTTTCCTCTTGAGAACGGTGTTCCCTATTTCGGCTCTCTGCCCAAGTAGGTCATCGAGCATAAGGCCGTTGTAATGTAGCATCGATACTAGCATTTTGAGCTTGTAGTACGGGGGCGAGCTGCAGTTATTACACCCTAACGCTGATCTATTTGGCCATTGTTTTACTAACCATGCTAGCATCTTCGGGGCATACATCAAGCTCAGTGAGTGATAACACTCATTGATCGATGTATCGATCAATGAGGCAGCAGTCAAAAAGGCCTTTTCGAACTTTGGCGCAAAGACCAATGTGCGAATCAACTCGAGCTCATCCGAATTTGCCTGAGAAAAATGGTATAATTTCGAATACGGTCTCTCAGATTGACTAACCAGCAGTATCTCTCGCTTTTCGCCCTTCTTCAGCTTCTTTAGTCTACCATGCTCGCACTTGGTAACAATTTCGAAGCCATCGCCCTATTATTGAATTATTTTATTGCTATCGCACTATTTGTTCACCTTTTTCCATTTATGCTTCCCCTGGATGTGCATGACGAACGACCTAACTACTTCTAGTGCACGTTTTCGATCTTTCAATAGAGGGTATTTATTATGGACGCAATATAGATGGTTGAAAAACTTCTGATAAATTGAAGCGAGTGCGGGATTGGCCTTTACGAGCTAATTAGTCATTATTTTTTAAAAAGAAATATATGTTCTCGTCCCAACCTTCCACCATTCTTTTCTTATCGGCCGCTGGACGTGCCACCAATCATTGAGTACTTCAATATGTGCAGTCTTGGGCTCCTCTCGCAGTTTCTTATTAACCATTGCATTTTGGTCACCAACTCGCGTGCTGAGCATACAACGTCTTTCCTCTTAGATACAACATTAGATCACGTTATCTCTATCCCTGCATCGATAAGCTCAACCAGAGCTCTCTTTAATCCCTCGGACTCCATACGAATCGAAATTCCATCTAGAATAGGTATTATTTTTTCGGAATTCACAATCCCTTATACCTATCCCTGGCATATTCTTATGCATCGCAACTCCTGCCAAAGCCAGTTTCGTATGACAATCAATTACGGTGTCCTTATTATTCGTCGAGGTGAAGCCGGGGCAGTCGAACTGACCATCTATTGAAACTTGCAGCCCCTTACCCTAAACGCTCAATTTAATGATCATGCTTTATAGCTTCCTATTTACCGCCGATGCGTTCACTGCTACTTCCCGCACTATTTCCTGCATCTCCTCGTGCACTCGCTCAATTGCAACACTCCCTATTTCGCTTACTACTTTCCGCATTTGTCTTTCCGACGACATATCCATTCCTAGCAAATTCGCCCAATCATGCAATCTCTGAAGTTTTTAGTTTAGATTTTTTCATAGTATTTTTCCTCACCGCAGGTCTCATGCCTGTGATGAAAGATGCGATGGGAATGAAATGATTGGCCGAGTACACTTGGCTTTTCCCTCTCCCAACCTTCTCCTGTCCTTCCCATTTGATGCTAGCCTTGCATTCCAGGCAATCGTAGTTCACTATCAGCGCACTACCCTCTGTCCTCGTCTCGATTAGACTTCGATCGAGCCGAGCCCCGCACTCTTCACACCGTTGAAACAAGCGCATCAGGCAGCTATGCTCAATAATTCCATAGCGCCTGGCTACATCAATACTCTCGGCCTCTTCCTCATCAATCTCATGATCCTCCTCCTCATGCATGCTATCTTGGGAATACCGATATTCCGTATCCTAGAATCTATTTATTCTAGCGTATCCCTCATAGCCCACTAACCTCGGGTTCCATAGTAGTCATAGTAGCTGTGGAAACAGCACATTTAAATTTCTTGGGCACAACTTTATCAGTATCATTCCAGGAATCGACATCGATTGAATCGTTGAGGGAGAGGGAGGCGGTCGACCAAACTGGCTGAATTTTTTTTCTCTTCGTTTTTCATTGTTCTCTTTTCGTTTGTATATCATCACATTGTTTTTCCAGTGATTTGTTTTCATATCAATACTCGTTGTAGTAATAGAATATATAATTTCTGAAAAATATAGCATAAAGACTGACATTGAGAGTGGCGACAGTGGAGCACGAGGGGATCTCGTCTCACTCTGAATGTCTCTAGCTGATGATTGAGATATATTTAGTAACGAATGATAGTAAGGCCAAGTGGGTAAGGATATTGTTGAACAGGACTCGCCCGCTCATGCCATGATGCTGATTCATGCAACCGATAGTTGTGTTCTGCCTTGGGATGGAGGTCAGCTGGCCTCGTGGTTCGAAGAGGTACGGTAGAGTGAGAGATCTTGCGGGAACAGCTCTATGCTGGAAGCCCACATTGTGAATGAATCTTGTTGTATTTATACTAGATAGCAGGCAGTAAAGGTAGGGGAACTCACGTCAATGGGAAGGTCGTCGATCTGCTTGTCGAAATGGCGTTCACACCATCGGGGATCTTTTTTTCTGTCGATGCTTGTTGAGCAGATCCGCCGTCTCCTCATCATCTTTGTTCAATCGTAGAACCCATTCCCTCTGTTTAACAGGACGACTAGCGGGAGGAAATCGTTTGGTCCATAGCGCAACTTCGTTGCACAAGAAACACCGTTTATATCTCGCTAATTCCATGATGCTGAATCAGATATTGTGTGTTCGATAAATATGGGTAATGGAAAAACTTGAAACTACACAAAAAATCGATGAAAATACGGTAAAAATGGAAATACGGAAAATTGGTGTAGAGCGAGCGTGCGCCTCAACTTTCCGCAGTTTCTGCACCCAGTCTAGAACGCGGCTCCGGTCTTGAACTTTGATCTTCATTCTCCACTTAACAATTAATTGTTCTTTTTATTTTTTTTTGCAAAAATGATCGGAAAGGTGATAGATTTCATATGAGCGTCAATGTTCTAAGAGTGCCAGGTCCTTTAAGCATGAAAACTCAGAGTTTTTCCGATTTCCAAAGTTACGAAAGTTTTGGTGCACCCGATCGCCCTGTACCAGGGTGAGGTCCAGGAATGATGACATCAA
Source organism: Pristionchus mayeri (assembly GCA_036245805.1). Lineage (NCBI taxonomy): Eukaryota > Metazoa > Nematoda > Chromadorea > Rhabditida > Neodiplogasteridae > Pristionchus > Pristionchus mayeri. Next base: position 15,356,174 of record BTRK01000002.1, read on the forward strand.
CATAAAAGTTGTTGCACATGATAGTAGCTTTCATTTGAAACAAAGAACGGCCTTCTATCTCAATTTTGAACTGACTTATAATCATTTAAGTGAGCGCGATTTGACTATCGAAAAGTTATAGTACCATGTTTGGCCTTCTGAATCTCGAAGACGACGATCAATATCAAAATTCTGACGACGCAGTTTGAAAGAGCGTCACTTGAAGTACCTTACTTTAACTGTTGCCGGATTGAACACCTTTGATTCCTACCGCCGCGCCATGGTCGATTCTCTCGCGATTCCTCTCATATGACACTTTTGTTTATTTATTCGTTGTAAAATAAATAAACTATAAATGCACTCACAAATCCAGATTCTTCATCGAATGACGCTTGGAAATCAGCTTGATATGTTCCAAAGTAGCTTCCAAATATTCTAGGTATACTTACTGTCAAGCAAGTGCAATAGCGTGTACATCGATTGTCCCTTTTGCTGTGCAATGAAATACTATTGATAACGCATTTTCGATGAGGGAGAAGGTATTCGAGGCAGATAACATCCCAACGATAGGATATCTGAATTTTAAAAAAAATGCATCGACCATCAATTCTGTGAATTAAAATTGGAAAATTAAATTTTTGAACATCTGATCCTCAATCACTATTATAGTTAGTAAAAAATAAAGATACATATATTTTCGACACATTTGCTGCTTTTAAAGTTCCACTCACCATCTTCATTCGACTAAATGATTCAACTCCTACTGCGATAATCTTTAGAATTAGATCAGCGGGAAGAATAGCGAGATTGAGAGTATCTCCTTCTACCGATGACATCGCGTAACGTCGATAGAGAAGATGGAGTAAGGAGAATAGTAGATGGAATGATATGATGAAAACTTGAGGCAAAAGCGGGTGGTACTATGTACAGTATTCGTGGTGAGAGTCGTTGGCAAGGTTGGGGAAAAGTTTAAAAAAAAGGAGAAAAGCAGACGAAAAGTTGGAGAAAAGCAGACGAAAACTTTTTTACTACCATACAAGCTACAAAATCGCTTTCAAAAAATTTTCTTTATAGTAATGCCAATATTAGTAACAATCTTTTCAAATACTCGGAAATATGACATTATGCTTGTCCGTTAGCGAAGAGTTTATCCAGGGTGAACTTGTAGCATTTTAAGAACTTGACCACCGAGCTATTAACCGTTGTTACTTTGCGCTCCAAATTCGCCTTCGAACTGCCGAAGACGAGATAGCGGATCTATAAATCAATTTAAATATCAATTTCGCATACTGAGACAGCTTGTCAATTTGGAATAAAGGATATACGAAAATGAAATAAAATCTATAGTAAGGCATACATTTCGGAAGCGCCGATCATCACCCACGGCGTAATCACATTTTTAAATGCGTTGATGAATCTGAATTTATGATTATTTATTTTCCGACCTTCCGGCCACCAGTAATTGCAATAGTTCGCCGCCTCTAAACGAAATATGCACTGTGAAACAGATTTCTACCCTTTCCTCGCGCGGCGTAAGAGGATGAAAATTAAAATCAAAAGCAGAACGTCATTGGAAAAAAAAATTGTGCCTAC